>JASDQU010100606.1:329079-377087 GCA_032191745.1 Picea mariana | reverse complement strand
TTTGGAAGTTGCATCATTAAGAGAAGCTGAAATTATCATTAAGTGTATAACAAAATTACATTCACAGATATATACAAGCCATAGAAATAGCCTTGTGTATATTATCAGCTATATAATGTACATCTAACTATCTTATAAAATTATTACATGACATCATGAATTTCTTTTAGTCTTCCTTTTTGCTTTCCAGTGCTTAAGCAAATCATCAATGTCCATGTCATTGTTTACTGGGTGCTCTTCAACAGATGATGGTGTTTCAGTCCATTCATGTTGAGTACGTCTGGTCTCGTACCCATGGCGTGGATTCTTCTATAAGGGGCCATCACCTAAAAAAATAAAAAATATTGAATTTATATGGCCAATTTTTAAATATCATTGAAGTAGTTCATTAATATTAAAAAAAAACTTTGCAATGTAATTATTTACTTGGTTCTCTAGTCAGCACCATTGGAATGGTTGTCGGCCTGTTCCCCTGATCTTCAGGTTGAGGATGATCATCTACGAAATTCTCTGCCATTGAAACATCAAAATTTATAAGTACAAAATTATTAAGTATATGATTAATATATAGACATTTTACCGTCGTGGGCCTCATTCACAGGAACATCTTGGGGTTGCACCTCACTGGGATGGGGCTGCTAGGGAGCACCATGATCTTCTAGCTATGTTTCACTATCAACACTCTGTTGTTTAGTACTAATGGTAGGTTTTATAGTGTTTCTCATCTGATTAAAACAAAGTAAGACATTAAATTATGTACGATATCAAACATTTACGTATTTTATAAGTAACGAAAGGTTAATGTGGACTGATTTTTATTTACCTTATCTAGCAAATTAGATCTTGGGGTCTACCCCATGCTTTTCCTTCGATCAACCATAGCTTTATAAAAATACTTGTAATCAAGTTGGAGGTCTTCCTCCATGGTTCTAGTTCCGAAGTCGTCACCCTGCATTGCATAAGGGTATGTTTTTTTAATGTTTTTGGCTGCAATTACCTTAAAGTTGTAAGGTGATACAATTAATATTCTTAAGATGTTTGGGTACTTACAATTCATGACTATAACCTCAAGTAGTTGCCCAGGCCTAGCTCTTGTTGGCCATGTTTGGAAATCCTTTCTTTGGTTGCCTTCAAAGTGTCAGGCAACCTATCATCAAAATTTTCAAGTATGTTATATATAACCACACTTTTATTTAGATTTAAAGAAAAACAAAGCTAGTATTGAATTCAAAAAATTGTAATTTACCTTGGTGTACCAGTTATTTGTTCTCCTGATTTTCTCAAAATCTTCTCTTTTGCATCATCAATGATCGCCTTCCACTCTCTCTCTGGAATTGAGGGAGGACGCTCATACCTAGGATTTCTTGTCAAGTTTTGTCTATAAACATCCTGGGTATATTTTAAATATTCACCGGTTGCAGATGTGACTGCTTTTGTATTGAACGTGTCTACACCAAAGAAGCCTTCAAGATAATCCATAAATTCCTTTTTTAGGTTGGAATTCTGGCAATTCCACCTCATGTGTAAGGTTTCCCCAAAAATAGACAAGGCCTTGCTCTATACGTGCATATAAAAAAGGTCATTTCCTACACAAAAAGATATGATCATTAATTTAAAATTAATAATCTAGACGATTTCTGTATGAGGACAACATTAAATGATTAAAATATTAATTAAAACTACCTGGGAGTCTTGATTGTTTTAATGGAAGTCCATTATCGTCGACCAAAAATGTGCACGGAAGGATCCTCATGCTTGTCACACATCTAGCTCTAGGAAATGCATCCATCTCAACCACATCACTATGATCCTCATCTCTGCCACCCTCTCTAGACTTTGATCGAGTTGTGGATGCATGTTGGTGCGTGTCATGGCTCCTATCTAAATGAGGTGTGGATAATGGAGAAGTAAATAGTGCTTTGGCAGTTGTATGACCGCCCACATCAAGACTCTGTAACCCCACTACTACCAACCCCGGGCTGAACAAGATCCAAATATTCCTTTATAAAAAAGAAAATGTTTTTTCGTGAGATGATGTTAATGTTAAAGAAAAAGGTATCATAATTGAACATATGAGTGCATTAAACAAAAAAAAATAATATGGTTATTACCTTATATGTGTTAAGTTGTGACATAAGGAGCTTGATCCTTTCTTTGACGTCCGGAGTTTGTTCTGGACGATCTAACAAGCTAAATAATTCCTTGTTAGCTTTAATGATTTTTTTTTTTAATTGAGACCATCGGATCAGCGCAAGAATAAAACCCCTCCTCATTGGTGGAATCATGATCCACATGGCCTGCTGACAACATATAATTTCAGCAAAAACAATGTTATTTCAATAAAATTATATAAGCAAATAATAAAAACAATGTAAATGAAAGTGGAAATTGATAATCATTTACATGTTCTACGGCTGGCCCTTTTCCATGATCATCCTTCCACAATATAATATAATTATAATTGATGTAGGAGCATCGCCAACATCAAGCGAGCCAGCACGGAGAGAATCAGACAGTTGGAAAAGCGCCCAACACAAATTTTGAAAACACCTTAAAGTTTTTGCGCAATCTTAAATGAAGTCATTAAGATGAAGTGCACTTGTATAATGTAAATGGACCTTGAGCAGTTTTCTCTCATCCTTAGTAGGTAGAAGGCATTTATAGTAGTTAATGCAGGTAGATAGAATTTAATTCTAGATTAGACAGTTTTAGAGCGCAAGAGGGAAACGGGATATAGACACCCTCATTGTGTATTGTAACATTATGGAATGGAAGATTGGAGCAGGAGCATGCAGAGAGTTGTGTAAGAACACCCATGTACAGATATTTGGATTAATAGAAAGAGTTTGATTCAAATTCATGGTTTTGTGTTTGTTCTCTGTGTATTAATGCTGAATGATATGCTCATGAATGTTTTCTTCCAGTTATACATTTTCTTTATATGCTGTGTATATGATTTCATGTTTTGAGTTGATGTTTGAAGGGAAGAAGGAATGAGTTTCAATTGTTTCTCTATCTGAGCAAGGGTTCCTACAAGGAGTGCAGTCGAAGTGTCTGCAAGGAGTGCGTTGACAGAGGGTTCAGATAGGTAGCTTTTGTTCTCATTTCCGCAGAAGTGCAGTTGGGCACAAGAGCCGTGCAAGGAGTGCGTAGGCCAAGTGAAGTCTCAGGGTTGCGAACCTGAGTGAAGTGTTGAGAGACTGTTGCTGCAGGTGTGCGCAGGGTCGAAGGAAATTCAACACTGGGGAGTGTTTGAAGGTTGCCGCAAGGAGTGCGTGCAAGATTCTTCTTTAAGACGTGAAGCTGAGAGAAATCTCAAGAAGGGCAAGGCCTTTGAAACTATCGAAGGATAACGCAAGGGAAGCTGTGATTAGGAGTTTTCAAGAAGTGTCTTAAGTTTTCACCCCAGGTGGATGAGTTTCGCGGAGTAACGCTTGGTCATTTGCAGAAAACATCAGGAAGGACGGACGGTCGGAATTCTCTGGGGAGAATTCGTGAATTTCCATGAGTCGTCAGATCTCATAGAGAAGCCAGTGAGTTACCGCGAGTATCTCAGAGGGTTCAAAGCTCAAGAGGGCCAGGACTGTAGATCCGAGTCACAAGGACCGTCGGATTTACTTGGGGTTGGTCATATTGGGGTTTTGTGGGTGAAATTCCCTTAAACATAGCAACAGGAACCATGAAATCGTGAAACGCAATATCCCGACGACCAAGGAACCGTGTGGGGCCACAGGAGTCAGTGAAGTGGATAGGTGGCACGATGTTTCAGAGTTTCATGGAGTGAAGTCCCAAAACATTTGCATCAGGATTCACAATACCGCGAAGTCTGAAATCCTGACAGAGGTGACGTAGCGTTGAAGAGTCAAACTCGTGTGTGTCGGAGTTTTGGCATATCGAGATTCATGGGTCATTAAAACAAGTTACTCGACATCGCGAGTGTCGAAATCATGATAAGGGAAACCCCGAGAGGGAAAGGGAAAAGGTCAGTGTTGACTGTATCGGGATCCGGGGATTCGAAAGCCCAACACTCGACCACTGACCTCGCGAAATTGCGAAGTCCGACCCTCTGAGTATGAAGAGGGGATCTGGTGAAGAGTTTGTTGTGGGTTCAGATTTCCTGATAGGGAAATAGAAGAACTGGTTAGAGTTCTTCGGGCCGTGTGAAAGGAAAGATCCTGTGCTGACGTGGACTTTCCAACCTGGGGGTTGTGGATTGAGGGCGTTGGCATCATCTGGTATCAGAGCCATATTCTTGTCTGTATATTTCAGGCAAGGGAGGCATAAGAGATAAAGAACACTCTGATACACTACATTATCAGGTATCAGAGCTCAGAAAGGTTCTTTGCTTTCTGTATCAGAGAAAGAGAATTCACCATGCCACCAAGGAGAAGAGACATGCAAACAGCCAATCCACCAGAGGATAGGGAAATGCTGAGAAGGAGAGGCAGGCAGATGACAGATCCAGTTATGGAGAGAGAGATGTGTGATCTATGAGCTAGACTCGAAGAAATGGAGACAACACAAAGACGTACAGTCAGTGCTAGGGATCTGAGTGATTCCGAGAGTGAAGTTGAGGCTGAATGTGAAGAAGAAGTTGCAGCTGAAGATGCATCAAACGAGCGTTTGATCAGAGCTATTGCAAGGATGGGTGCAAGAGAAAATATGGACATTCCAGTTTATAAGGGAAACTTTGATGCAGAGGAGCTTCTAGACTGGTTTAGAGCTCTAGACACATACTTCGACTATAAAGATGTCGAAAAAGACAAGAAAGTCAAGCATACTATCACTAGACTGAAAGGACATGCAACATTGTGGTGGGATGAGCTACAAGCTGACAAACACTGCAAGGGCAAGCAAAAGATCAAGAGTTGGGATAGAATAATCACAAAGCTGAAGGATAAATTCATCCCCAGGGATTATCAAATTACTCTGTTCGGGAGGATGCAGAACCTGAGGCAGAAGTTGATGACAGTCAAGGAATACACTGAGGAATTCTACAAGTTGAACATCAGGGCAGGTCATCGAGAGAGAGATGATGAAAAAGTTTCTAGATACATGAATGGCCTGAGACATGATATCCAGGATGAGATGAGCATGGTTACCATCCAAACAGTGGAAGATGCTTATCAGATGGCTCTGAAAGCAGAAGAGAAGCTGAGAAAAAAGAAGAGTCAGAGAGGTCGAGGCAGAAGTCAGCCAAGAGGCAAATCAGTTGCCCATGATAAATACCAGAAGCCCAAGGAGGACTGGAAGAAACCTCAAACTCGAACTGAGAGAGGTGGAACCTCACAATGAGGTCCATATGCTGAACATAAAGGACAACATACTGAGCAGAAAGGAGATTATGCTGACAACAATACTTTTCCTCGTACTAGAGGCAGAGGAAGAGGAAGAGGTGGAGTAATAACATGATTCACATGTGGGAAGAATGGGCACAAGTCTTACGAGTGTCCAGATAAAAAGAAAGATATTGGAGAATCTCACATTGTCGAAGCATAGAGGCAGGATGTTGAGGCAGAAGATGTTGAAGGCGGAAGATCATTGATGATGCGAAAAGTCCTTTTGACACCCGAGAAGGAGGTGGAGAGTTCAGTCCAAAGGACCAGCCTTTTCAGGACTACTTGCAAGACCAAGGAAAGGGTATGCAAGGTTATTGTAGACAGTGGTAGCATGGATAATCTCGTATCTACATAAATGGTAGAGAATTTGGAGCTGGAGACAATTCATCATCCAAGCCCATACAAAGTTTCGTGGCTACAAAAAGGACATCAGGTAACTGTCATTAAGCAATGTTTAGTTGAATTTAAGATAGGAGGATATAATGATAAGATATTATGTGATGTCATTCCTATGGATGTTTTTCATCTATTGCTGGGTAGACCATGGCAATATGACAGGAATGTGATTCATGATGTGAGAATGAACACATACACCCTAGAGAAGAATGGGAGGACACACATGTTACTTCCAATTAAGGATAAGGAGGTGAAACCAGAAGTAAGCAACACTGTAATTCTCATGAGTGGGAAGGAACTTCTCACAAGGGTGAAGAAGAAGGAGGATCCACAGTTCATTGTGGTCAAGAAACCGATGATTGTTCTGACTAGCACAAGAGTGGATGATTTACCAGAAGAAGTTCAGGAACTGCTGGAAGAGTTCGCTGATACAATAGTGGATGAATTACCTTGTTCGTTGCCACCAATCAGAAGTGTGAGTCATCATATTGACCTCATACCAGGATCTACTTTGCCAAACAAAGCTGCGTACATATTGATGCCGCAAGAGAATGAAGAAGTTAAAAGGCAAGTCCAGGATTTATTTGGGAAAAGGTTTGGTCAGGGAAAGATTGAGTCCATGTGTTGTTCCAATAGTACTCAGTCTGAACAAAGATGGAGATTGGAGGATGTGTACTGACTCGAGGGAGATTAACAAGATAACCATTAGGTACATATTTCCATTGCCAAGGATGGATGATCTGACAGATTGCTTGAGCAGAGCGAAATATTTTTCAAAGATTGATTTGAAAAGCGGTTATCAACAAATCTGCATGAGAGAAGGTGATGAGTGGAAGACAACATTCAAAACCAATGAAGGGTTGTATGAATGGCTTGTTATGCCATTTGTCTTAACAAATGCACCAAGTACCTTCATGAGGTTGATGAACGAAGTCCTAAAGGAGTTCATCGGAAAATTTGTCATTGTGTATTTGGATGACATACTGATCTACAGTAAAACAGTGGCAAAGCATCTGAAGCATTTGGCTACAATGATGCAGAGGTTGCAACAGGAGAAGTTGTTGATAAACATGAAGAAGTCCTCATTCATGAAGACAGAGCTCATTTACTTGGGGTTTGTTATTTCAGTAAATGAGTTGAGGATGGATCCGGATAAGGTGGAGGTAATCAAGAATTGGCCATCACCGAAGAATATTTTTGAGGTGAGAAGTTTTCATAGATTAGCTAGTTTCTACCGGAAGTTCATCAGGAATTTCAACGGAATTAGTGCCGCAATGCTAGATACAGTGAAGAAAAGACACAAATATTTTCACTAGACAATAGAGGCTGGGAAAAGTTTTAATATGTTGAAGATGAAGATCACAGAACAACCAGTTTTGGTGTTGTCGGATTTCTGAAAGACATTTCAGGTGAAATGCGATGCAATTGGGTTTTCAATTGGGGTAGTCTTGAGTCAGGAAGACATGCCGATAACATACTTCAGTGAGAAACTGAATGAAGAGAAAGTGAAATACTCCACTTATGATAAGGAGTTTTATGCTATTATACAGGCAATGAAGAAATGGAGACATTACTTGATCCCGAAAGAGTTTATCTTGTACAGTGACAATCATGCATTACAATTTGTGACTGAACAAGAGAAGTTGAATCAGAGACATGTCAAATGGGTGGAATACATGCAGAATTTCACTTTTGTGATTAAACATATTTTTGGTACTGCTAACAAAGTTGTTGAATCTTTGAGCAGGAAGTGTTTGTTGTTGCAAGAGTTCAGAGTCAAAACGTTGGGTTTTGATGATCTTAGGGACATGTACGCAAATGATCAGGATTTTAAAGAGGCATATGAAGTAGCTGAGAATCCAATTCTTAGGGATAGAAGCCGGTGGATAGAATACATGATCCATGAAGGATTACTATTTAAGGGTAATCAACTGTGTATTCTGAAATGCTCCATGAGGGAGAATCTGCTAAAGGAGAAACATGGTGGAGGATTGGCAGGGCATTTTGGTCACGACAAGACGCTCGCAAAGCTGAATGAGTCATATTTTTGGCCGAGAATGCGAGCAGATGTCAAGAGATTTGTGGATAGATGCAAAATTTGCCAGCATTCGAAGGGAAGGAAGAAAAATGCGGGGTTTTATCAACCATTGCCCATACCAGAAAGGTCGTGGGATGAAATTAGCATGGACTTCATATTGGGGTTGTCTAGAATGAAAAGAGGTTGTGATTCAATCTTTGTGGTGGTGGATAGATTTTCCAAGATGGCACACTTCATTCCATGTCAGAAAACTAGTGACTCAACTCACATTGTGATCTTGTTTTTCAAAGAGGTCATTCGACTTCATGGGTTGCCAAGGGGTATAGTTTCGGATCGAGATACTAAGTTCATAGGGCATTTTTTGAGGACCTTATGGAAAAATATGGGAACTAACTTGTCTTTTAGTTCGACTTATCATCCTCATGTGGATGGACAGACAGAAGTGGTGAACAAAAGTCTGGGAGATTTGCCGAGAATCTTGGTGACAGAGCACCACAGCCAGTGGGATAACATATTACCACAGGCATAGTTTGCTTATAATGACTCAGTTAATAGGAGCACAGGGAAGAGTCCATTTGAGATTGTCTATGGCATGCAGCTGAGAGGAATTTCTGAGCTGAGGTATTCAGAACAGACTGAGACTAGGAGCGCTAGTGTAGAAGAATTTGAAGAGGCAATGAAGGAACTTCACAGCCAGGTGAAGGAGCGATTGCAGAATTCAAGTAAGGAATATAAGTGTAGAGCAGATCAACATAGAAGACAGCTTCAGTTTGAGGTTGGTGACTTGATTCTGGCACATTTGAGAAAAGAAAGGTTCCCGAGAGGAAAATATAACAAGCTGAAGATGAAGAAAATCAGGCCATGTAGAGTCTTGAAGAAATTTGGGACGAATGCTTATGAGATTGAATTACCTGATGGGATTGGAATCTCTACGATATTCAATATCTCAGATTTGTACCCATATAAAGTTGAGGAAGCAGAGACTGGAAATGAGCATCCAGTGATCCAGTGGACAAAGTAGATGCTAGTTGTAGATAAGCCACAGATGGAGTGCATACTGGACAAGAGAGTGAGCAAGAGGACCAGGCGAAAGCAATACTGTGAATACTTGGTCAAGTGGAAGAACCATCCAGTTGGAGATGCCAGCTGGGAGACTGAAGCAGAGATACAGAAGCATGGACGGACCGTGCACGAGCTCATGGACAGGAGCCCATGAAATTTTTCAAGCGAGGGATTATGATGCAGGAGCATCACCAGCATCAAGCGAGCCAACGCGGAGACAATCTGACAGCTGGAAAAGTGCCCAGCACAAATTTTGAAAACACCTTAAAGTTGTTGCGCAATCTTAAATGAATTCATTAAGAAGAAGCACACTTGTATAATGTAAATGGACCTTGAGCGGTTGGCTCTCGTCCTTAGTAGGTAGAAGGCATTTATAGTAGTTAATGCAGGTAGATAGAATTTAATTTTAGATTAGACAGTTTTAGAGCGCAAGAGGGAAACAAGATATAGACACCCTCATTGTGTATTGTAACGTTATCGAATGGAAGATTGGAGCAAGAGCATGCAGAGAACTGTGTAAGAACACCCATGTACAGATATTTGGATTAATAGAAAGAGTTTGATTCAAATTCATGGTTTTGTGTTTGTTCTCTATGTATTGAGGATGAATGATATGCTCATGAATGTTTGCTTCCAGTTATACATTTGCTTTATATGTTGTGTATATGATTTCATGTTTTGAGTTGAAGTCTGAAGGGAAGACATAATGAGTTTCAATTGTTTCTCTATCTGAGCAAGGGTTCCTGCAAGGAGTGCATTCGAAGTGTCCGTAAGGAGTGCGTTGACAGAGGGTTTAGATAGGTAGTTTTTGTTCTCATTTCCGCAGAAGTGCAGTTGGGCACAGGAGCCATGCAAGGAGTGCGCAGGCCAAGTGAAGTCTCAGGATTGCGAACCTGAGTGAAGTGTTGAGAGACTGTTGCTGCAGGTGCGCGCAAGGTCCAAGGAAATTCAACACCAGGGAGTGTTTGAAGTTTGCAACAAGGAGTGCGTGAAAGATTCTTCTTTAAGACGTGAAGCTGAGAGAAAGCTCAGGAAGGAAAAGGCCTTCGAAACTGTCAAAGGACAACGCAAGGGAAGCTGTGATTGGGAGTTTGCAAGAAGCGTCGTAAGTTTGCGCAGCAGGTGGACGAGTTTCATAGAGGAACGCTTGGTCATTTGTAGAAAACATTAGGAAGGATGGACGGTTGGAATTCTCTGATTAGAATTCACTAATTTCTGTGAGTCGTCATATCTCACAGAGAATCCAGTGAGTTACCGTGAGTATCTCAGAAGGTTCAAACACAGGAGGGGCAGGACTGTAGATCTGAGTCAAAAGGATCATCGGATTTACTCAGGGTTGGTCATATCAGGGTTTCATGGGTGAATGTCTCGTAAACATAGCAACAAGAACTGCAAAATCGTGAAACGCGATATCCCGACAACCAAGGAACCGTGTGGGGCCACAGGAGTCAGTGAAGTGGACAGGTTGCATGATGTTTCAAAGTTTCATGGAGTGAAGTCCCGAAACATTTGCATCAGGATTCGCGATACTGTGAAGTCCGAAATCCTGACAGAGGTGACGTAGTGTTGAAGAGTCAAACTCGTGTGTGTCGTAGTTTTGGCATATTGGGATTCAGGGGTCGGTAAAACAAGTTACTTGACATTGTGAGTGTCGAAATCACGATAAGGGAAACGCTGACAGGGAAAGGGAAAAGGTCATCGTTGACTGTATCAGGATCCGGGGATTCGAGAGCCCAACACTTGACCATTGACCTCGAGAAATTGCGAAGTCCGATCCTCCGAGTGTGAAGAGGGGATCCGGTGAAGAGTTTGTTGTGGGTGAAGATTTTCCGATAGGGAAATAGAAGAACCGGTTAGAGTTCCTTGGGCCGTGTGAAAGGAAAGATCTTGTGCTGATGTGGACTTTCCGACCTTGGGGTTGTGGATTGAGGGCGTCGGCATCAATAACCCCCAAATATTTAAAAAATTGTTAATGATAACAAAAAAACAATGTTAACGATAATATTTACAACAATGTTAAAGATAATAAAAAAATATAATACAATAAGTAGAGGTTGTACCTTTCTTACCATATTCTCCATTTCCTGGAGAATTTCTAGCTCCACCATGAGACTGTCAACTGGGTTGTCCCAGCTAATCAGAGTTGTACATTTTTTGTCATATAGTTCTTCGAAGGGGCTCATCTTAGCCGACGTATGGTAACCATTATTGTATGAAAATTCCACTAAGTGCAAGAAATCTTCCCACTTACTTGATTTCATCCTTACGTACATTTGTAGCATATCTTCCACAATTTGGTTAATTCATTCAGTCTGCTCATTCGTTTGTGGATGGTAGCTTGTGTTGAAATTCAAGTTAGTATTCATCCCTGCAAACAATTCTTTCCAAAACATAGATGTAAATTTTACGTCTCTATCCGAAATCACCATTCTAGAAATACCATGCAGTCTAAAAATTTCCTCCATGAATATTTCAGTGATGTTAATAGCTTTATAAGTAGATTTTATTGGAATGAAGTGTGAATACTTGCTAAGATTATCAATTACTACCATAATTGAATCATTTTGTTTTTGATTTCTAGGAAAACCTGTGATAAAATCTAGTGATATAGTCTCCCATTTCCATTCCAGTATAGGTAGAGGCTGCAATAGGTCGGCTAGGTGCTGGTGTTCAGGTTTCACCTGTGCATAATCTAGGCACTTAGACAAGCATTATGTGGTCTCGCCTTTCATATTAAGCCAATAAAATAATTTCCTTAGTGTTGTTACCATTTTCTAGTATCTTGGATGACCAGAATATGGCTTCTTGTGTACTTTGTCCAAAACTGTTAACTTTATTTCAGTAGAATCTGGTATGTATAACCTATTTTTGAATCTTAGAAGACCATTTATGTCCAAACTCAGATCTGTTCTATCTAAATTTTCTACATTATTTTGTAAATCTGCCACTGTTTTAATGCATTTTTCATCATTATTACTTCCAGCCTTTATCCTTTGTTCAATGTCACTTGCTTCCCTGCTAATGTTTATCTCAAACAACCCATGAATTCTTCTACTTAAAGAATCTTCCACTTTGTTTTCCTTACCCTTGATGTTTCTTACCTCGAAATCAAATTCACTCAAGAAGGCCATCCATGTTGCTTGCCTTGTGTTAAGGTTTGGTTGACTAAACAACAATTTCACACCATTGTTATCAGTTAACAACCGAAATTATCTGCCCATTATATAGTGTCACCATATTTTCAATGCATGGATGACAACTGCTAATTCCAAGTCATGAGTGACGTAGTTTCATTCATGCTCTTTTATTTTTTGGGACTTGTAACAAATAACGTGTCCTTCTTGAGTTAGGACACCTCCCAAACCTTCTTTCCTCGCATCCATGCAAACTGTGAAGTCTTTATCCGAGTCTGCTACCCTTAAAATTGGTGTGGTTGTTAGTAGTTTTTTTAACTTATTAAAAATTTTCTGACATTTATGTGACCAATTAAACTTGGTTCCCTTTTTCTATAGGGATGTTATACAGTATGCAATCATAGAGAATCCTTTTATAAATATGTGGTAGTACCCGATGATTCCCATGAATTACCGTATATCTGGTACATTCTCGGGGATAGGCCATTCCATGATGGTTCTTATCTTCTTGGGGTCGATTGCAATACCCTCTTCAGATACTACATGTCGTAGGTACTATATTTTCTTTTGATAAAAGTCACATTTGTCAAATTTTTCATACAACTGATATTTTCTTAAAGTTTTCAATACTATCCTTAGATGTTCTTTGTGTTCTTCTTTTGTTTTCGAATACACTAGGATATCATCGATAAATACCAAAACAAACCTGTCTAGATACTGACTAAAAATGTTGTTCATTAAACACATAAATGTTGTTGGTGCGTTAGTGAGACCAAACGGTATAACAACAAATTCATAATGTCCATATCTCGTTCTAAACGTTGTTTTACATATGTCTTCATCCTTTATTCTGACCTGGTGATAACCAGATCTTAAATCCAATTTAGAAAATATCTTTTCCCCTCCCACTTGGTCAAACAGATCAATGATTCTAGGTAGAGGGTATTTGTTTTTAACACTCATTTTGTTTAACTATCTGTAATCAATGAATAACCTTAGAGTTCTGTCTTTCTTTTTAACAAAAAGGACTAGAGCTCCCCACAGTGAGACACTAGGTTTGATGTATTCCTTGTCTAGAATTTCTTGTAGTTGAATTTTTAACTCTGTTAATTAAGGTAAACTAATTTTGTAGGGTAGCTTAGATATAGGGTCTGAACCAGGCAACAGATCGATATAGAATTCTATCTCTCTTCTTGGGGGAAGTTCATGTGTTTCATCTACAAACAAATCTTTGAATTCATGTAAGACAACAAAATCTTCGAGGCTAGGTTTATTTTATATTTCCAACAGATTTGTCACTTGGATAGCATAAATATGACAACCTTTTCTCATGCACTTCTTAAACTGCATTGTTGAAATCTTCCTAACTGAAACTAGTTTTCATATACCTTGTACTATTCTAACAATGTTGTTTCCATCTTTGTAATTAAGTGATTTTTCATAACAATCCAAAATTGATTTATGCTTCTCTAATCGATCCATTCCAATAATTATATCATAAGACCCAAACGGTAGAATATTCAGATTTAGCTTTGTGTTTTGACAACCTAAACTGAGTCCAGAATCAGAAATGAAGTTTGTTACTTTTCTTTTTGTTCCTGTTGCTAGTTGTACTAGCCAAAATTTTGTATGTTTTACTTTCTTAAGCATGTTTGTATTCACTACACCAAGAGAAACATAACTCAAAGTAGCTCTCGGATCAATCAAAATAGAAATACGATTATTATTAACTTTATCTTCCACTTCCACTACCGTGGACCGATGATCAGCTTGTCGGTCATCCATTGTTGCATTGATTCTGTGTAAGATTCTGCTCACATATCCCACTGTAGATGCTTCCTGCAGGTTGTGAATCGTATTCCTTGCTATAGAAGTTAAATGTGAACAGTTCCTCCTTAAGTGAGGTTCTCCACATTCCCAACATTTTAACGGTTCTCTAGGGCTGTCCCCAAACTTCTTGGTTCCTAGATTGACTGGTCTACCTCCTCCTTGGGTGTTCTGGTTACTGGAGTGAAAATATTTCCTTGGGAAATTCTTTGTTGCATTCCTGAAAGGGGTTGGTTGATATCCCTTCTTCCGTTGGTTCATTCTGTCATGTTTCTTGTCTTTCCAAGCCTTGGGAAGTTCAGACCATTGTTTATATTGATCCTAACACATTCGAGATTTTCTAAAAACTTCACTTAAGGTTTTGGGGTTGTCGAACTTGATTCTGTCCTTATAATACTATGGTAAGAAGCTGAGGAGCCACTGGATTTTTAATTTGTCTTCTTGGATATAAGGCATGAACCTTAGTAATTCTCAAAATTTGTTTATCAGGTCATCCATAGTCATTTGACCGAATCATGGCTCATAAAAATCTTTGGTCTTTATTTCATAGCAACTTTTAGATAAATATTGTTTCATAAAGTATTTCTTGAAAGCCAAACACTCCATCTTTTTTTCCTTTAAGCCCTTGGCCAGCTTCAGATCCTTCCACCATATACTCGCCTTTTATTTTAGGTTATAAATGGCCATTCTGACCTTCATGTTGTTGGAATAATTGTAAATATGGAAATACTTTTTTATGTCCAATAACCATGATTTAGCCTCCTCCCCTATCCTGGATTCTCTGTCAAAGATGGACTGTTTGATTTTCTTAAATTCACCTTCCAGGTGGTCCACCTGTTTCCTCTTTCTTCCAGGGGTTGTTTTATTTTCTGCTGATGGCATGCCTTCGGAAGAACTATTCTCATGTTCTACTTCAAGACCAGAATTTTTGGAGGCTCTTTTATTGATCTCTTCTTCCTCGTTATTGTCTTTTGAGCTCTTCTTTGTTACTATGTTTCACAACAATAATTAATTTATTTCATGTTGTTCTTGTTATACCTTTTACAGTTTCTCATTGTCTACCTTGAAAACTTGCAGTTCCACATTAAGGTTCTTCATGGTTTCTAGAGCCTAGGTAGTTGAACTTCCTTCACTATTTGGCCTTAGTTCTTCAAGAGGCCCTTTCTCAAGATTCTCCTCAAGTCTGATATCTACTTCATTCTGTGTTGCCATTATCACAATAGAAATAACATTTTTTTGTCTGTAACAATAAGTTTTTTGTTACTTTTTATTCAAACCAAAAATCATGTAATAAACAACATTTTGGCCCTGTTTTAAGGTCATAGTCTTGTAACCTTTTTTGCAATACCACATGTAATGTTCCCCAAATTTACAAATAATTTTTTTGCTTTGTTAGGGACATTAATTCTCTTCCCCTTCGAACAACTTGTTTGAAAGACATAAAGATATTGTAAGTGGGTGGTTGTCATCACTTTTTAACTTTCATGAGGTTGATGTTTCCATTTAGTGATACAACTCATTGTCATTATAAAGGATTTTATCTCTGAGTTATTTCATACTATACAATAATCATATATCTAAAGGTAGATTTGTTATACCCTAGTCTTTCAGATTACTTAACATTTCTAAAATAAGTATGAAGGTTTAATAATAACCCACAAATGTTATAACATCTCCATATATAAACATCAACATATATATATATATATATATATATATATATTAACGTTTATAATATTANNNTTAGTATTTTTCCCATCCTAGACATCAACATTTAACATTGGCATTTATCAAAGCCTTAATAATATTGCAACCCTATACTTGTATAGTATTAGCATTACTTATAATATAAAGGGTCTATATGAAATTGGGTTCCAACGAGCATATACCTTTAGCGAACAAGTTACAAGTCTCGACATAATGGTAACTTTATGTTTATTTTTAACTGGACAAACCATAGGTCTTGTGAAAGCCAGTTGTGATTAAAATCCCGATCACTATTAACACAGTTTGAAGTTGGTTTTCGGTTGAACATCATTGAGGGGTTCAACGATAACAACCACCCTTCCAAATTCGTTTGATGTTTAACGAACAAAAAGTCACACCTTAAATGAACGAGGGACTAGACTCAACAATCGTGTATATCGTGCCCTAAGTGAGTTCTCCTCCATCACAAAAACTTGGTATGAATTGGAATGATGATGTTTTAGACCTGAATTAGAACCTTTTTCGAGTCCATTAATGGTGACCTGCATAGGGTACCTCCCGAGTGTAATTTTCAAACCTGCAAAGTAAAGCAATGCATATATATTCTTAAGCAAGACAAAAATTAATCAATGGCTCATACACATAGTAAACAGAGATTTTATACCGGAAACCCTCAACCGGGAAAACCTTTCTTATATTCATTATATCGAATTTCACCATTCACCATACAATATATACAATGTTTTTAGGTATTCTGTAGATACCAAAACCCTAATCCCTTAATCTGGGATTAATTTACAAAACTACTAAAAATAGCGAAAAACCGCCTAAAAAAAAAATTGGGGGCGCTGCCACGGGCTACCGCCCATTGTCGAACGTTGTGCGTAACTAGGGGGGCATACCTACCTCCCCTAGGAAAGAGCCTGGTGCACATGGCACAAACAGAGCACTAATGCGAGCAATCATCAGACGCAGTTGTCATATCTGATGCCCCCCCCCACACACATGTAAAGAATATAACAGATACCCAACATTCTCCCACTTGTTGTTTTCTTTGCATCCAGGGGTCCAAGGGATTATATAGTCAACAATACAGGGCAGCAATGCCCATTGTTACTCTACACCAGGATAACTTTTCTGTGCTCACAGACTTTGTCAATGAATCTACAACATTCTTCAAAGTGTCAACCTTTTCTAGCAACACCTTCTTTTCCTCAACCATGTCTCTCAAAAAGTGATACTGAACATCAACATGTTTTTTCTTCGAATGATAAGCTGTGTTCTTTGCCAGGAATATTGCACTTTGACTGTCAAAATCTAATCTCACTGCTTGTTGTGCCAACCCAATACCTGAACACAATATTTGTAACAATACTACTTCCTTGCTTGCATGAGTGGCTGCCATGTATTCAGCTTCTGTAGTTGAGAGTGCCACTATAGCCTGTCTTTTTCTCATCCAACTGATTGCTCCTCCAAATAGGTTAAACACATACCCACTTGTAGATCTTATGCGATCCATATCTCCAGCCCAGTTTGCATCAACAAATCCATGTATGTCCACCACTCTGTCCAATCCCAGTCTTCTTTGGTAGCACAATCCATAACTGGTGGTCCCACGAAGATACCTGAAGATCCTCTTTATTGCTGTCCAATGCTCCTTCACTGGTTTTGACATATACCTGCTCAAAATTCCCACTGCATGTGCAATGTCCAGTCTAGTACAAACCATTGCATACATCTAACTGCCAACTACACTGGCATATGGAACATGGGACATGTCCTCTTCTTCTTGTTGTGTCTTGGGACATTGATCTATAGATCACTTTACACCTATAGGAATAGGGACCTTGACCGGTTTACTTCCATGCATATTAAACCTCTGTAATATCGTCTCAACATATTTTCTTCGATTCAACCAGAGTTTCATGTTTGCACAATCTCTTTTAATCTCCAATCCCATAATGAAGCTAGCATCACCGAGATCCTTCATGTCAAATTTGGAGGATAGCTGTGATTTCACCTCCTTGATAACATCCATGTTATTTCCTACCAACAACATGTCATCAACGTACAACACTACATAAATGAAGTGATTACCAACCTGCTTAGAATATATACAATGATCAACCCTTCTTCTTACAAATCCCAATCCAAGGATGTATGTGTCAAACTTTTGGTACCACATCCTAGGTGATTGCTTCAAACCATATAGTGACTTTTTTAGCTTACAGACCAGCTCTTTCTTTCCCTTCACTACAAATCCTTCTAGCTGCTTCATGTGGATTTCTTCTTCCAGATCCCCATGTAGAAATGATGTCTTCACATCCATCTATTCCA
The DNA here is from genome assembly GCA_032191745.1 of Picea mariana. Classification (NCBI taxonomy): domain Eukaryota; kingdom Viridiplantae; phylum Streptophyta; class Pinopsida; order Pinales; family Pinaceae; genus Picea; species Picea mariana. The sequence goes on along the minus strand of JASDQU010100606.1, from coordinate 359,247 downwards.
CTTCAAGATCAAAAGAAGCAGCAATAGATAAAAGAAATCTAATAGAAGTTAACTTAGCAACAGGAGAAAAAATCTCACCAAAGTCAATTCCCTCTACCTGGGAATAACCTTTTTCTACTAACCAAGCTTTGTATTTCTCCACTTTACCTTGTGCATTAAACTTCTTCTTGAACAACCATTTTCTACCAACCGATTTTCTTCCAGCTGGCAGCTCAACTATATCACATGCCTCATTCTTATCTAAGGCATCCATTTCTTCAACCATGGCCTTCTTCCATAGTTTACTATCCTCTGAATTCACTGCTTCCCTGACAGTTCTGGGATCATCATCAATAATAGATAACGAAAAATAGGAATGAAAATCAGGTGGACTATACCTTTTTGGTTTCCTTCTTTCTCTCACTGATCTCTTCAATACTAGGGTATGAGGTTCTTCTTCTTCTTCTTCTTCTTCTTCTTCTTCTTCTGCTTCCTCTTCTTCAGATGATTTAGATTTTACATCATCCAACTCAAGCTCTATTTTCTCATGTTTGTCTTGCGTTGGTGGGAATTCCTATTTGGACACTTCTTTTACCTCTCTGAAAACAACATCTCGACTGTAAACAGTTTTCTTGGTTTCTGGGTTCCAAATCTTATAACCTTTCACACCATCTTTACAACCAATAAATATACACTTTTCAGCTTTATTATCCAGCTTACTCCTATTTTCCTTTGGAACATGTACATAAGCATCACAACCAAACACTCTAATATGTTGAAGAGAGGGTTTCTTTCCAGACCATACCTCGTGTGGAGTTTTATCATCCAACGCTGATGAAGGTGATCGATTGACTAGGTAACATGCTGTACCCACTACCTCTACCCAGAATTCCTGTCCTAACCCAACACCACTGAGCATGCTCCTTGCTTTTTCCATCAGTGTCATGTTCATCCTTTTTTCAACTCCATTCTACTGAGGAGTGTATGGAGTATTCTTCTGTCTTTGTATACCACACTTCTTAAAAAATTCTTCGAATTCATTTCCGCAGAATTCTCCACCATTATCTGTTCTCAATGCCTTTATTTTCTTCTCTGTCTGATTTTCTACCAGAGCCTTAAACCATTTAAATTTATCAAATACCTCAGATTTATTTCTAAGAAAATAAATCCATATGTTCCTTGAAAAATCATCTATGAATGAAACATAATACACAGATTTACCTAGGGATGGAATAGGAACAGGTCCAAACACATCACTGTGTATCAACTCTAAGATCCCCTTTGCTCTTGTAGCACCAGATGGGAATCTTACTCTATTTTGTTTACCATATATGAAATGTTCACATAAATCAAAATCTAGAGTGAAATTAGACATACCTTCAACCATACCTTTACCGTGCAGTGTTCGAAGGCCCTTTTCTCCAATAAGCCCCAGTCTTTGATGCCAAGTCATGGTATTCTTTTCTGGGACAATATTGGTCTTGTCTCCTTCATTTATCTACTTAGGGACAACAGAACTATTACACCCATTAATATAAGTGCTTCCCAACAACTTGTACAGATTTCCACAACGAACTCCCCTCATCAACACCATTGCTCCTCATACCATCTTGCAAGTGTTCTTTTCAAATACAGTTTTCACTCCTACATCACCCAACTTACTTATAGATATTAGGCTCCTGACTAGTTTTGGAAAGTGTAGAACCCCAGGGACAGTTCTAATCTTTCCATCATTTAGCAACAACTTAACCCTTCCATGCCCCAAGATTTTTGTTGTCGAGTCATCTTCTAGGAATACATCACCACCATCATATTTTCCATATTCAGAGAACCACTCCCTGTGAGGATTCATATGGTATGACACACCTAATTCGATCAACCATACATCACGGTCTGCATGTGTACTTGTAGATGCTAGGTAAACATCACCTCCTTCTTCATTGGGGGTTTTTGCCTCTATGGAAGAGGTACTATCAGATCCCTTTGGTTTTTTAACCTTCTTAGACTTGCAATATTTCTTATAATGCCCTGTTTTACCACACTTCCAACATTTCCTCAAAGATTTTCCTGAAGACTTAGATCTACCTGTAGATTTAGATCTCCACTCTGAAAGCTTACCAGGGTTCCTGTCTTAGGTATGCCCTCTTACAAATAAAGCATATGTGTTGTGACCATCAATGCTTTTTCGCCTCATCTCTTCAGATAACAAGGATGCAACTACATCCTCATACTTCAATGTAGATTGAGTGGTACTACCTATTGCTACAACCAGATTATCCCAAGAGTCTGGCAAAGAACATAAGTAATACACTTATCTTCTTTTGCAATCGTAATATTAATAGAGTCAAGTTGACTTACCAGAGTATTAAAGGCATTTAGATGTTCTGTCACATAATCTCCATCTTCCATCCTAAGATGATACAGCTTCTTTCAAAGAAACAACTTGTTTACCAGGGACTTTGATTGATACAAATTCCCCAACTTATCCCATATTTCCTTGGCTGTAGATTCTCCTGAGACATTCAACAACACCGAATCTGCCAGGCAGAGTCGAATAGTACTCCTTTCTCTTCTGTCCAACTTCTCCCAAACTTCCTTCGACATACCAGTAGGTGGTGTACTAGTAGTTTGTATACTAGTAGGTTGTGTACCAATAGCTTGTGTGCTAGTAGACGGTGTACCAGTAGGTTGTGTACCAGAATCCACAGCGATCCATTGTTCTTTGTCTACAAGAAGGTCCTCCATCTTTAGATTCCATAGCTCAAAGTTTTTACCGTTGAACTTCTCTATCTCGATTCTAGATGAGCTCAAAAAAAATAAATTTGGGGCGCTTCCTTGAACACTGTGCATAACCAAGGGGGGGCATACCTTCCCCCCCCTAGGAACCCCCTAGGAAAGTGCTCGTTGCACACGACACAAATAGATCACTAGTGTGAGGGATCGTCAAACACAATTGTCATATTTGACGCACCCACACACACACATGCAAAGAATATAACACATACCCAACACCGAGGCTTGTTTTCCGGACACCATGTCCGAAGAAAAGAATGCCACGTCCCTTCTGTCACATGGTAGGGTACAATATTCATGACCATATCTATTACCCAATTTTGAGACGGGTCTCTAGGTCATTGTTTTCATTTCCATCGGCTCTGTCCCTCTATGAAACTGCTCCAGTGCTACCCGTGAAAATTGTCTTGGTGTACAAGACCTGAATCATGAAGTTCGTTTCATCATGTGCAAGAGGAAAAGGATAGGGAGACTATCAGATGAATGCTACCCTGAACTAGGTAAATAACTCTCTGTCATGTTACTCTGAACTCTCTGCGATTTTGGTTTACGTAGTTTGCACCAGTCACTGTATATTCTTCTTTTTATTTCTGACTTCCTTGGTCCTACATTAGAGTTCTGTATGGATTTTTAAGTGTATTTAAACTTAGGGTTTTTCATCGCCCCTATTATTTCTTTATTGGTCGTCCATTACCTTACGCACTATGATACAACTTTGATTCTCTACGAACTTCGTACGGATTCTGATACGTTTCATTAACCTAGTAGGAATTTAGGAAATCTTGTTGTATTTCTCAAGGGTCTCGTACTATGTGTTTAAACCTTTGTTCTATTCAGTAAAGGTTCTAACCCTAGCTTGATTTTTTCTTTACTTTAAATATTTGATACCTTCCTGTAAATTCAATAGTTATCTGAGAAAGTCGTATGCTACGTTGCAAAATAGAAAAACCCCTCTCCCATGGATTGTTGGGAAATTTCTTCGTTGATGTATCGAGTTCTTTATTCATTTAGATTAATTACCCTAAGTCTAAATTCCTTATTCATACTTTGGAAAGGAATAGTAGAGTCATACGATGTCACTTGTGTGTAATAATTCAGACTCTAACTTGGTTCAAGGAGTTACTTATAATTTTTTTGTTCCTGCATTCTATGTTCTGAAACTTGACTATTACATTTCCTTTAGCATAAATAAAATATCACAGGTAATATATGAAGGGCGATATATGCCTTTGTGTGACATGTATGTTTCTGAATGAATTAATCGGATTATCGAAAAATAAATGGTTTAGCATAGTTTTCTTGCTTGTTAATATTCCAAAATTTAATTGGTTAATAATTTCGGTTACCAATCTAATGCTTGGACCCATGTTTGCATTGTGAGGGTACCCATCAGACCTTTCCAAGTCCACATCTCCCCTTCAGGATCGTGGACAGTTTACTTAGCGACGTCGATGGGAAAGTAGTCATGCCAAATCTTAAGCTAAGTATTATTCTTGTAAATGAATCTTCAATCATTTATTTTGGTTGATTATCCCTTATTACTGTTTTTACTAATTTCCTCCTTCCCTTTTGCAGGTCTTAACCACCCTACTCAATGGATCCATTAATTTGTTTCACCCGAAAGGTATTCGAGTTCTGGCTCTCAGCATTTATATTTAAGTTTTCCAAGTTCTATTCATAGCAGTACCAAGTTCCAAATTAAGGCACTATTATTCTAATAGCTTTTGCCCCAGGATTTCCATAGATAACCTGGTCACTTGTAATTTAAATCCTTCAGGAAAAAATGAATAGATCTCAACAGTTTTGAATAGGGGAGAAACACCAAGAAAATATTTTTCGATTTAAACAGTTATGATGACATGTATTCGAAGTTACTTATGGGTTTACTATATTAAAAAGGGACTATAATTCCTCTATGTCTTCTATATAGATTGTTTAATAGTAAATGCTGGAATATCATGAAATTCACTAAGTCGACACCACAACTTATGTACGTGAATACAATAGACACTTTTATACAATTCTATGCAAAAAAACATCCAACAATATCACACACACACACACACACACACACACACATATATATGCATATATATCTTGACTGTATTTCCATTTCCAGAATTTTGTTTGGCATTTGTACAATTTAAATATNNNNTATATATATAGCACAGATTAAGATTATCATGGTAATACTATTGTTCTGGTTAGATTTATTGCAAACCTATAAAAACATACATAGACATTTCCTATAGCACTATGCTTATGGTCATGTGACCTGTAACAATCTGAAATCATTATTTATGCATACTCCTACTTAATTCTGCATTTCTGTTTGTACCAACATATTACTAAAATCAACCCCAGATCGAATTGATATTTACTTTCCTATTGTTGTCTTGAGGGTACATCACATGAATAAGGAATTTACATTTATTAACAACTAACACACATAGTATCTTTCTTAACTCTATACAATGAAAAAATTCAAACTATAAAGGCTTATTCTATATTTCACTTGATTCTACCAGCCATTAACCAATAAAACAATTCAACAAGGAATAAGTAGATGTACATATCTGAATAAAGCATTGGGACAACAAATGGAACATCCAAGTTCCACCTAGCCATAGAACATAACAACCAATCTACTTGCTCAGTTCACCCCCTAGCCTTAACATGAATCCATGAGGGTGATCCCCGAAGCTCCTCTGTCGCTATAGTCCCCTTTTATATCAAAATTACTCCTTGCCTCACACTCAGAAAATAGTACTCATAACATTAAGTGATATTCTTTCCCCAGCATACTAGGCAGTGTCCTTCCTCCCCCCATATGCTTTATATGAAAAAGCATCTAGTGCCTAGGTCTTTTCCCCCTTGGGAATTTTTACAGCTTTACAAATCCCTAATTTTCAGTGGCTGCCAATGGCCAAATTCATGATTTTCCACTTGTAAAATTCAACCCTAAGGTAGTTCAAACATGTTCCCCACTCATGGAGTCATGGTYAGCTGATTTCAACCTAGCTGTTCCATTTGTCCCTCAGCAATTAATATAAAAAATATTTGTCTTTTACAAGTGTCATAGTCAAAGAKTTGGTTGAGCAAATCAAATATCTTCCCAACAGTCACAATAATAAATTACAATTAACTAAATTCAAAATTCAGAATTGCCATAAATGGAATTAATTTTCCAAATTTGAATTTGCCAAAAACGGAAATAAATTCCTAAGTGCATTCCGACTTTAATAATAATTTATTTTGGGGGATAATACAAAAATACTACCTCATGATCCATGAATATATGAAACAAAATCAAGACAAGAATAAGAAAGAAATATCTCAACATACGGAAAAATGAATATGTGTGTTTCCACTTATGTTAAGATTTAGATGGGTTATGTCTTGAATGCTTTAGAATGAATTATGATTTTATTGCAAAACTAATTTCTAACAAAGGGAATTTGTGATTAAAAATTTACTCATAAATATTTTACCAAATTATTATCCATTTTTTGTTCTCTTTTTCCTCTTATCAAATCTTCTTGAAAAAATGAATAAGCTTTTAATGATCAGTTTTAAGAGTAAATCTTAAAACACAATTTTAATGAAAAGCATGAAACGTAGGAGGAAAATAAATGAATAAGTTAAAAGAAAGGATATTACCTTGGTAATAGCTCGATATAGTCCATAATCACACAATTGTTGTATTCAACAAGAAGCAATAAAATGTACTAAACCTAAATTTAATTAAAAAGAAAACAAACTAAGAACTAAAATACACCTAGTCTATCCTACTCTAATCTATCCTACAAGAACAACTAGGGCTAGGTAAAGTCAAATTTCCAACGAATCCAATCCAGTTGTTTTATTCTTGCAATCATATATACATCACAAATTAGAAACAAAAAATAAATCAATAATATTCTATATGAAGAAAATTTAAAACTTCTAAACATGTATCAAACTTGTGAAAGAAAATAACACTAGTATCTACAAGAAATCTTTCATGAAGATATTTCTTTAACCAAGCTTATATTCTATCATGATACATACAATGTGAAAAATGAAAAGATTGGAAGAAATTTATACATGAGTGTGGATCATGTAGAAAATAGGCGTAAAAAATATTGTAACAAGATATTGAAAATTAGTTAATTTTAGATATTGTAACAAGATCATGAAAATTAGAAAAAAACATTGGTTGAAAATGATGTATCTCTCTTTCTTGATATGTTTCCATGAACTTGAAATTCAAATAATCAACTTGTGATAAATCAATAGGATCAAATGATGTGTATAAATTATCACCCTTCATTGTATTAGCTAAATTATTAATATTGGGATAGTAGACATTAACATCATTTGATTGATTAAATTTTTCACATGCTTGATTATGAAAAAAATACTCTTCATTCATTACAAAAATAGGTGAATCAATAAAAGACATTTTGTGAAATGCGTTTTCTACAGAAATTTCATCTTCCCATGTAGAATATGTATAATACATAAGACCAAAAGATTCATGGGAAGATATTTTATTCATTTCATCTGCTATATGTAAATTAATACCATCTTGCATCCTATTAATTTATTTCCATGCATAATTAAATTCTGAAGGTTTGAAATGATTTCCTTAGAAGCATAACTATCAAACATATCAGGGTACAAGAAATAATAAGCATAAGATGAAAGACAATAAAAAACGTCTCTTGGAAAAACAACTTCATTGAAAAACATTTTTTCTTTGATTAGGATGTATGGTTTCAAATGTTTATTTGTTTCTTCTCCCGGAGTAAATTGATCAATATCTATGATTTTCTCTATTAAAATATTTCAACACAAAGCATTATCATAAATATGATTATGTTCATCATAAAGAGGTAAAGGTGAGAGAATATCATAAGACTTATCAAAATGGGAAAAATCAAGAATTGGTTTAGATGAAGAATCAATAGGATAGTCAATAATGGAATCTCCTAAAACTTTATCTTGAAGCTCTTTAATTGACCTGAGAGAATTTTGTTCCATATTACTAATACAAACTTCTGATTGAATCTCTTTCTTTTTTAGGATAATGGTACTTATTTCCTAAATCATTGAAACTTTCTTCCTTATTCAAAATTGAAGAAGATGATTATGGAGAATAACAATCAGAAGTTTTTGAAGTATCATGTTCCTCCTAATCAACATCTATCAAAGTGAAAAAAGTTGAAAAAAATTGACACTCATTTACAACTTATAAATCTTCTAAATCCAGTTGTGAATGAGTATCAATGCAAGATTCAGATTGATCATGTTCGAAGGAAAGAGAAACGAAATGTTGAAACCATTCAGTAATAGAAGAAAAATCATTTAAAGGAAATATGCAACAAAGATGGATAAACCTTGTAGCAAATTCTTCTATTGATTCATATGATTTCATCCTAAGATCATTAACTTCACTACATAATTTATCATAGTCATAGATCTCAAAAGAAAATAAAAACTCATCTATAAATTGCTCCAAAGAATGAATGGATGTGGCCGGAAATGTTTCACACAATTTCTTAACGTGGCTTTTGAAAGTCAGTGTGAAAATGTTGCACATAACACCTTTTGAGTTATATCATGAAAAATAATTTTTTGAATAAATTAATCGATATGTTCATGTGCAGTAATTTCACTCTCACCATCAAACATATTTTTTGACAAGATTTTAACTATCTTTAATGGAGTAGTGCATGATACTCATCTTGAAATATATCTCCAAATAGGATTTTGGGAAGAAGCCATTGAAAATAAAACTAATTAAAAACAAATGACTCCACATACCAACTTTTTATTCCGACCCTACTTCTAGCGCAAAAAATGTTGATGGAAAAAACTGACCATGTTCAACATTATAAGGATTGCTAGGGCCCTAATTAGGCCCTTATCCATTTGGGATGGTGATTCTGACTAGGTTTAATGGGTTCATTTATCATTATCTAAAACTATCCTAATCTAAATGGTAATTTAATCTAAATTAATCTATATGTACAAAGATATATACATGACATTCCATCTGCTAATGTATTTTATTACTTGTTTTTATCAACATACAAAAGAGAAGGAATTGCCTTCTTGTATTTCCTTGAAGAAAAAAATCCTCTGCTAAAACAAGGGCTCATTAAACCCATGCTTAGGTTCGCTCCTACGAAATGAGACTTCTACAAATGCTTTCTAAATGAAAATGTGAATGTTATCTATCTAAAATTCAAACCACAAAATAAATCTATTCTATCATGATTAGGGAAAGATGTAAATCTCTTCTCAATCATGAGTAAGATAATGAAATATGAACCAACTTTCAATTTAGAAAAAAATAGAGTTAACAAATCGGAGAATTAGTTTTAAGATATGCTTGTTGAAACAAATATGCAAAAATAATTGTTTGATAAGTAGTTATCAAATTCCTATTTTTACATATATCTAAATTCAATTGAATATTGCATATAATTCAATATAAATCATGTTAGACTACAGAAATAGTTCTATAGCATAACAAGAATAAAAAGAAAAACAAATATGACATTAATTTGGTAGATAGGAAACAACTTAATGTATAAAAGCTTACTTAAATGCAAGATTCAATCATTAATTTATCTCTGCTAAAACCTGCAAGTTAGCTTGATAATGTTTTAAATAAACATGAATTATTTAAACTAACAATAGTGTTTGAATAAATAAGCATACACATATAAACAATAAATAAACAATAAATGAATAAACTCTTTATTATGTCTTCAAAATAACAAATAGTCCTCAATAATGGATACAAAATAAAAAGTTCTTCCAATGCCGATCCAATAGATGGCTAATTCTCTACAAGATGAATTCTCATTACAATAGTGCAATGAGTCTCTACTCTTGCAGCAATTCTCTCCCCATTCTTCATCCCCTTTACAAGAATAATATGAGACCTTTTATAATTCACAACTCAGGTCCAATCGCACTATTAGTTATAGAATAATGAATCAACAAAAGATTTCAAAATGGTCAAAAGGAGAAATTATAGAAGAAAAAAAAAACCTTAATAAAAGTAACAATATATTTACAAATATATATTTTTTTGCAATATGGCCTTTGAGAGAAGTAAACACACCCATTTTGTATATGGTTTTTCAACCATTTGGAAACATGCATCTCGGTTTGCTTAGAAACAGATTTGCAAAATCATCTCTTGAAACATGACGTTATTTCTGATCTAAGCAAAATACGTGCCACTCCAATCTTTATTTATGCTACATTATTTAATTTCTGAGGAAACAGTTTTGGTTGAAGGTAAATAAACCAATTTTGGAAGTGTGTTTTCAACCATTTGAAGATATCCCTCAATGATTGCCTGGAAATCAACCTGCAAAATTGCTTCTTGTGAGCTGGTCATAACAACAAATATGAGAAGTTTTGCCTCCTTCATGATATTATTTATCCTAACTTTTTTATTTTCTGAATAAATGGTTTGAGGTGAAGGTAAATAGACTCATTTTTGAAGTGGAGTTTCGACCGTTTAAAGAGATTCGTCACCATTTGTTCAGAATTAATCTGGAAGATAGCCTCCTGAAACTCATACAAATTTTCCATTTGATGTTTCCCAAGCATTATTCCTTGTAGAGATGAACACTTTTAACTAAATGAATTAATTTAGGCATATCTTGAAGACTATAGTTGAACTACAAATCTGTAATATACACTTGTAACAAAAATAAAATAAATTAATAACAAAAATCTATTAAAATATGAACTACAAGATATTCAAATCTTAATTAACCAAAATCAATTAATAAAAGAAAATCTAATTAATATCCCTTATTCTAAATATACTAGAATCGACATTATATTTTGAGATTTGTGAATATTTTGAAAATTTGAGGAAATTAATTTCATAAGATTTAATAAACACTCAATTGTTGGAAAATTTTAATCAACCAATGGAACCATATTTTAGAATAACATGTTAATTATTGAATGATAAAAATATTCCTCGTAATCTTGTTTCGGAACAAAGTGAATATGAGGAATTCACATTATAACTACTATCAACAATTAACCAAGTTGTTGTGATATAATAATGTCTAATGAAAAACCAATCCAATCACCTAAATGATAAAATATTTACATGACTATATAAGAAAATGTAACATTCAGTTCCACTAAGCACATTTATACTAACTTTTTCTTTGGGGACACTTGCAAGCAAGTGATCTAGTTATGATACATTATTATTATGTTTTTATTATGAGTTACATTATGATGTCATTATGATCATATGATGATTTTTATATGCATTTATATTGACATGTATTATTGATGAATTTCCCTTAGTGCGCAGGATACATGATAGGTTGATGAAGTTGATAACATCAATGTAATTCCTTGTACTTTTGATTGAGTTAGGGAGTGGATTTGTATTTGGTTTGAGTATTTGATTTACATACATGCAATTTGTATGATTATTTCAATATGGATGTTATGTATATGGGTTATTGATAGTATTCATGTAAGTGGATGCAGGCTTAACAATGCTTGCTAAGCTGACTCACATAAGGAGTAAAGGATTCATGAAAAACATAAACTAGACATTTGAGAGAGAGGTGTGGTAGCGTCCATGTCACATCCTACCATAACTCTCGTTGTGAGATGAACTGTAGGTTAACGATTACCTAGTTAGATAGGTCCACGATGTTGTGAGTTAAGAATGAGGCAGTCTCTCACGAATAAATCTAAAGGGTGTGCAATAAAGAGAAATCATTACTCCTTAGAAGCCATTAATATCTCACAACTTCGACCAAGTGGAGTGTTGACTCCAAGGTTAGATAAACTTCCAAAACTAGTCAAAGATTAGTGACACCCTTGGAGCATAGAGGTGCGTCTTGAAGGGCACGTCGCAAAATAAATTGTGAATAATAAAAATCTAGATGGCCTAGAAAAGATAATGAAATGTTAAGACCTTGTTAGAACAATGTATTAATTAATCAGTAATTTATAAACTAAGAAGTCTAATCCTAAGTCTAAATAAAGGACTAAATAAAATATTAAATAAGTTAAGAGAATTGATATAATCAAACTCTAGGAAAAGAGAGAATACAAATTAAACGTTGAGTAAATGCACATGTGTGTGCGAAAATAATAAAAGGGATTTATAAATTAAAACATCAGAGAATAGGGTGTCCACATATAGTAGCATATTGAATCAATCTACTACTAATCCTAACTAAAAAAAGGCTCATAATCCAATTCAAACTAAGATCTAATTAGGGACCACAAAATAAATGAGGGATTAGGGAACTAAGAGACAACTAAGAGGAAAAATAGGAACACATTGGAAAATGCGAGGAAAAAAATATTTTTAAATAAAATAAAAAGAAAAATTACATGTGCAATTTTTGGAGAGTGTGACACATGTATTGGGTGAATAATCCTTTAAAATTTAATTATTAAAAATGAATTGGTTGTGCATTAGGACAAGTGTCATTGAGAAATTTTCTATAAAAGAAATGGAGAAGAGGGGACAATATCTGACTTTGGTTAGAATTGGTATGGTGCCAAAAAATTTCTTGACTGGGTTTTACTTCTCGGAGTTGGGTTCCAAAACTTGTGAAAGAGTGGAAGCTCCCTCTTGTGAAGCAAGTTTTGAGTGTTATTGTTTCCCATTTCTTGTGTGTGGCTCCTTTTCGAATTGGGGGGCTAAGGGGGGAGAAGAATACCACTAGAGTTGGTTGGGGGTACTGGTAAAGTCTATGGATTAGAAGGCATTCGTTGCACACTATTCTAATTGAATATTCAACAATACCAATCGTCCTCTGGTCACAATATTTCATTACTTAATTTTTATTTGTAATAGAAGGATTAATTGTTTTACGAGAATGTATATGAAGAAAGCGTGACTATACATGTATGATTTATTTAAATATGCACTTATAATCTAGATTATTATTTGAGAAATGGGTTTATAATGAAGCTAGTATTTGAACAAATGTTAATTCCTTTAATAATCACTAATTTGAGGAAGTTAATAATCTGGGAATAGAAGATTCTTTTCAACTTGATAACAATGAAATAAATTTGCTACCTGAATTCTTTATAATATCTTTGTATTTGGAAAAATTATTAAGGTCTCTGTAATTGCAACATTCCACTATTTTTTGTGAACTGTTATTGATTCCTCTTGATCTTTTTAATCTTAAGTTTTTGAATTTAGCCAATTGTGTCATTTTGTGATCCTGTGTATGTCAGAAATTTTGAAAATACAACAACCTGGGCTGACTCTTACATTTTCCTTCTTTAGCGCTTTGTTGTCTTGATACGATTGAGTGAGATTCTTTTAGACATTGTTAGGATTATTTATCCTTCGGGGGAAATACCAGGTATTCAATATATAGTAGTCATACTTTTAAAGTTGTAATTCCTCAGACTAATCGTACCCTTTGTTCTCAGATTTAACCTATTACTGCTAAAATTTGTTGTTTCAATTTTTAAAATGTTTCAGCGAAATGATTTCTAGAGGCATGGTACTCAAACTATCCTGGTGTATCAATCACTTCCAGGGCGGTGGTTATGGTTGTATTATTTACTTTTAACCTACCTCCAGGGGTGTAAAATAGAAGTCTAGATGTTGTTCTGAACACAGATGTAATCATTATTTTTTAAGCCAACAGAAGCCCTCCACCGTTTAAAATCCTTCAAAAAAAAGTTATTGAAGCGGATGAAGTTTTTCTTTTCGGTTTGAATTCTCGTTTCCATAGTTATCCAACTGTTTAATTTTCCATTTGTCCACTGGTTGAGTCTAGCACTTTTGTTGCTATTTTAAGCTGGGAAAATTAATTATTACTCTTATTTGACGTAATACTAGCACAGTCACAAGTCATTCGTGGCTGGTGAACGCGGAAATAACTGAACCTTGGGCATTAAATAACCGCAAAACCCTGTGCCATTAAATAACCGACGTAGGAAAATCTCGTCCAGTAAATAATAGTTGGAGTAAAAATCGTGGCTGGTAAACTTGGGCTTTTTAGAAAATGAAACTTTAATTACTCAGAGGTGGCAATCAGCTAGCCATCATAGTAAATTTTAAATATGATTAAGTAAAAGTAAAAAAATAAACATATAAACGGATGTCTTTATAATAGTGAGGAAGTTAGTGGTTGAAATCACAACCATTGATTTATTGGGACGACTAAGAAATATTCCAACAATATTTAATCTTGTCCTTACAAAACTGATTAAGTACTAAAAACATATTAAATGTGCCCATTATCAATAGGTGTACGCCTTTTGGAGTAATCAAGATTGAGTTTACCGTTGATCACTTATGCGTGAGCTACTCTAGGTGTTCGTGGAGTGACTCGGTGCTAACTCAGATTATTATTGAATTTTCTAATGTGTCTTAGACGTTAATCCATTTTCACTAGTGCCTGGAAGGTCTTCTAGTATCTACACTCGTATCTAAGTTGATGTCGACTTAAACCTTTGTATTTATTATTTTAATTGATAAGTCTTTGTGAACTATCTTTGCACTTCTAGACACTTGCCATTTTTTAGTAATTTAAATCTTCTTAAATTCTTGTTTTAAATTCGTATGCCTCTACTCGGATGTCCTCCATCTCCGAATACAGAGGCAAAAGTTGATTTCCTTTAGGATTGGACGTCGGTCTTTCGAATAATGTCTTCTTGAAGAAACTTGGTTGCAAGTTTTAGCGTTTTACAATTTTACACCTTAGTTACATATTGTAGATATTTGGTTATGTTGGAATTGTAAGGGATACAATTTTGAAATCGTACCTACAATTTCTATTGGTAATCACGCCTTAGTTGTAATAATCATAACGCCAATTGTGCATTTAGCGATAGAGGATGATGTGATGGATTGGGCGTAAGAGTTGGGTATATTTATCTTAATTCTCTAAGTTTGAAACCTTCAAAGGATAAAATCATTGAAACCCCACTCACTGATTGATAGATATTTAAATTCACACTGGGTTATGTGATTTAATATTGTATCAATCATACCTTGCTTAGATTGATGATATTTGATTAGTTTAATGATCTTGTAAATACTATTTAAGAAAAATGTTTATAGTTGAATCAAATTATTACTGGAATTAACATTACTTGGGCAATTTGGATCTATTAAATAAGGCATATCATGTAGTATCAATTGAGATAAATAAAATGATTGTATTTGTACACTCCAATGTTCCGCTAGAATAATTCCTTAGACTCTTGTTAGAATGATGTATTTGTCAAATGTTTTCTTAAATCATTTTAACTTATTGATTTATTATATTCATAATTGATTCTCGTTTATTGATTATATAAGTGGTTCGTTACGTATGGTATGTTGTTTAAATTTAATTATTTACATGTGCTCGACCTTATATACCAGATTACCATGTTATGGAATCGTCGTAAGTGAAGTAGGTAACTAAACAAAATAAAGAAAAATGTTGCTTCACTATTCTCGATTTAAAGAAAAATGTTGCTTCACTATTCTCGATTGTTTGCGTAAAGGAGTAGTAATTTTACAGCTTTTCAATTTCAAGACAAAATTTTGGTACTTGATGCACTTAGATAATTTAAATTAACTAAGTTAAAAGTAATTTGGTAGTAGATCTTTTTCCCTTACTAAATGTATAACTTGATGGTATGAATTTTACATGCTAGAGTTCTTATAAATGTTAATTGGTATTGGTATCTCAACCACTATATGATGTTGTTATTATTAAGATTATTGAGGTTGAATTTGAAATGTTTTTAATATATATATATAAGAAAATAAATTTGTTTTTTTTATATATTCACTTACATCAAATGGGTGTGAGGAACGTTACATATGGTATTAGATCGGGTTCAATCCTATGACAACAAACCGTTACGCTTTCCACTGTGTTATTTTTAAATGATTAAAGATGTATAGCTAATACAATTTGATTTGTTCATGACAGGTATGATGGTAAGAGGATGCAAGATGAGTAGATGACGTGGTGCAAGGGGAAGAGGTATGCTTCCTCCAGGAGAATCCACGCAAGAGGGATTGGCTCCACTTAGAGAGGAGCAGACTATTGAGAAGGAGCAAGTTGTTGTGGGATATGTCGTCGGTATGATGAGATCCTTCTAGAGGATGTCAGATGCATTGATCATCCATCTTGATCGGGATGAGGGCATAGCGTTTTTTCCCAATGAGGATTCACAGTTGATCCACGGGATCAAATTTTTCTCAAAATTCAAAGTGCTCGGAATTGCTTCAAATCAAACAGGTGCATAGGCCTCGTTGTCACGAACCCAACGCAACTACAACAGGTTCAAATGGACGTCGGATGAGTGAGATATCACGTTCTGTTCAAATTGTCAAACAGGCAAAAAACATTTGCTGACTATACAGTTCGTACAGTCTGTACAGTTGTTGATGTGGCAGGGTCATACGATGATGTGGAAGGGCCATACGCTAACATGGCAAGGCTGAGTTGGCAGATAGTTAGCATTTGGCAGTGAAATCATTTCTTGACACGTGGCATAGTTTCGACAAGTGGGATGGTGCCACGTGGCCCAGACATGGTCTTCCATGTGGCACTGTAATTGATTGGTTGTTTAAAATTATATGGAGTCCATGGGGATCGACCCCCGGACCTCTCGCCAAGGTGGAGCACCTTCACACGGCGTGGGCTACCAATAGTCCACGCATAAGTTCTTGTTATATATATGGTTTCAAATATATTTGAATTTGAATTATATTATGGTTTGGGCGCGGACCGGGCTGGGGCTAAGCCCCAGCCCCCAGTCACATGCGGATTTCCATATGACCTCAACCGCGCCCGCGCGTTTCAAACGGTTTTAAAGCCCGCGTGTTTGGGACACTTGTCGGTTTGCCACAAGTTTAAACTTAGCCCTTTTATGCGCGGTCACATGACCCATACGACCAACGACTTGCGGTTAGGGGGGCTAGGTTCCCTAACCGTTCTACAGTTGCACGCATGTTGCGGTTGTGTGCCTGGTGCTAGGTTTAAGAATGAAAAAATGCACGGAGGCTAGGTTGGACACACAGAGGTGCATTTTGGAGATCTAGAGACAACAAGTTTGAAGGGGAACTTCCAAGAAGCTTATCTTCTTCAATTTTTGGCCAAATCAAGTGCCAAAAAATCCCAGCTAGGGGTTTTTGGACGTTCTGAAGCCATTGGAGACATCTATTTGGCATTTTGAGCATTGTAAAACACATTTTTTACAACTTTAAGAAAATAATATAAAAGATCCATTGGAAGCTGGACCAGGAGATGTAGCCCAAGAGAGGGGTGAACTCCTTTATCATTTGTTGTGTTATGTGTTTACTGTTCACTGTATTTTGCTGGTTATTATTGCATCTTGAATGTGTAATTTCTATAAAATTTTGTGTTTACAAATTGATCATTTTGCATAAGAATACTTAAATAAAACTTGCAAATATTTTGAAGAATACAAGCCTTTATCATTTTCAGATCAGGTTGGTATCAGAGCTTAGGTTTTTGAAGGCTTGATTATTTTCAAGTGTTTTGTTTTCTGATGCTCACAAGGTTGAAACTCACAAGAGGAGAAGGTCAACTTGTAGAGCCAAGTTCTCATCCTTCAAGAAGAAAGGTTATATTATCACCTCAAGCTTCAAGGAGGCATTCACCAAGTATGGCTCATGAAGAGAGTCATGAAAACATTCCTACAGAAGATGAAGATCTCAGAAAGGATTTCATGGATATGAGAGAAATGATGAAAGTCTTGATGGAAGAAAGGAATGCAAGGTTGCAAGGTGAAGGATCCAACCCTTCAAAGAACAAGGGAGACAGTGGTGATAAAACTCCAAAAGGAAATGGAGGGACTGGTGCTTCTCCACCTCTCTCACCTCCATCTTCCTCTTCTTCTACCAATTCACAACCTCTTCGAAATTCTCGAAACGGACATGGTAAAATTCCTCCACAAATTCCATTGTTAAAGCTTGATATAAAATTTGAATTGCCAATGTACAATGGAGAGGTAAATGCTGAGAAATTAGATAACTGGATTCCTCAGATTGAGGTGTATTGTAGGATACAAAAAATTCAAGATGATGAAACTAAGATTCAGCTTGCTTCTTTAATATTGGATAGTGCATCACTCATTTGGTGGGAAGCCAAGACTCAAGAGGACATGAAGAAACATGGTAAAATTTTAACCTCTTGGAATGATTTTATTGTTGAAATTAAAAAGCAATTTTATCCATTGGCATATATGCAGAAAGTTATTATGGATTGGCAAAATTTTAGACAAGCTAAAGGGAAAAATGTGCAAAGCTTTACTCAAGAATTTAGGAGAAGAGCTTTGGTTTTGGGAGTAGATTTATCTTCTCAAGAAACTTTACTCAAATACATTGGAGTTTTACATAGTTACTTGAGACATACAGTACTCATGTTTAACCCTTCAAATCTAGATGAAGTTTGTGTTCAGGCAACTCATTTGGAAGCCAGAGGAAGGAATGAAACTCATGAGGGTAAAAAAAAGCCTTTCAGTCATGGATACAAAGGAAAGAGGAAGTTCAAGGACACTGGAAAAAAGAATGTTGCTATTAATAAAGAGGGAGAAAAATTTACATACAAACATTGTTCAAAGGATGGCCATGATGAAGACCATTGTTGGAAACTTCATCCTGAAAGAAGACCCAAAAAGTTTGGCAACAAAGGGAATTCAAAGACTGCTGCAACCATACAACATGATTTAGGTTCTTATTCGGGTGATGAAACAAAAATTACAACCATGGGTTATCAAGGTAAGGGTTCTATTGCAAGTACTAGTTCTTCAAGTAATAGTAATCTCAATGAAACTCGACAAGAAAAAGAAAGAATAGAACTTTTTCACATAAGGGTTGTTTCAAAGCATACCAAGATAGATACTCTTTTTGATACTGGATCTCAAGCAAACCTTATATCTGAAGACACTGTCAATAAATTAAATTTGGAAACTATTCCACATCCTAAACCATACCCTCTAGGTTGGATATGTGACAATGCTAAATTGCAAGTGACAAGAAGGTGTAAACTTAGGTTTGTCATCACTGCAAATTTTTTAGATGAGGTAGAGCTTGATGTCATTCCTTTGGATATCGGTGGTATTGTGTTGGGAAGCCCATACTTATATGATAGAAGAGCCATTTTTCATCATCATGAGAATAAGTATCAGTTGTTTAAAAATGGAGTTGAGCACATTGTTAGAGCACATTCAAATAAGATGAATTTGTCACTTGTAAATGCAGGACAAATGAAGAGATTAGTCAATGCTAGTAAAAATTTTGTTCTCTTGATGATTAAACCCAAAGATAATATTGAAAAAGAAGTTTTCCAAGGTTGTGATGCAAAGTTGAAATCTGATCTATATGAGGTTGTTAACCAATATGATGAGATGTTTCAGGAACCAAAGGGATTACCTCCAAGAAGGGGTATCCAACATGAAATACAATTGCAACAAGATTGTCCTCTTCCAAACATTGCTATGTACAAGATGTCAGTCATGGAGAATGCTGAAATCAAAAAACAAATCAAAGAGTTGCTTGACAAAGGGGTCATCATGCCAAGCACATCACCATGTGGATCTCCAATTGTGTTAGTGCCAAAGAAATATGGTACATGGCTTATGTGTGTAGATTTCAGGGCCTTGAACAAGATTACGGTAAAGAATCACTATCCTCTTCCTAGACTTGATTATTTACTTGATCAATTGAAAGATGCTAAGTATTTTACTAAGTTGGATTTGATAAGTGGATATCATCAGATTAGGATTACCGAAGGAGACACATGGAAGACAGCTTTCAAAACAAAGCAAGGTTTGTTTGAGTGGATGGTAATGCCTTTTGGACTTTGCAATGCTCCTACTACTTTCATGAGAGTTATGAATGATGTCTTAAGGCCTTTTCTTGATGATTGTGTTATTGTCTACTTGGATGACATTTTGATTTTTAGAAAATCTCGTGAAGAGTATGTTAAGCATCTAGAACAGGTATTAGATGTTTTGAGAAAAGAAAAGTTGTTTTTGAAGATGTCTAAATGTGAGTTTGGAAAAACTTCACTTATCTACTTGGGGCATATTGTTGGTGGAGGAGAATTGAAAATTGATCCCTCCAATGTCAAAGTCATATTGGAGTGGCCCAAGCCTAATAATGTGACAGAGGTAAGAAGTTTTTTGGGAGCAGCCCAATATTGGAGAAAGTTTATTGCTAACTTTTCTTCAATTGCAGCTCAATTACATGCAGTGACAAGCGTCAAGCAAGTTTTTCAATCGGGAGGCAAGCAAAAAAAGGCTTTTGATACTTTGAAGGAGAGAATCAGTTCAGCCCCAATTCTTGCACTTCCAAATTTGAGACAACCTTTTGAAATCCAAACTGATGCAAGGAATTATGCAATGGGAACAGTCTTGTTACAACATGGTAAGCCCATTTGTTTTCATTTTGAAACATTTAATGGTGCCATGATTAACTATCCTACTTATGATAAGGAGCTGTATGCATTGGTGCAAAGTGTGAAAAAATGGAAACATCATTTGTTGGGGAAAGAAACCATCATTCACATGGATCATCAACCACTGCAATACTTACAATCACAAACAAAGCTACAACAAGCAAGGCACTTTAGATGGATGGGTTTTCTACAACAATTCCACTTGGTCATAAGGTATAAGAAGGGAATTTATAACAAATTTGTTGATATGATTTCAAGGCCTATTATTAGTGCTTCAATTATTCTTAAGCATAGTCCTATCATGCATGAGAGCTATGTTGATCAATATGCTTTAGATGTTGATTTTAAAGAAGTATATGCAACTTTGTGTCATTCTAACCATGTTGAGGAATTGGATTACCATGTGCATGATAATCTTTTGTATCATCTTGGCAAGCTATGTATTCCACATGGTGAAAGAATCAACATAATAAGAGAAGCCCATTCTTCTCTTATTGCTGGTCACTTTGGTGTAGGCAAGACAGTGGCTAATTTGCAAAGGTACTGCTATTCGCTTAAAATGAATGAAAGTGTTTCAAGATATGTTCGAGGATGTTTGTTATGTGCCACAAGCAAACCTAGCAATAGAAAGTTGGGTTTGTATACTCCACTTTCGGTTCCTTCTCGTCCTTGGGAGAGTATTTCCATGGACTTTGTAGGAGGTCTACCTATTTCTAAAAAAAATCATGATTATCTTTATGTTGTGGTTGATCGATTTAGAAAAATGTGTATTTTGATGCCTTGTAAGAAGTAGGTTACAGCTGAGCAAATGACACAAATGTTCTTTCATCATGTTTGGGTACATTTTGGATTGCCTAAATCCATTATTTTTGATCAAGATTCTCGATTTATTGGGAACTTTTGGTCGAGTTTATGGGCCCTCATGGACACCAAATTGAAAAAAAGCACGGCTTTTCATCTGCAAACCGATGGTCAAACAGAAGTGGTCAATAGAACAATGGTGCATCTTCTTCGTGGTTATTGCAGCAAGCATCCTAAACTTTGGGATGAGCATTTACACTACATTCAGCATGCTTACAATCGAGCTAAGCACTCTTCAACTCAAACATCGCCATTTGAAGCATGTTTTGGCTATTTGCCCAAATCTCCTTTAGATTTTATTTTTGGGAAGGATATTGCTATTGATGGTCAATATGACATTGATAGGGCAGAAAATTTCATTGAACAAATTTAGTCGATACATCAAATGGTACAAGAACAGTTGGAAAAAAGTCAAGCCAAGTATAAGACAAGACATGATAAGCATCGTGTTGATCACAGTTTCCAAGTTGGGGATGAATTTTGGCCTTACATTAGTAAGGAGAGGCTTAAAGGAGAAGGTAAAAAACTGAAACCAATTAGATATGGTCCTCTCAAGGTTCTTGAGAAGATTGGTAACAATGCCTTCCGTTTGGATTTGCCTCCTTATATGAAAATGTATGCAGTTGTAAATGTTGAGAATTTGAAATTGTATGAACCTCCTTTGATGGATGATCAAGGAGAACAAGTTCAGATTCCTTCTATAAATGATTTCTCCCTAGAATATCTTACAGAATTGCATGAAGACACAATCCTTGACAAGAGAATGAGAACTTCAAAACGGGGAAATGTGGAATATCTTCGAGTTGGTCTTAAAGGCACAAATCCAAGCAAAGCCAAGTGGATTGAGGTTGGGAAGGTGAGATAACTATACCCTCATCTTCAGATGGAGTGAAAGTAGACTTTTGGAGTTCCAAAATATTTCCAATGGGGAGGTGTGATCCAGGGGATCAAATTTTGCTCAAAATTCAAAGTGCTTGGAATTCTTTCAAATCAAATAGGTGCATAGGCCTCGTTGTCACGAACCCAACGTAGCTCGAATGGGTTCAAATGGACGTTGGATGAGTGAGATATCGCGTTCTGTTCAAATTGTCAAATATGCAAAACAAAATTGCTGACTGTACATTCCCTACAGTCCGTACAGTTGCTGACGTGGCAGGGCCGTACGATGATGTGGCAAGGTTGTACATTGATGTGGCAGGGCTGTGTTGGCAGAAAGTTGACGGTTGGCGGTCAAATCATTTCTCGACACGTGGCATAGTTTCGACAAGTGGGATGGTGCCACGTGGCCCAGACATGGGCTTCCACGTGGCACCGTAATTGATTGGTTGTTTAAAATTATATGGATTCTGTGGGGATCGACCCTCGGACCTCCCACCAAGGTGGAGCGCCTTCACACGGTGTGGGCTACCAATAGTCCATGCATTAGTTCTTGTTATATATATGGTTTCAAATATATTTGAATTTGATTTATATTATGGTTTGGGTGCGGACTGGGCTGGGGCTAAGCCCTAGCCCCCAATCCCATGCATATTCCCATATGACCTCAACCGCGTGCGTGCGTTTCAAATGGTTTTAAAGCTTGCATGTTTGGGACACTTGTCGGTTTTCCATGAGTTTACACTTAGCCCTTTTATGCGCGGTCACATGACCCATATGACCAACAGTTTGCAGTTAGGGGGCTAGGTTCCCTAACCGTTCTACAATTGCACATGTGTTGCGGTCATGTGCCCGGTGCTAGGTTTAAGCACAAAAAAATGCGCGGAGGCTAGGTTGGACACACAGAGGTCCATTTTGGTGATCTAGAGACAACAAGTTTGAAGGGGAACTTCCAGGAAGCCTATCTTCTTCAATTTTTGGCCAAATCAGGTGCCAAAAAAGCTGAGCTAGGGGTTTTTGGACATTCTGAAGCCATTGGAGCCATCTATTTGGCATTTTGAGCATTGTAAAACAAATATTTTTTTAATTTGAGAAAATAATATAAAATATCCATTGGAAGCTGGACCAGGAGATGTAGCCCAAGGGAGGGGTGAACTCCTTTATCATTTGTTGTGTTATGTGTTTACTGTTCACTGTATTTTTCTTGTTATTATTGCATCTTAATTGTGTAATTTATATAGAATTTTGTGTTTGCAAATTGATCCTTTTGCATAAGAACACTTAAATAAAACTTGCAAATATTTTCAAGAATACAAGCCTTTATCATTTTCAGATCAACAGTGGACTCCAACATGTGGTAGTAGTATACACAAAGAACTCGAGAAAGTGAAATATCTCAATTTATGGGGCGCCATGGATGGCTTATCCAGTGAGGCATGGTTGGAGAACATGGCGATGTGCTTCAAACTTCATGATTACACCTCCAACATGAAATTTTGGATGGCGGTATTTCAACTGAAAGGGATTTCTCTACTTTGGTAGAAGACACTCTCAGCTCAACTAAACATGGTCGTTGAAGATGTTTCATGGGAATTGTTCAAGGAATGATTATGGGAGAGGTACTTGTCGGATGAATTCATGGAGAAATAGCTTAATGAGTTCAATTCCTTATGACAGGGTAGTTGTATGGTACAGATGTATGAGGCCAGGTTCATGGAGCTACTTAGATATGCTCCACATATGAACAAAAAAGAAGTTAAAGGTCAACAAGTTTGTGTTCAACCTTAACTTCAACATTCGTGCAAAATTGAGGATCTTGATGCCTCAAACGTTGAGCGATGTAGTTCAGAAGGATCTCATTGTTGAAGAAGAGTTGAAAAGTGGGGATCAGGTAATGATGCTTTCTAGACAAACTGGACAAGTGACACTAGGAGTGTTGCAACATCATACACCATCTAGATAGACTTTTGGGCATCGTGATATGCCCAGAGAACCTATATTCTCAACACTATGACGAAAGAATCCTCAACATATAACTCTTTACAGAGCACCACAATAGTAGCAAAAAAAAAATTGTCATGCGTAGCAACATCAACAGTTTAAACCTGGTCTGCAGACTAGACTAGTACAACAAACCCCTAGGCTAGAAGCTTCTACTTCTGGGACTAGGAGCATCGGACCGAAGAATGGATGATGGACATTTGGAGAGCCACATTACTAGAGGGAATATCCTATTGAGAATGAAAGAGATGCTAGATCATTAAGACCTACAAAATTTGGATATTTGGGAAAGGCCCACAGGCTACATCCAATGGTGAATAACCTCCAAGACGAGCATCAATCTACTATTCTTTAGACATCAGGTATGATCATCGATCAACATTTTAGTATTTTAATAGATCAAGGTGCTACATAAAGTTTCATATCTAGTGTTGTGATTAAAAGAATAAAGGTAAAGAGAGTCGAACAAGATGAGTTTAGAAATGTGGAAATGGCACTGGGTGCCAAGCAAAAGGTTGGAGGAAAAGTGAAGGATTATAACATTAACTCAAGTGACTTCATGATAAGTGTAAAAGTGTATGTTAAAATATTGGGATATTAAGATATAGTTA
Source organism: Picea mariana (assembly GCA_032191745.1). Lineage (NCBI taxonomy): Eukaryota > Viridiplantae > Streptophyta > Pinopsida > Pinales > Pinaceae > Picea > Picea mariana. The sequence goes on along the minus strand of JASDQU010100606.1, from coordinate 334,667 downwards.
TCAGGATGGATTGGTTTGAATCACATGATTTGATACATAACTGTAAGATGAAATAGTTAAGTTTGATAGATGATTTAGGACAGAGTAGAGTAATTTTAGGAAGAAGCCAAGGAGTGTCGTTGACGCTTATTTCTTCCTTACAATTACAGAAAATTATGTGCAAGGGCTGCAAGTTATTTTCCATATTATCAATTAATGAAAAGGGAGACATGGAAGGATTAAAAAATATTCCTGTAGTATCGGAGTTTGTTGATGTATTTCTTGAGGAATTGTTAGGTTTGCTACCAGAAACAAAACTAGAGTTTACCATAGATATGAAAATTGGAACTGAACCTATTGCAAGAAATCCATACTGGATGTCGACACTAGAATTACAGGAATTCAAAATGAAAGTCAAGGAGTTGTTAGACTTAGGATGTGACATCCCCAAAAATAAAGTATTTTTTGAAATTTAAATTTTTTGGAAAACTACTCCGTTTTTAGTAAATTTGAATTGGGAAATTTTTTTCCATTTATGGCAATTCAGAATTTCGAGTTGAATAATTGTAATTAATTATTATGACTGTTGGGCGGAGATCTGATTTGACCCAACTAACTATTTGACTATGACACTTGTATGAAAACAGAATATTTTATATTGATTGTAGGAGGACAAATGGAACAACCAATGTTAAAATCAGTTGACCATGACTCCATGAGTGGGGAACATGTTGGAAATACCTCTGGGCTGATTGTTACAAGTGGAAAATCAAAGATTTGGCCATTAGCAACCCCTGAAAATCAGGGATTTAGAAAGCTGGGAAAATTCCCAAGGGAGGGAAAAAAAGACCGGGGCAAAAATATTTTGATTGATAAATAGCATATGTGAGGAGGCAAAACGCTGCCAAGTGTGCCAGGGAAAAGAGACTATTGATTTTTTTTCTTGTTGTTATGAAAACTACTGCGTGAGTGTGAGGTAAAAGGAATCTGATGGAATTGAAGGACATTGTTGAGGAGGAGTTTTCCAAGTTCACCCTCATGAGTTCATGGTCAGGCTAGGGGGTGAATTGGGCAAGTGATTTTGGATTCCCTGTTCTTCACTTGGGAGGAACGTGGTTGTTCCCTTTGTCTTCCCGCGAATTGGTTCAGATATGTTAAATCTTCTCCTTCTGTGTTCTGAAGGATTTTTGTATATCTGATATCACGTATCTATTCATGTTAAGTTGAAATAATTTTCATGGATGACATATGTTCGTTGTATGAAGTTTATAATCAAAGACCAGTTCTGGAACTATTCCTCCTGAAAACTAAAATTTTAGGCAAAATCCATCCAGGTGTAAATGAACTCGAAGGAACATATCTTTCTGTAAATGTATGCGTATTTCTATAGTTGAAATATTATACTAACCTATCTGTGAATAATTGAAGTTGAGAAAGTCTTTCCACATATCTCTTATAAGCTGATATATATATTTATATACGATATACATCGATATGGTTCTAGTTAGTTCCATGTATAGGTTTTATTAAACGAAGATCCAATGGTTGCATTAGAAACCCCACTTATACAAAGGTTCGTTGTCATAGCACTAGAACAAACAAATGATGCCAATAGGTAACCATTTACCTGTGGTATAAAGAAAATTATTAAATCGAAGAGTCTGAAACTCTCCTTAAAACCCTGTTATAGAGCCAAATGAAATTAAATAAGTCCGTTGCTCTGTTACAAGACAATACAGAAGCAGAATACTCTATGAGAATAAGGTTTCAACGATAATTAGACAGAACCAAATTACACGATGTTCGATCATTTAACCTTTACACAAAAAAAAAAAAAAGGTACCCAATTGTAGGAATACATATAGTATGAAGTAAGTTATAAATTTGTTTCCTAGGAATATACATGCGAACAACCCATTCGATGTTTCATGAAAATGGGCGATATCGAATGTGACAACTACAATTGTACAATTTGGTACCTAGACTGGCAAATTCAAAAGGGATTATAGTTCCAACCTGTACATACCAAAACTCCAATTCGGGACGAGATCCTACTAGTTTAGGCATTTTCCAAAATTATTTACGCAATTAATTAACAAGTCGAATTATGAACAGATGGAAAATAGACATAGGCTAAATAATTACCAATGTTAATGTTATACCTTGAATAAAGTTTGCATGTATATAGTTATAGAACACATAATAATGATGAATGGAAATTGGGAAGTCCTGAGTACAACAACATACTCCTAGTAGTAATTAAGTCCTTATGTATATATATATTCTGTACGAGGCTATGAAAATGTTATAATACTACTATACTTTCATGCAAGGTAAAGAAAAATTAAATTACTATAAATGCCTGTATAATTAATAATAAGAAGACTCTTGGAAAATAAACAGAATAACCAGGAAACGATTTAAGTTCTGAAATACAAAACCAGTTTCGGAAATGGAAGGGATTATGAAAAAACTCAGAAGAATTAAAAGTGCAGAACTCGTATACTCTTCATAATTATCCACAGTTGAATCAACTCAATATATGATGACTAGGTTACAAAAATAATGGTTGCCCAGATTTTTGAAAAGAAAAATATACATAACATAGGTGGTATTGAATTTCACCACTATTTTTTCTCAACTTCGCCCTGAAACAGGAGAAGGAATGATCAGGGAGTAAGCCCCTTTCAAGTTATAATTACCACTACAACCAGACATAAGGTTTGCGTACCTTTCTAATCTCTGTAATATTAACATAAAGTAGGGCGTACCCCTAACTAACCAATACAAAAAATTCCGATGAGATTTCTTTATAAATAATAAAGATGGTACATAGCCTCAGTCCTCAGTACCAGTGAACTCTAAAAGCTAAGTCCAAGGAATAATGTACTTGGAACCAGATTACCTTTCGCGTAGACGATAGGGACCGGCCCCAGAGTCTCATGGAGTTGACACCCCTGTAAGAAATATTCACCATTAAAATCATTAGTAAAACATAGGAAAATAAAAATAAATGAGAAGCTACAACAGAACCATAAATGGAGGTAACAAAAAATTTGAATTATTACTTAATTCATGGTTGGAATCTGGAAACTTGTTCTTGTTGCGTTCTAGTTGAGTAAATGTCCCAAGTCGAGGGAATTGGTCCAAGTATTCCTGATGGGTACCTCACATCAACGGGGTCCCATCATTAGCATGATACCAAGCTGCAAATCTATTTCTCATAAAGGAAATTCAGCAGTACTAACTTTCCAACATATACACTATGTAAAATACATGATACAGATAGACGAAGACCCTGTGTAAACATTACTTGAAATTCAGAATCTGTAGCTAAGTGGTTAATACATCCTAAACCAAATAATCGAGGTATTGTCTTAAGCCAGTTCTAATTACAGAGATAACCTAGTGCTGAACCCAAAAGGATTACGCAAATCTTAGAATTGATAAGGACAGGAATCCCTTTCAATACCCCAAACCTTATGTCGTGGCCCCTTTTTTTCTTCTCTGTTAAAAAAAAAAAGGGATGCGAACCACCGAAGACTTTCCAAGGGTATCGGGTGAATGTAAGAGCCTTCAAAGAACACAGGATCATGTATAAGAATCAGTTATTTATTTATCAAACTGTGAATGTAATAGCCTTCAAAGAACACAGGATTATGTATGAGACTCAGTTATTTATTTATCGAACCTCAGAGACTCATCTGTGAAAGGCTAGGATGTCACCGGAGATAACGATAAAGGAAAACCTTAAATTAAATATGTAACAAAAGATATAGAACATCACATTCCCTGTAGCACCTTCCTTGAATGACCCTATTATTCAAGCTTTGTTTCAAGTTAAAATCCTTACCAGGAAGACAGACTTCATTGCCTGCCACCAAGATGTGACTCAAGTCGACAATATCACTTTTCGAAGATAGTGATACACAGGTCCATTTAGAGAATCTCACAATGACAAAGGAAGGTTCGTTTAACCCTAGGAAGAGACCTTGGAAGTGTAAGTAAATGCTGGAAGTACAGGGGTTGTTGGGKCCATGTGACGGGGGTCAGGTTGGGGCGTTTTGACTAGGAAGGAATTGGAAAGGGCCACCAAAATTCATGCCTATAGGACCTCCATTAATGGACAGATGCATAGCTTTAACTCTCTCTAACAGTTATACCTTCCCAACCATGATATGCAACAAATKCATAGTTAACTTGACTCCTTTGTGACATGACTAGTTAGGCTGCGTTCTCTTAACTACTGACTTGTAGTTTACCTCTTATTCAATGAGATTGTAGTTGGGATCTCATTACCTGAACATCGGTATGAAAGSGATAGGGTTATCTCGTTACTAATCACTCTTAGTTGTTAAAGGAACCCTCTTTTGTTCACCTAGCTATACAATAATACTAAACACTAGTGGTGTATAGTTCTCACCCCTTGCTTTTTTACGTTAGGTAAATGCATGATGTTAAAAATTATAATACTCAGTCTGGTATGCGCGAACACAGAAATCCCATGTCTAAGGAAAGGATAGGTTTGTAGGTTCTAAACCTAAAACTATACAGATACATTTTATGAATAGAGAAGTAGGGTTGAAACCTTAGATAAGTTCTTGCACTATTAGACTGATATAAAAGGGTTATCGCATGAAGAGAAGTACTTAAGTTACCGCGCAATTTTTTTTTATTTTTGGCATTTTTGAGGTTTATTACATAGGACTTATACGTCCAAGTGTATCGTTGTGGGGTGCACCAATGAGTTTTTTTAGAAATAAGGATGGATCATGGAGGCTTTGCATTGACTACCATCAATTGAGCAAAGCTGCAATCAAGAACCAATATTTGTTGCCAAGGATTGACTATTTGTTTGATGAAATGAAGGGAGAAAAGGTGTTTTCAAATATTGACCTAATATTGGGATATCATTAGCTACATATTAAGGAAGAATATATCCTTAAGACCGCATTTAAGACGATATATAGACACTATGAGTTTACTATTTTACCGTTTGGGTTGACGAATGCCCCGGTCGTATTCATGAGCTTGATGAATGGGGCGTTCTGCAAATACTTGGACAAGATTGTACAAGTTTTCATTGATGATATATTGATTTACTCTCGAATGAAATAAGAACACAACAAACACTTGAGATTGGGTTTACAATGTGATGCAAACCCCCTATCCCTCCTCAGGGCTGTGCGACCTCCCGGTCAGGATCTTCTGGTTCGGGAGCCGAAATGGCTCTTCTGGTTCCAAATTGGAACCCTTCGAAATGAACACACAGGTCCCTCACTAATGCTCAGTTGGATTTTCCAAGTGCCGAGCGTGAGCTCCCATGGCACACGACCAAGAGTCGTGACCTTGTGCTAAGCCAAAAAGGGCGCTTATTGGGGACCAGAACTTCACAAGTCAAGCGTCCCGTCCCTTCGTTCTTCGAACCCCCAGTGTGTTGGAAGATTGGTTGTTGTCATTGATGTCAACCCTAGTCATGGGTTTTGGACCAGAAGATTGATGAAGTTATTTGGACATGAAGGAAAATGAAAATGAAGATAAAACACCCATGGATGGATAGTATACATCATTCTCTTTCCGGTGGTATGTGGCACGTCACGTGGATCCTC
>JASDQU010100606.1:312575-326296 GCA_032191745.1 Picea mariana | reverse complement strand
TATATATATAGCACAGATTAAGATTATCATGGTAATACTATTGTTCTGGTTAGATTTATTGCAAACCTATAAAAACATACATAGACATTTCCTATAGCACTATGCTTATGGTCATGTGACCTGTAACAATCTGAAATCATTATTTATGCATACTCCTACTTAATTCTGCATTTCTGTTTGTACCAACATATTACTAAAATCAACCCCAGATCGAATTGATATTTACTTTCCTATTGTTGTCTTGAGGGTACATCACATGAATAAGGAATTTACATTTATTAACAACTAACACACATAGTATCTTTCTTAACTCTATACAATGAAAAAATTCAAACTATAAAGGCTTATTCTATATTTCACTTGATTCTACCAGCCATTAACCAATAAAACAATTCAACAAGGAATAAGTAGATGTACATATCTGAATAAAGCATTGGGACAACAAATGGAACATCCAAGTTCCACCTAGCCATAGAACATAACAACCAATCTACTTGCTCAGTTCACCCCCTAGCCTTAACATGAATCCATGAGGGTGATCCCCGAAGCTCCTCTGTCGCTATAGTCCCCTTTTATATCAAAATTACTCCTTGCCTCACACTCAGAAAATAGTACTCATAACATTAAGTGATATTCTTTCCCCAGCATACTAGGCAGTGTCCTTCCTCCCCCCATATGCTTTATATGAAAAAGCATCTAGTGCCTAGGTCTTTTCCCCCTTGGGAATTTTTACAGCTTTACAAATCCCTAATTTTCAGTGGCTGCCAATGGCCAAATTCATGATTTTCCACTTGTAAAATTCAACCCTAAGGTAGTTCAAACATGTTCCCCACTCATGGAGTCATGGTCAGCTGATTTCAACCTAGCTGTTCCATTTGTCCCTCAGCAATTAATATAAAAAATATTTGTCTTTTACAAGTGTCATAGTCAAAGATTTGGTTGAGCAAATCAAATATCTTCCCAACAGTCACAATAATAAATTACAATTAACTAAATTCAAAATTCAGAATTGCCATAAATGGAATTAATTTTCCAAATTTGAATTTGCCAAAAACGGAAATAAATTCCTAAGTGCATTCCGACTTTAATAATAATTTATTTTGGGGGATAATACAAAAATACTACCTCATGATCCATGAATATATGAAACAAAATCAAGACAAGAATAAGAAAGAAATATCTCAACATACGGAAAAATGAATATGTGTGTTTCCACTTATGTTAAGATTTAGATGGGTTATGTCTTGAATGCTTTAGAATGAATTATGATTTTATTGCAAAACTAATTTCTAACAAAGGGAATTTGTGATTAAAAATTTACTCATAAATATTTTACCAAATTATTATCCATTTTTTGTTCTCTTTTTCCTCTTATCAAATCTTCTTGAAAAAATGAATAAGCTTTTAATGATCAGTTTTAAGAGTAAATCTTAAAACACAATTTTAATGAAAAGCATGAAACGTAGGAGGAAAATAAATGAATAAGTTAAAAGAAAGGATATTACCTTGGTAATAGCTCGATATAGTCCATAATCACACAATTGTTGTATTCAACAAGAAGCAATAAAATGTACTAAACCTAAATTTAATTAAAAAGAAAACAAACTAAGAACTAAAATACACCTAGTCTATCCTACTCTAATCTATCCTACAAGAACAACTAGGGCTAGGTAAAGTCAAATTTCCAACGAATCCAATCCAGTTGTTTTATTCTTGCAATCATATATACATCACAAATTAGAAACAAAAAATAAATCAATAATATTCTATATGAAGAAAATTTAAAACTTCTAAACATGTATCAAACTTGTGAAAGAAAATAACACTAGTATCTACAAGAAATCTTTCATGAAGATATTTCTTTAACCAAGCTTATATTCTATCATGATACATACAATGTGAAAAATGAAAAGATTGGAAGAAATTTATACATGAGTGTGGATCATGTAGAAAATAGGCGTAAAAAATATTGTAACAAGATATTGAAAATTAGTTAATTTTAGATATTGTAACAAGATCATGAAAATTAGAAAAAAACATTGGTTGAAAATGATGTATCTCTCTTTCTTGATATGTTTCCATGAACTTGAAATTCAAATAATCAACTTGTGATAAATCAATAGGATCAAATGATGTGTATAAATTATCACCCTTCATTGTATTAGCTAAATTATTAATATTGGGATAGTAGACATTAACATCATTTGATTGATTAAATTTTTCACATGCTTGATTATGAAAAAAATACTCTTCATTCATTACAAAAATAGGTGAATCAATAAAAGACATTTTGTGAAATGCGTTTTCTACAGAAATTTCATCTTCCCATGTAGAATATGTATAATACATAAGACCAAAAGATTCATGGGAAGATATTTTATTCATTTCATCTGCTATATGTAAATTAATACCATCTTGCATCCTATTAATTTATTTCCATGCATAATTAAATTCTGAAGGTTTGAAATGATTTCCTTAGAAGCATAACTATCAAACATATCAGGGTACAAGAAATAATAAGCATAAGATGAAAGACAATAAAAAACGTCTCTTGGAAAAACAACTTCATTGAAAAACATTTTTTCTTTGATTAGGATGTATGGTTTCAAATGTTTATTTGTTTCTTCTCCCGGAGTAAATTGATCAATATCTATGATTTTCTCTATTAAAATATTTCAACACAAAGCATTATCATAAATATGATTATGTTCATCATAAAGAGGTAAAGGTGAGAGAATATCATAAGACTTATCAAAATGGGAAAAATCAAGAATTGGTTTAGATGAAGAATCAATAGGATAGTCAATAATGGAATCTCCTAAAACTTTATCTTGAAGCTCTTTAATTGACCTGAGAGAATTTTGTTCCATATTACTAATACAAACTTCTGATTGAATCTCTTTCTTTTTTAGGATAATGGTACTTATTTCCTAAATCATTGAAACTTTCTTCCTTATTCAAAATTGAAGAAGATGATTATGGAGAATAACAATCAGAAGTTTTTGAAGTATCATGTTCCTCCTAATCAACATCTATCAAAGTGAAAAAAGTTGAAAAAAATTGACACTCATTTACAACTTATAAATCTTCTAAATCCAGTTGTGAATGAGTATCAATGCAAGATTCAGATTGATCATGTTCGAAGGAAAGAGAAACGAAATGTTGAAACCATTCAGTAATAGAAGAAAAATCATTTAAAGGAAATATGCAACAAAGATGGATAAACCTTGTAGCAAATTCTTCTATTGATTCATATGATTTCATCCTAAGATCATTAACTTCACTACATAATTTATCATAGTCATAGATCTCAAAAGAAAATAAAAACTCATCTATAAATTGCTCCAAAGAATGAATGGATGTGGCCGGAAATGTTTCACACAATTTCTTAACGTGGCTTTTGAAAGTCAGTGTGAAAATGTTGCACATAACACCTTTTGAGTTATATCATGAAAAATAATTTTTTGAATAAATTAATCGATATGTTCATGTGCAGTAATTTCACTCTCACCATCAAACATATTTTTTGACAAGATTTTAACTATCTTTAATGGAGTAGTGCATGATACTCATCTTGAAATATATCTCCAAATAGGATTTTGGGAAGAAGCCATTGAAAATAAAACTAATTAAAAACAAATGACTCCACATACCAACTTTTTATTCCGACCCTACTTCTAGCGCAAAAAATGTTGATGGAAAAAACTGACCATGTTCAACATTATAAGGATTGCTAGGGCCCTAATTAGGCCCTTATCCATTTGGGATGGTGATTCTGACTAGGTTTAATGGGTTCATTTATCATTATCTAAAACTATCCTAATCTAAATGGTAATTTAATCTAAATTAATCTATATGTACAAAGATATATACATGACATTCCATCTGCTAATGTATTTTATTACTTGTTTTTATCAACATACAAAAGAGAAGGAATTGCCTTCTTGTATTTCCTTGAAGAAAAAAATCCTCTGCTAAAACAAGGGCTCATTAAACCCATGCTTAGGTTCGCTCCTACGAAATGAGACTTCTACAAATGCTTTCTAAATGAAAATGTGAATGTTATCTATCTAAAATTCAAACCACAAAATAAATCTATTCTATCATGATTAGGGAAAGATGTAAATCTCTTCTCAATCATGAGTAAGATAATGAAATATGAACCAACTTTCAATTTAGAAAAAAATAGAGTTAACAAATCGGAGAATTAGTTTTAAGATATGCTTGTTGAAACAAATATGCAAAAATAATTGTTTGATAAGTAGTTATCAAATTCCTATTTTTACATATATCTAAATTCAATTGAATATTGCATATAATTCAATATAAATCATGTTAGACTACAGAAATAGTTCTATAGCATAACAAGAATAAAAAGAAAAACAAATATGACATTAATTTGGTAGATAGGAAACAACTTAATGTATAAAAGCTTACTTAAATGCAAGATTCAATCATTAATTTATCTCTGCTAAAACCTGCAAGTTAGCTTGATAATGTTTTAAATAAACATGAATTATTTAAACTAACAATAGTGTTTGAATAAATAAGCATACACATATAAACAATAAATAAACAATAAATGAATAAACTCTTTATTATGTCTTCAAAATAACAAATAGTCCTCAATAATGGATACAAAATAAAAAGTTCTTCCAATGCCGATCCAATAGATGGCTAATTCTCTACAAGATGAATTCTCATTACAATAGTGCAATGAGTCTCTACTCTTGCAGCAATTCTCTCCCCATTCTTCATCCCCTTTACAAGAATAATATGAGACCTTTTATAATTCACAACTCAGGTCCAATCGCACTATTAGTTATAGAATAATGAATCAACAAAAGATTTCAAAATGGTCAAAAGGAGAAATTATAGAAGAAAAAAAAAACCTTAATAAAAGTAACAATATATTTACAAATATATATTTTTTTGCAATATGGCCTTTGAGAGAAGTAAACACACCCATTTTGTATATGGTTTTTCAACCATTTGGAAACATGCATCTCGGTTTGCTTAGAAACAGATTTGCAAAATCATCTCTTGAAACATGACGTTATTTCTGATCTAAGCAAAATACGTGCCACTCCAATCTTTATTTATGCTACATTATTTAATTTCTGAGGAAACAGTTTTGGTTGAAGGTAAATAAACCAATTTTGGAAGTGTGTTTTCAACCATTTGAAGATATCCCTCAATGATTGCCTGGAAATCAACCTGCAAAATTGCTTCTTGTGAGCTGGTCATAACAACAAATATGAGAAGTTTTGCCTCCTTCATGATATTATTTATCCTAACTTTTTTATTTTCTGAATAAATGGTTTGAGGTGAAGGTAAATAGACTCATTTTTGAAGTGGAGTTTCGACCGTTTAAAGAGATTCGTCACCATTTGTTCAGAATTAATCTGGAAGATAGCCTCCTGAAACTCATACAAATTTTCCATTTGATGTTTCCCAAGCATTATTCCTTGTAGAGATGAACACTTTTAACTAAATGAATTAATTTAGGCATATCTTGAAGACTATAGTTGAACTACAAATCTGTAATATACACTTGTAACAAAAATAAAATAAATTAATAACAAAAATCTATTAAAATATGAACTACAAGATATTCAAATCTTAATTAACCAAAATCAATTAATAAAAGAAAATCTAATTAATATCCCTTATTCTAAATATACTAGAATCGACATTATATTTTGAGATTTGTGAATATTTTGAAAATTTGAGGAAATTAATTTCATAAGATTTAATAAACACTCAATTGTTGGAAAATTTTAATCAACCAATGGAACCATATTTTAGAATAACATGTTAATTATTGAATGATAAAAATATTCCTCGTAATCTTGTTTCGGAACAAAGTGAATATGAGGAATTCACATTATAACTACTATCAACAATTAACCAAGTTGTTGTGATATAATAATGTCTAATGAAAAACCAATCCAATCACCTAAATGATAAAATATTTACATGACTATATAAGAAAATGTAACATTCAGTTCCACTAAGCACATTTATACTAACTTTTTCTTTGGGGACACTTGCAAGCAAGTGATCTAGTTATGATACATTATTATTATGTTTTTATTATGAGTTACATTATGATGTCATTATGATCATATGATGATTTTTATATGCATTTATATTGACATGTATTATTGATGAATTTCCCTTAGTGCGCAGGATACATGATAGGTTGATGAAGTTGATAACATCAATGTAATTCCTTGTACTTTTGATTGAGTTAGGGAGTGGATTTGTATTTGGTTTGAGTATTTGATTTACATACATGCAATTTGTATGATTATTTCAATATGGATGTTATGTATATGGGTTATTGATAGTATTCATGTAAGTGGATGCAGGCTTAACAATGCTTGCTAAGCTGACTCACATAAGGAGTAAAGGATTCATGAAAAACATAAACTAGACATTTGAGAGAGAGGTGTGGTAGCGTCCATGTCACATCCTACCATAACTCTCGTTGTGAGATGAACTGTAGGTTAACGATTACCTAGTTAGATAGGTCCACGATGTTGTGAGTTAAGAATGAGGCAGTCTCTCACGAATAAATCTAAAGGGTGTGCAATAAAGAGAAATCATTACTCCTTAGAAGCCATTAATATCTCACAACTTCGACCAAGTGGAGTGTTGACTCCAAGGTTAGATAAACTTCCAAAACTAGTCAAAGATTAGTGACACCCTTGGAGCATAGAGGTGCGTCTTGAAGGGCACGTCGCAAAATAAATTGTGAATAATAAAAATCTAGATGGCCTAGAAAAGATAATGAAATGTTAAGACCTTGTTAGAACAATGTATTAATTAATCAGTAATTTATAAACTAAGAAGTCTAATCCTAAGTCTAAATAAAGGACTAAATAAAATATTAAATAAGTTAAGAGAATTGATATAATCAAACTCTAGGAAAAGAGAGAATACAAATTAAACGTTGAGTAAATGCACATGTGTGTGCGAAAATAATAAAAGGGATTTATAAATTAAAACATCAGAGAATAGGGTGTCCACATATAGTAGCATATTGAATCAATCTACTACTAATCCTAACTAAAAAAAGGCTCATAATCCAATTCAAACTAAGATCTAATTAGGGACCACAAAATAAATGAGGGATTAGGGAACTAAGAGACAACTAAGAGGAAAAATAGGAACACATTGGAAAATGCGAGGAAAAAAATATTTTTAAATAAAATAAAAAGAAAAATTACATGTGCAATTTTTGGAGAGTGTGACACATGTATTGGGTGAATAATCCTTTAAAATTTAATTATTAAAAATGAATTGGTTGTGCATTAGGACAAGTGTCATTGAGAAATTTTCTATAAAAGAAATGGAGAAGAGGGGACAATATCTGACTTTGGTTAGAATTGGTATGGTGCCAAAAAATTTCTTGACTGGGTTTTACTTCTCGGAGTTGGGTTCCAAAACTTGTGAAAGAGTGGAAGCTCCCTCTTGTGAAGCAAGTTTTGAGTGTTATTGTTTCCCATTTCTTGTGTGTGGCTCCTTTTCGAATTGGGGGGCTAAGGGGGGAGAAGAATACCACTAGAGTTGGTTGGGGGTACTGGTAAAGTCTATGGATTAGAAGGCATTCGTTGCACACTATTCTAATTGAATATTCAACAATACCAATCGTCCTCTGGTCACAATATTTCATTACTTAATTTTTATTTGTAATAGAAGGATTAATTGTTTTACGAGAATGTATATGAAGAAAGCGTGACTATACATGTATGATTTATTTAAATATGCACTTATAATCTAGATTATTATTTGAGAAATGGGTTTATAATGAAGCTAGTATTTGAACAAATGTTAATTCCTTTAATAATCACTAATTTGAGGAAGTTAATAATCTGGGAATAGAAGATTCTTTTCAACTTGATAACAATGAAATAAATTTGCTACCTGAATTCTTTATAATATCTTTGTATTTGGAAAAATTATTAAGGTCTCTGTAATTGCAACATTCCACTATTTTTTGTGAACTGTTATTGATTCCTCTTGATCTTTTTAATCTTAAGTTTTTGAATTTAGCCAATTGTGTCATTTTGTGATCCTGTGTATGTCAGAAATTTTGAAAATACAACAACCTGGGCTGACTCTTACATTTTCCTTCTTTAGCGCTTTGTTGTCTTGATACGATTGAGTGAGATTCTTTTAGACATTGTTAGGATTATTTATCCTTCGGGGGAAATACCAGGTATTCAATATATAGTAGTCATACTTTTAAAGTTGTAATTCCTCAGACTAATCGTACCCTTTGTTCTCAGATTTAACCTATTACTGCTAAAATTTGTTGTTTCAATTTTTAAAATGTTTCAGCGAAATGATTTCTAGAGGCATGGTACTCAAACTATCCTGGTGTATCAATCACTTCCAGGGCGGTGGTTATGGTTGTATTATTTACTTTTAACCTACCTCCAGGGGTGTAAAATAGAAGTCTAGATGTTGTTCTGAACACAGATGTAATCATTATTTTTTAAGCCAACAGAAGCCCTCCACCGTTTAAAATCCTTCAAAAAAAAGTTATTGAAGCGGATGAAGTTTTTCTTTTCGGTTTGAATTCTCGTTTCCATAGTTATCCAACTGTTTAATTTTCCATTTGTCCACTGGTTGAGTCTAGCACTTTTGTTGCTATTTTAAGCTGGGAAAATTAATTATTACTCTTATTTGACGTAATACTAGCACAGTCACAAGTCAACCCTGTGCCATTAAATAACGGACGTAGGAAAATCTCGTCCAGTAAATAATAGTTGGAGTAAAAATCGTGGCTGGTAAACTTGGGCTTTTTAGAAAATGAAACTTTAATTACTCAGAGGTGGCAATCAGCTAGCCATCATAGTAAATTTTAAATATGATTAAGTAAAAGTAAAAAAATAAACATATAAACGGATGTCTTTATAATAGTGAGGAAGTTAGTGGTTGAAATCACAACCATTGATTTATTGGGACGACTAAGAAATATTCCAACAATATTTAATCTTGTCCTTACAAAACTGATTAAGTACTAAAAACATATTAAATGTGCCCATTATCAATAGGTGTACGCCTTTTGGAGTAATCAAGATTGAGTTTACCGTTGATCACTTATGCGTGAGCTACTCTAGGTGTTCGTGGAGTGACTCGGTGCTAACTCAGATTATTATTGAATTTTCTAATGTGTCTTAGACGTTAATCCATTTTCACTAGTGCCTGGAAGGTCTTCTAGTATCTACACTCGTATCTAAGTTGATGTCGACTTAAACCTTTGTATTTATTATTTTAATTGATAAGTCTTTGTGAACTATCTTTGCACTTCTAGACACTTGCCATTTTTTAGTAATTTAAATCTTCTTAAATTCTTGTTTTAAATTCGTATGCCTCTACTCGGATGTCCTCCATCTCCGAATACAGAGGCAAAAGTTGATTTCCTTTAGGATTGGACGTCGGTCTTTCGAATAATGTCTTCTTGAAGAAACTTGGTTGCAAGTTTTAGCGTTTTACAATTTTACACCTTAGTTACATATTGTAGATATTTGGTTATGTTGGAATTGTAAGGGATACAATTTTGAAATCGTACCTACAATTTCTATTGGTAATCACGCCTTAGTTGTAATAATCATAACGCCAATTGTGCATTTAGCGATAGAGGATGATGTGATGGATTGGGCGTAAGAGTTGGGTATATTTATCTTAATTCTCTAAGTTTGAAACCTTCAAAGGATAAAATCATTGAAACCCCACTCACTGATTGATAGATATTTAAATTCACACTGGGTTATGTGATTTAATATTGTATCAATCATACCTTGCTTAGATTGATGATATTTGATTAGTTTAATGATCTTGTAAATACTATTTAAGAAAAATGTTTATAGTTGAATCAAATTATTACTGGAATTAACATTACTTGGGCAATTTGGATCTATTAAATAAGGCATATCATGTAGTATCAATTGAGATAAATAAAATGATTGTATTTGTACACTCCAATGTTCCGCTAGAATAATTCCTTAGACTCTTGTTAGAATGATGTATTTGTCAAATGTTTTCTTAAATCATTTTAACTTATTGATTTATTATATTCATAATTGATTCTCGTTTATTGATTATATAAGTGGTTCGTTACGTATGGTATGTTGTTTAAATTTAATTATTTACATGTGCTCGACCTTATATACCAGATTACCATGTTATGGAATCGTCGTAAGTGAAGTAGGTAACTAAACAAAATAAAGAAAAATGTTGCTTCACTATTCTCGATTTAAAGAAAAATGTTGCTTCACTATTCTCGATTGTTTGCGTAAAGGAGTAGTAATTTTACAGCTTTTCAATTTCAAGACAAAATTTTGGTACTTGATGCACTTAGATAATTTAAATTAACTAAGTTAAAAGTAATTTGGTAGTAGATCTTTTTCCCTTACTAAATGTATAACTTGATGGTATGAATTTTACATGCTAGAGTTCTTATAAATGTTAATTGGTATTGGTATCTCAACCACTATATGATGTTGTTATTATTAAGATTATTGAGGTTGAATTTGAAATGTTTTTAATATATATATATAAGAAAATAAATTTGTTTTTTTTATATATTCACTTACATCAAATGGGTGTGAGGAACGTTACATATGGTATTAGATCGGGTTCAATCCTATGACAACAAACCGTTACGCTTTCCACTGTGTTATTTTTAAATGATTAAAGATGTATAGCTAATACAATTTGATTTGTTCATGACAGGTATGATGGTAAGAGGATGCAAGATGAGTAGATGACGTGGTGCAAGGGGAAGAGGTATGCTTCCTCCAGGAGAATCCACGCAAGAGGGATTGGCTCCACTTAGAGAGGAGCAGACTATTGAGAAGGAGCAAGTTGTTGTGGGATATGTCGTCGGTATGATGAGATCCTTCTAGAGGATGTCAGATGCATTGATCATCCATCTTGATCGGGATGAGGGCATAGCGTTTTTTCCCAATGAGGATTCACAGTTGATCCACGGGATCAAATTTTTCTCAAAATTCAAAGTGCTCGGAATTGCTTCAAATCAAACAGGTGCATAGGCCTCGTTGTCACGAACCCAACGCAACTACAACAGGTTCAAATGGACGTCGGATGAGTGAGATATCACGTTCTGTTCAAATTGTCAAACAGGCAAAAAACATTTGCTGACTATACAGTTCGTACAGTCTGTACAGTTGTTGATGTGGCAGGGTCATACGATGATGTGGAAGGGCCATACGCTAACATGGCAAGGCTGAGTTGGCAGATAGTTAGCATTTGGCAGTGAAATCATTTCTTGACACGTGGCATAGTTTCGACAAGTGGGATGGTGCCACGTGGCCCAGACATGGTCTTCCATGTGGCACTGTAATTGATTGGTTGTTTAAAATTATATGGAGTCCATGGGGATCGACCCCCGGACCTCTCGCCAAGGTGGAGCACCTTCACACGGCGTGGGCTACCAATAGTCCACGCATAAGTTCTTGTTATATATATGGTTTCAAATATATTTGAATTTGAATTATATTATGGTTTGGGCGCGGACCGGGCTGGGGCTAAGCCCCAGCCCCCAGTCACATGCGGATTTCCATATGACCTCAACCGCGCCCGCGCGTTTCAAACGGTTTTAAAGCCCGCGTGTTTGGGACACTTGTCGGTTTGCCACAAGTTTAAACTTAGCCCTTTTATGCGCGGTCACATGACCCATACGACCAACGACTTGCGGTTAGGGGGGCTAGGTTCCCTAACCGTTCTACAGTTGCACGCATGTTGCGGTTGTGTGCCTGGTGCTAGGTTTAAGAATGAAAAAATGCACGGAGGCTAGGTTGGACACACAGAGGTGCATTTTGGAGATCTAGAGACAACAAGTTTGAAGGGGAACTTCCAAGAAGCTTATCTTCTTCAATTTTTGGCCAAATCAAGTGCCAAAAAATCCCAGCTAGGGGTTTTTGGACGTTCTGAAGCCATTGGAGACATCTATTTGGCATTTTGAGCATTGTAAAACACATTTTTTACAACTTTAAGAAAATAATATAAAAGATCCATTGGAAGCTGGACCAGGAGATGTAGCCCAAGAGAGGGGTGAACTCCTTTATCATTTGTTGTGTTATGTGTTTACTGTTCACTGTATTTTGCTGGTTATTATTGCATCTTGAATGTGTAATTTCTATAAAATTTTGTGTTTACAAATTGATCATTTTGCATAAGAATACTTAAATAAAACTTGCAAATATTTTGAAGAATACAAGCCTTTATCATTTTCAGATCAGGTTGGTATCAGAGCTTAGGTTTTTGAAGGCTTGATTATTTTCAAGTGTTTTGTTTTCTGATGCTCACAAGGTTGAAACTCACAAGAGGAGAAGGTCAACTTGTAGAGCCAAGTTCTCATCCTTCAAGAAGAAAGGTTATATTATCACCTCAAGCTTCAAGGAGGCATTCACCAAGTATGGCTCATGAAGAGAGTCATGAAAACATTCCTACAGAAGATGAAGATCTCAGAAAGGATTTCATGGATATGAGAGAAATGATGAAAGTCTTGATGGAAGAAAGGAATGCAAGGTTGCAAGGTGAAGGATCCAACCCTTCAAAGAACAAGGGAGACAGTGGTGATAAAACTCCAAAAGGAAATGGAGGGACTGGTGCTTCTCCACCTCTCTCACCTCCATCTTCCTCTTCTTCTACCAATTCACAACCTCTTCGAAATTCTCGAAACGGACATGGTAAAATTCCTCCACAAATTCCATTGTTAAAGCTTGATATAAAATTTGAATTGCCAATGTACAATGGAGAGGTAAATGCTGAGAAATTAGATAACTGGATTCCTCAGATTGAGGTGTATTGTAGGATACAAAAAATTCAAGATGATGAAACTAAGATTCAGCTTGCTTCTTTAATATTGGATAGTGCATCACTCATTTGGTGGGAAGCCAAGACTCAAGAGGACATGAAGAAACATGGTAAAATTTTAACCTCTTGGAATGATTTTATTGTTGAAATTAAAAAGCAATTTTATCCATTGGCATATATGCAGAAAGTTATTATGGATTGGCAAAATTTTAGACAAGCTAAAGGGAAAAATGTGCAAAGCTTTACTCAAGAATTTAGGAGAAGAGCTTTGGTTTTGGGAGTAGATTTATCTTCTCAAGAAACTTTACTCAAATACATTGGAGTTTTACATAGTTACTTGAGACATACAGTACTCATGTTTAACCCTTCAAATCTAGATGAAGTTTGTGTTCAGGCAACTCATTTGGAAGCCAGAGGAAGGAATGAAACTCATGAGGGTAAAAAAAAGCCTTTCAGTCATGGATACAAAGGAAAGAGGAAGTTCAAGGACACTGGAAAAAAGAATGTTGCTATTAATAAAGAGGGAGAAAAATTTACATACAAACATTGTTCAAAGGATGGCCATGATGAAGACCATTGTTGGAAACTTCATCCTGAAAGAAGACCCAAAAAGTTTGGCAACAAAGGGAATTCAAAGACTGCTGCAACCATACAACATGATTTAGGTTCTTATTCGGGTGATGAAACAAAAATTACAACCATGGGTTATCAAGGTAAGGGTTCTATTGCAAGTACTAGTTCTTCAAGTAATAGTAATCTCAATGAAACTCGACAAGAAAAAGAAAGAATAGAACTTTTTCACATAAGGGTTGTTTCAAAGCATACCAAGATAGATACTCTTTTTGATACTGGATCTCAAGCAAACC
>JASDQU010100606.1:284412-296572 GCA_032191745.1 Picea mariana | reverse complement strand
CTAGTTTAGATTTAGAATGCTTTAGTTCATATGTTACTTTGTTCTTGGAGAATTGAGCTCACTCCAAATAGATCATAGTAGCATTTTCTTTTTACTTTGAATAGGTTTATATGCTTTATTGTTTTTATGATCTTGATTGTTGATAGGTTTTGTGAAACATTCTGAGAAGACCTCCCGAATGGGAGCTAGTGTTTTCTTTCCTACAACAACTAAGCCTTTTAAGTTTATTTATTTTCAATGCATGAGTGTTCATTTAATGATCTTGATTGTTGATAGGTTTTGTGAAACATTCCGAGAAGACCTCCTGAATGGGAGCTAGTGTTTTCTTTCCTACAACAACTAAGCTTTTTAAGTTTATTTATTTTCAATGCATGAGTGTTCATTTGATGATCTTGATTGTTGATAGGTTTTGTGAAACATTCCGAGAAGACCTCCTGAATGGGAGCTAGTGTTTTCATGCCTACAACAACGAAGCCTTTTTAAGAGTATTTGTTTTTGTATGAGTGTTTACTTGATGATCTTGATTGTTGATGGGTTATTTGAAACATTCTGAGAAGACCTCCTAAATGGGAGCTAGTGTTTTCATGCCTACAACAACTAAGTCTTATTAAGTGGAATGCAAGAGATAGGTTTTGATTGAATTTTCATTAGAAGTTAGGTGCCTAATCTTGCATATATAGTGCATGTGCTTCGTAAGCCTACGAACCTCGGATTGACAAATTAAATGGTTGGGAAATTACTACGACGGAATTAAAACGACAATATTTGCACTCAACAATCCCTTCTGAGCTTTGTTTAGTTCAGACTTCGATTTCCCGTGCACTCCTTGCATCTGAGGGATTTTGATAGCTCAGATCCATGGTATTTCTCGTAGATAAATTCCTCCTTATCTCTTACGTTCCTCTCTGGCTCGATGCACACCTTGCAGAGCTTCCAATGAAGAGAAACAATTGAAACTAGAAAAACTCACAATTCCATCCACTTGTTCATGTAAACAAAAAAGATAGGAAAATGAAAACAGTCCACACACCATACATTTGGATCAATTTTCCATTCTATTATATTCACAAGTTCCCAATGTCTACAGAATACATTCAAAATTACAGTAAATAAAAAACACTGAGATCTCCTACTAACTCGCAATTCTCTCTTACAGCTAATTTCTCTCTGTATTCCTGCTCTCTCTAATTGGTTGTACAAAATTCTACATAACTCAAAAATGTTTCTAGGGTTTCCCCTAGCTACTTGCCTACTGTAAAATTCATCTTACGCTATCTTAGTTCAGTCACATTCCAAAGCTGAAGTGGAAACTCCTGCTCTGTTTACAATTTCAAAACTTTACCCCAAAGGGTAAAATTCGGCACCGGTTCAAGCATGCCTCCAATAGGTGAATTCCGGTGTTGAGTGGAGGCGGATCCTGAAATCGATTGTAACTACCCACGTTGAAGTTCTGGAAGAACTCTCACATGCTGTGTGGTCTCGCCTCTATGCACTTGCCAGCAATGCTCCTTCATCATACTCCCCTTGACAAAAATTCATGGACTCCTGTCCATGAGCTCCTCTACTGACTTTCCTTGCTTCTGGATAGCAGCTTCATTTTCCCAACTGGCATCTTCTAGTGGGTGCCCTTTCCATTTGACCAGATATTCAAAATAATTCTTCCTCCTGGTCTTCTTGCCAATCCTCTTATCAATAATTTTCTCCATCTCAGGATTTTGTGCCACAGGCATCTGTTTCTCCCACTGAATCTTTCCTGGATCTTCTGACCCTTCTGTGTCATATTTCCTGTAAGGGTACAGGTTTGAGACATTGAATATGGGTGAAATTCCCACACCATCTGGCAGCTTGATCTCATAGGTGTTTGCATCAAACTTCCTCAAGATCTTATAGGGTCCTATATTCTTCATCTTCAATTTGTTATATGTTCCCCTAGAGAACCTTTCCTTCCTGAGATGTGCTAAAACCTAATCTCCCACTTCAAATTGAAGTTCTCTGCGATGTTGATCAGCTCTGTGTTTGTATTTCTGATTAGAACTTTGTAATTGTTCTTTGATCCGACTATGGAGTCTCTGCATTTCAGCAGCAAAATCCTCTGCTCCAGTGCTTCTGATATCTCCCTCTTCCAAGTCCCTTAACTCAGACACTCCCCTGGGTTGAATTCCATAGAGTATTTGGAATGGACTCCTTCTAGTTCTCCTATTTGGTGAGTCATTGTATGCAAATTCTGCTTGTGAAAAAATCTAATCCCACTGGTTATGGTGTTCAGTAACCAGGCTTCTCAATAAGTTTCCCAAACTTCTATTTTCCACCTCAGTCTGCCCATCTATCCGAGGGTGATAAGATGAGCTGAAGGACAAATTTTTCTTCATCTTCTTCCACAACGTCCTCCAAAAGTGACCAACAAATTTTGTGTCTCTGTCTGAGACAATGCTCCTAGGTAGACCGTGAAGTCTCACAACTTCTCTGAAAAACAAATTTGCAACATGTGTTGCATCACTGGTCTTTTGGCATGAGATGAAATGTGCCATCTTTGAAAACCTATCCACCACCACAAATATGGAATTGAATCCCCTTTGTGTTCTTAGCAATCCCAACATGAAATCCATGCTTATTGCATCCCAAGGCCTCTCTGGTATTCGCAATGGTTGATACAATCCAATGTTTTGTCTTTTCCCCTTCTCATGTTGGAAGATCCTACATCTGCTCACAAATTTTATCACATGTGTTCTCATACCTGGGCAATAGTATGAACTGCTCAACTATGTAAACATTTTATCATGGCTGAAATGTCCAGCCAATCCTCCACTATGCTTCTCCTTCAGAAGATTGTCGCTCATTGAGCATCTTGGTATGCACAATTGATTTCCTCTGAACAACAATCCTTCCTAAGCCATATACTCTATCCACTAACTTCTATCTCTCAGTACAGGGCTTGTACATGCTTTGTAGGCCTCCTTGAAATCTATATCATCAAAATACATATCCTTAAGGTGTTCAAACCCCAAGGTCTTCACCTACAATTCCTGCAGAATTAAACATCTCCTTCTTAACGCATCAACAACCTTGTTAGTATTCCCAGCAATATGTTTTATGAAAAAAGTAAAATTTTGCATAAATTCAACCCATTTTGCATGCCTCTGATTCAATTTTTCTTGTCGGTTTATGAATTGTAAAGCTTGGTTATCGTTGTACAAGACAAACTCTTGCAGGACAAGGTAATGCCTCCATTTCTTCAAAGCTTGAATTATGGCATAGAACTCCTTGTCATATGTGGAGTATTTCCTCTTAGTCTCATTCACTTTCTTGCTGAAATAGGCAACAGGTCGATTGTCCTGACTTAGAACTTCTCCTATTGCAACTCCACTTGCGTCACATCTTACTTGAAATGTCTTCCCAAAATTCAGCAAGACCAGAATTGGTCATTCTGTTATCTTCTCCTTCAGTATATTGAAGCTCTTTTCGGCCTCCTCTGTCCATTTAAAAGAATTGTGCCACTTCTTTACTGTATCCATCATGGGTTCACAAACCCCACTGAAGTCTTTAATGAACTTTCTATAAAAACTTGCTAAACCATGAAATCTCCTTACCTCGAACATGCTCCTTGGTGACGGCCATTCTCTGATCCCTTTCACCTTCTCTGGATCCATCTTCAGTTCATTCGAAGAGATCACGAAACCCAAATAAATGAGTTATGTCTTCATAAAAGAGGACTTCTTCATATTGATCAGCAACTTCTCCAGCTGTAGCCTCCTCATTACTAGTGTTAGGTGTTTCAAATGCTCCTCTTTAGTCTTGCTAAAGATCAGTATATCATCCAGATATACAACCACAAACTTGCCAATCAAATCTTTTAGAATTCCATTCATCAGCCTCATAAAAGTGCTCGAGGCATTCGTTAAGCCAAATGGCATAACTAGCCACTCACATAGACCTTCATTTGTCTTAAAGGTTGTTTTCCATTCATCACCTTCTCTCATCCTGATCTGGTGATATCCACTTTTCAGATCTATCTTAGAAAATAAATTTTTTCCACTTAAGCAATCCATTAAGTCATCCATTCTTGGTAAAGGAAATCTGTATCTAATGGTGATCTTGTTGATGGCTCTCGAGTCTGTGCACATTCTCCATCCTCCATCTTTCTTTGGGCTTAACACAGTTGGTACTATGCATGGGCTCAAACTTTCTCTGACTAAACCCTTATCTAGCAACTCTTGGACTTGGTTCCTCACCTCCTCACTCTCTCGAGGTGTTAATTTGTACATTGCTTTGTTTGGCAGGCTTACTCTTGGTATCAAGTCGATATGATGACTGATACTCCTGATGGGTAGCAATGAGTT
Source organism: Picea mariana (assembly GCA_032191745.1). Classification (NCBI taxonomy): domain Eukaryota; kingdom Viridiplantae; phylum Streptophyta; class Pinopsida; order Pinales; family Pinaceae; genus Picea; species Picea mariana. The sequence continues at coordinate 292,235 of JASDQU010100606.1, read as the reverse complement.
TGGTAGCTCATCCACCACTATATCCACAAAATTATCCAGCAGCTCCTGAACTTCTTCAGGTAAATCATCCACAGATGTACTCATAAGGATGACTCTGGGCTTCGTCACCATAGTGAACTACATCTCGTATTCTTCCTTGACTTCTTTTAGGAGTTCCTTCCCACTCATGAGAAGTATGCTTGTCCTAGCTTCCTCTTTCGCTCTCTTCTCCTCCATTGGTAGCAACATATGCGTCCTACCATTCTTCTCCAATGTATATTTATTCTTCCTTCCATCGTGAATGACATTTTTGTCAAACTTCCATGGTCTTCCAAACAAAATGTGGCATACGTCCATGGGAATTACGTCACATAGGATTTCATCTTTATATCCTCCTATTTTAATTTCAACTAGGCATTGTTTAGTGATCATTACCTAGTATCCTTTTTGCAGCCATGAGAATTTGTATGGCCTTGGATGTGCAGTTGTCTTAAGCTCCAATTTCTCCACCATATCTGTGGATACTAGGTTGTCAATACTCCCACTGTTAATGATCACCTTCCATACTTTATCCTTAGTCTTGCAAGCTATCCTGAAGAGACTGTTTCTCTGCATTGGCTTTTCAATTTCTGCCTCTGGTTTTAAGAGAAATTTTCTCAAGATCAAGGATGCTCCATCTTCCGCTCCTTCTGCCTCAACATCTCTTCATTGTGCTTCTGAAATGTGAGATTATCCTCCTTCCTTCTTCTTCTCGGGACATTCCAAAGACTTGTGCCCTATCTTTCCATAGTTATAGCACCTTACTCCTCCCCCGCCTCTTCCTCTAGAAGAGTTTCTTCCACCACTCTGTCTCCCTCGTGAACTTCCTCCTTGTTTCGAGTGATTGTGTGGTTTCTCAGCCTCGTCCTTATAATGTTGTGCTCTGTCATGGTTAAATCCCTTGCTTTTGCTTGGGATAGAGCCTTTACCTCTTCCTCGTTGGTTCTGTTTTCTGGCCATCTTCTCCTCTACCTTCAGTGAAAACTGATAATCATCTTCCACAGTCCTGACTGACATCATGCTGAGATCGTCCTGGATCTCATATCTCAATCCATTTATATATCTGGTGACTTTCTCTTCATCTCTCTCCCATTTTCCAGTTCTGATGTTCAGCCGGTAGAACTCCTCGGTGTACTCCTTGACTGTCATCCCTTTCTATCTTAGGTTTTGTAGCTTCCTAAACAGATTGATCTGGTAGTCTTTGGGTATGAACTTAGCCTTCAGTTTGGCTACCATCCTATCCCAACTCTTTATCCTCTGTTTGCCTTTACTTCTCTTCTCAGCCTGCAGTTCGTCCCACCACAGTGCTACATACCCTTTTAGCCGGGTGACTACCTACTTCACCTTCTTCTCCTCATCGACATCTTCATAGTCAAAGTGTTTTTCCATGGACCTTATCCAATCCAACAGTTCTTCATCATCTAGATTTCCCTCATACATGGGGACCTCTATCTTAGCTCTGCCTCCCAATCTAGCAACTTCTCTCAACAAACGTTCTTCTGTAGCATCCTCTCCTGCAACTTCTTCAACCTAAACCTCTTCACTTTCTGCATCACTGACATCCCCAATGTCAGGTGCTCTTCTATGTGATGCTTCCATTTTTTCCAATCGGGCGCGAAGCTCTCGCATCTCCCTCTCTACAACACGGTTGGCTAAAGGTAGTTCTCGTCTTCTCGACGACATTATGTTGAATATCTGTCACACACAGAGTATAGCTCTGAGTTCTCTATCTCCTTCTTTTCCTCCTTCACCTAAAGTCTACTGACAAAAAACTAAGGCTCTTATACCACCTGATGCAGACCCCCTATCCCTCCTCAGGGCTACACGACCTCCTTGTTAGGATCTTCTGGTTTGGGAGCCGAAATGGCTCTTCTAGTTCCAAACTAGAACCCTTCAAAATGATCACATAGGTCCCTCACTAATGCTCGGTTGGATTTTCCAAGTGCCAAGCATGAGCTCCCACGACACACGACCAAGAGCCATGACCTTGCGCTAAGGCAAAAAGGGCGCTTAACGGGGACCGGAACTTCACAAGTCAAGCGTCCCGTCCCTTCGTTCTTCAAACCCCTGGTGGACGAAATGACGAAATTTCCCAGCACCATTTCTTTCAGGTTTTCACATTTCACGAAATCAAAATGCAAGGGATATCTCTGCTCTTTGGGATCCCCAGTTGCCGAAATGCTGAAAATGTCCCGGCGCCTCTTCTTTCGAGTTTTACATTTCGTGAAACCTGGGTTCAAGGGATATCTCTGCTCCTTGGAAATCCCAGTTGTCGAAGTAGCAAAATGTCCTGGAATTCATTCTTTTAGGTTTTCTCGATTCAGGGAATCACGATGCAAGGGTCCCGCTCCCCTGTCTTTCGAATTCCCGGTTGCCGAAATACCGAAACACCTTGGCGTTCGTTCTTTTTGGATTTCGTGATTCAGGGAATCATGATGCAAGGATCCCACTCATCTATCTTTCAGGTTCCTGGTTTAAGAAATACCGAAATGCCTTAGCGCTCATTCTTTTGGGATTTCGTGATTTGGGGAATCATGATGCAAGGATCCCGCTCCTCTATCTTTTGGGTTCCTGGTTGCCGAAATAGCAAAATGCCAAAATTATTTGGACGTCAAAAATCCCTCGCTACTAACCTCATCATAGCTCCACCTTATCCAATGGCTGGCAGGGTTTCAGCATTTCTCCTCAAGGACCCTCCACTGTCTGTTCAAATCTTCGGGATCTCCCCTCCTGGATCTACACAGCGTTAAAGCCTACACTTCTCCGTCAAATTGGACTATCTACAGGATCTTCCATCATGATCAAATGCTTGATGACGTTCTTCCTCCTAAGATTTTACTCACTTCAGACTTAGAAAATTTTCTAAGTCTTCGAAGAGTCCGTCTTCATTCCTTCCAGGGAATGAGTTCCTGGATCTCAATAACACTTTCTAAAGTGTTATCCCTCCTGAGCTTTGTCTGGTTCAGACTTTGATTCCCCGCACACTCCTTGCATCTGAGGCATTTCAAAATATCATATCCATGGTATTTCTCCCAGATAAATTCCTCCTAATCTACTTACATTCCTCTCTGGCTCGATGCACACCTTGCAGAACTTCCAATGAAGAGAAACAATTGAAACTGGAAAAACTCACAGTTCCATCCCCTTGTTCATGTAAACAAGAAAGATAGGAAAATGCACACAGCCCACACACCATACATTTGGATCAATTTTCCATTATGTTATATTCACAAGTGCCCAATGGCTATAGAATACATTCAAAATTACAGTAACTCAAAAACATTGAGATCTCCTACTAACTCGCAGTTCTCTCTTACAACTAATTTCTCTATGTATCCTCTCTCTAACTGGTTGTACAAAATTCTACATAACTCAAAAATGTTTCTAGGGTTTCCCCTGGCTACTTGCCCACTATAACATTCATCCTACGCTATCTTAGTTCAGTCGCATTCCAGAGCTAAAGTGGAAACTCCTGCTCTATTTACAATTTCAAAACTTTGCCCCAAAGGGTAAAATTCGGCACCGGTTCAAGCGTGCCTCCAAAAGGTGATTTTCGGCACTAAGTGGAGGCGGATTCTGAAATCGGTTGTAACTGCCCACGTTGAATTTATGGAAGAACTCTCACGTGTTGTTTGGTCCTACCTATGTGTGCTTGCCAACGATGCTCTTGCATCACAATGTCTAAGAGAAAACAAGTTGTACAGGAAACTATTGAACTACCCTTTTTACCAATTGAAGATTCATTATTTGGGACATATCATATCTGGAGAAGGTATCGCTATGGATCCAATGAAGGTTGAGGCTATTATGGAATGGACAACATTGATGAACGTACAAGAAGTACATATATTTATGGGATTAGTAGGTTATTATCGATGCTTCGTCGAACGTTTTTTGAAGATCGCAAATCCAATTATGGAATTGCAGAAGAAAAAAAAGAAATTTGTATGGAAAGAGAAATGTGCGGAAGCATTTCAAAATATTAAGGAGTTGCTAATGATAATGAAGATACTTAAGGTTCTTGACATGGACAAAGAATTATTGGTATGCATGGATGGATCCAAGGAAATTCTAGGCGGAGTTTTTATGCAATACGGTCAAGTAATCGCTTACATTTCATGGAAATTAAAAAGGAATGAAGACAATTACATGACACATGATTTGGAGTTATTAGAAATTTTATATGCCTTATGAATTTGGAGACATTATCTGATTGGATGAAAATTTGAATTAAAGACAGATTGTTGTGGCTTGCAGCATATCTTTACTCAAAGTGACCTGAACGTGTGACAAAGACATTGGTTCGAACTACTTAGCAAATATGATTTCGAGATTACTTACATTAAAGGAATGGTGAACATAGTAGGAGATGAGTTGAGTCAGAGTCCATGCATATTCTCGGTTTTACCTCTTAAGATGAATCTTCAAGAAAATTTTCTAGATTTACAGATTGACAATGATTGGTACAGGGAAGTTAAGGATAATATTAGACAAGATACCATGATGGTACCGAACTTTGAAGGTTATTCATTGGACAATGACATAATATTGAGGTATAACGACAATATGTTTGTACCTTCTAACAAGAAACTGAGGAATTTGATTTTGAGCGAAGCTCATTGAACAATGTACATGGATCATTCAGGAGTCACAAAGATGAAACCATACCTTAAGCCTTTAGTCTTCAGGAAAGGAATGAAAGAGAAAATATCTAGTTACATGGTGAGATGTATTCAACAAGTGAAGGTTGAACATAGACATCCAGTAGGATTGTTACAGCCACACATGATTCCTAAATCGAAATGGTCAATCATTTTGATGGATTGTATTGTTGTATTTCCATTGATGGAAAGAAGACATGATTTGATTTTTTTAGTCATTGATACTCTGATGAAGAGTGCACACTTTATTCCAATGTGTATGATGTATCAGGCGCCGAACATAGCTAGAGTTTTTGTTAGTGATATTGTGAGGTTTCACAGTGTACCAAGAAGGATCATATCTAATCGAGGATCGATGTTTACTCAATGATTTTGGAATAGTTTCCAAGATGATTTGGGATTGAAATTGAATTTTATAACATCATTTCATCCCCAGAAAGATGGAAAAACTGAAAGGATGAATCAAATATTAGAGGATATGCTTCAGATGTACGTGATCGATCAACAAAAGTGTTGGGAAGATTTCTTACCATTGGTAGAGTTTTCTTACAACAAAATTTATCAGAGTACGATAAACATGGCATCATTTGAGTTTCTTTATGGACGACCATGTCAGACACCTCTGAGTTGGGATAGACTAGAGGATAGGGTTCTCGTATGACCATAATTAATCCAAGAAATGGAATAATAGATGTAATCTATAAGGCATAGGATTAAAGAAGCATAAGATTGACAAAAGATTTATGTTGATGCACATCGCATTGACTGCAATTATGAGGTTGGCAACAGAATTTTTTGCGGGTAAAACCACATAATAGTTTGATTAGGTTTGGAAAGGGTGCGAAACTCTCTCCTATATTTTTGGGACCTTTCAAAGTTGTGTAAAATAAAGGACCTGTGGCTTAGCGACTAGCCTCACCTAATTATTTGAGGTGTTGCATGATGTATTTCATGTATCTATTTTGTGACATTATATTTCATATATGTCACATGTTATTGCAAGTGGCGAATGAGGGTGCTCTCATCGCAGAGCCAATTCGTATTATAGACCATCACACTCGACAACTACGATGTCAAATAGTCGATCAAGTCAAGGTCCAGTGGGAAAATTATAGTCCACACTCGACGACTTGGGAGGACGCATATGAGATGCGTCAACAATTTCCTTATTTGTTTGATAGATTAGATATGTAGATCTTGTCAGACACATTTATTTCTACCATTATTGATATTGTACAAAATTCAGGACGAAGTTTAAAACAAGAGGGGGTGTATGTAACATCCAATTCCACTCAGCACATTTATACTAACTTATTCTTTGAGGACACTTGCGAGCAAAAGATCCAGTTATGATACATTATGATTATGTTTTTATTATGAGTTACATTATGATGGCATTGTGATTATATGATGATTTTTAGATGCATGTATATTGACAAGTATTGTTGATGAGTTTCCTCAAGTGGAAAGAATACATGACAGGTTGATGATGTTGATAGCATCAACGAACTTCCTTAGATTGAGGATTGAGTTAGGGAGTGGATTTTTATTTGGTTTTAGTATTTGATTTAGATGCATGTGATTTGAATGATGATTTTAGTATGGATGTTATGTATATGGGTTATTGATAGTATTATTTCTAGTGGATGCAGGCTTGGAGACACTTGTTAATCTGAGTAACATAAGGAGTAAAGGGTTCATGAACATAAACCATACATTTAAGGGAGATGTGTGGGAGAATCCCTATGTAACGACCCCATTGTGAAGACTACAAGCGACACAAGCAAGAGCATTTTTTTTTTGTTTTTAGGTAGGAAGGAAACGACGACAATAGTTAAACCACACAACTTGACAATGAACACAATGCACGCAGATCAGGAAACAGACAACAATGAATCAACACACTAGCACATCATTCAACTCAATGAAACATGCGAAAATCAAAGGCAGATAAAATCGGCTACCCGACCGACACAACCAAGACAATGCCTACAAGATAAAGGAAAACATCAACCATCCGACCCAACGGATTCGATGACCAGTAAATAGAACCCTCCCGGTGTGCGAGAGATAATCACCATAAAGGTTACCAAACAAACACCACCATAAACACTACAATCATCAACCACCTCGGGAGGCGCACTATCCTAAGTGAGGTTTCATATGCGCTTATCGCTCAATGCACGCAATGACATAGTCAGGTTATCATGTTGTCGCATTGCGACCGGTGCACTAGGAACCCACACACAAACAAAAACTTTTAACCTTCTATCCAACATAAAATCCAAGGTTCCTTAAATCCAATTGACACTAAGAAACAAAATGCAACATCTTACGATGAAGTCACTCTAAACAATCAAGCAATCAAGGATACAAGGTGACCATTCGTTACAATTTAAATTGAGCAACCACCCAGTATTTCATTAGCAAGATATCACCATATTAGATTGGACAATTGGGTTCTCAAGCTTGAGGCTATAATGATTAACAGAACAAGTTTTAAAAACAACACACACCCTAGCATTGGAATGAGATCCCATGAATTAACTGTAAATACTTCTTCTTGACCTAATTCGAATTAGAAAATTTCTATTGACAATAAATTATTTCTTCCATGAAGACATTATGTTAATCGTACTGATATCTCATTTTTAGATTCAATGCAATAAATATTGAACAGAAGCATTTTATATAACGAGATTCTAAATTCTACGAATTTATTTTTACTTCCAAACTAATTGTTTAAAATCCTGCACAATTAATACCATTTTTTAAAAGGGTTGTCGACCAATGTTGACCCCAACCTTCCAATATAGTAATATTCATAAAAACATTAAACGATAATCACTATACAAGATTAATCTATCAATGTATAATCAATCTGAGTAATAATAATTAATTTCAAAGAAATAAATTCTCTTCCAACAAAATTGATGTCTCACAATCATCGTTGTCTTAATCTATACAGTATAAAAATGTTGTCAACCATCCATCGTTGTCTCAATGATGAATTTATGTTTCGCACGATATTACTATCTAAAAATTAGTTGTTGTCCATTAACAAGTATTACAGATACATCTATTGATAAAACTAAAGATAAATATATGGATGAACCTGTTGATATCATTGGGTATGTACGGGGT
>JASDQU010100606.1:224834-274699 GCA_032191745.1 Picea mariana | reverse complement strand
TATATATATAGTTGTCTAGATGACGTTGTCTTAAAAGGACTAATCAACTCTAAAAGGAATTTAGCGAGGAATTAAATTATATATATTGTTGTCATAAAAAAATGGAAGATCGTTGTTTATTATATTCTATAGTATTGTTGTCTGTTATTATACATAATACTTATTATAAAATGTTGTCAAATATAATATTACTGCCAAGGTATACTATCGTTGTCCTTTATCATATATAAAAACACTGACAAGTATTAAAACGTAGTCGTAAATATATATTAAGCACAGAGATTAAATATAATCATAATTTCTGAGCTAGAAACTAGAAATCGCTACGCATTCATTGCATGAAATCATTGTGTATTTTCACATGATATCTCATGAAACCACTACAATCGCTAAAATCGCTAAAATCACTACAATGATACCTCTGTGTATTTTTCACTTGATAAGGTTGTATATAAAAAAAAGGGGGAATGAAATAACTGTCCAATGATTTAAGAAAAAAAAATCGCGGAGTTGAATTGTGATAAATAATGCAGTTAAGACAAAACGCAGATGTAAAATCTAGATATATGATAATGCAGGTATTAATTCACTGTCACAATTATAGTTGTCTAGATCAAGGGGATTCATTTCCACGGGATAAGTAAATTCGCTGACCCACATATTAAAAATGTTGTCAGTGTATTAAAATTCAGCCAATGTACAGGTAAAACGCAGAGTAAATTAAATAATGATGTTGGCATGTAATATATAGGTGAATTGTGTAGAAATTTCAATACAAATTAATGTATTCCTGCGATTCTCCTGATCTAACAATTTCCACCACATGTTAAATACAGAATCACTTCTACTATTATTCTTGCGGAAGCAATTAAACCACGATCACAACCACAATGCACAAAGTGAAATATCAATAACACACAACACAGAAGTTTTACCGGGAAAGTGTAAAGCTAAAAACCCCACTATCATATATTATTCATTTCATGAATTATGAAACAATCTCATACAAAACTCTAATCCAAGAGCTCTCAGTACAATACAATCGTCTCACACTGTCATACACAAATTAGCAAATACATGCACAAATCCTGTGTCCAGACAGCCTGCCTCCTCTGCACAAACTCTACAATCCGAAATCTCAAAATGAATCGAATGAATACAATCGCCTAGTTTGCACATGCTCATAAGCATATTCACTGCATGTGTGAACAAATCACAACTGATAGCCAAACTATCCCTTTCACATGTTATCTCAACTAGTGTCCATTGCAATGACATGCATGTAGTTAACCGTGGAAAGTCTTCAGTTGCATGCAAGTTAACTGATTGTGAATTAATGAATAGTTAATTCACTGAAATCGCACTAATACAACTAAGATTAACTCACTTAACTACACTTGTAATTCTGTTACAATTCCAAATCACTCAGTTATGAATGAGATAATAGATTAATATTTATTGTGTAATTTAATTAAGGGAAAAGTAAATTAGACACATGTTTCTTGTTGACTTTTCAACACTCCCTCTCAACAAGAAAGGGATTATCCTTCACCCCAATCTTGTCTCTATGATATTCGAATTTTCTCATGGTGAGCGCCTTCATTAGAATGTCTGCATCCTGATCTTCCGTAGGAATGTATTGAAGCAACATGATCTTCCGTTGCACACAATCTTTCAGATGATGATACCGGATATCTATATGCTTAGATCCGTCATGAAACACAGGATTAATTGAGATTTTAATGCAACTCTGATTATCACAATAAATCACTATCGGATCTAAATGAGAACCAAACAAACCAACCAAGATCTTCCTCATCCAGATAGCCTCACATGCAGCTTGACTCGCTGCCATGTATTCTGCTTCCCCTGAACTAAGTGCCATGGATCTCTGTTTCATGTTGTACCAAGAAACAATTGTAGATCTGATACTAAAGATCCCTCCTGATGTGCTCTTTCTGTCCATTGGGTTGCCTGCCCAATCTGCATCCATAAAGCCATGCAACTTCACATCATCCGTCTGTCTATACCATAATCCATACTCAGATGTTCCCTTCAGATATCTCAAGACATTCTTACCTGCCTTCCAAAAGAGTTTGGTAGGCTTAACCATCGCTTGACTTAGCTGGTTAAATACATAGCAAATGTCCGGTCTCGTGTTCACTAAATACATTAGCGAACCCACTAACTATCGATAGACAGTATCATCCACTACTTCTTTAGAAGTAGAATCCTCTTTCCTCCAATTTCATAGAGGAGGAGTATCCATGGATTTGTAGCCCTCCATGTGAAACTTACGCTGTATCTCCCTTGCATACTTTCCTTGAGACACAAAAATTTCACCATCTCCCTGCCATATTTCCAATCCAAAGAAATAATGAAGAAGGCCCAAATCCTTCATCTTAAACTCCTTTGAAAGGTCCTCCTTGCATGAGCGTATCAGCTACTCATCACCAGTCAATATTAAATCATCAACATAAAGCACAATGATTAAAATCTTACCCTCCACCACAATTTGGTATAGGTTTACATACGCTTCACTTTTGGTGAAGCCCAATCTGGTGAAATAGCTATCTATCCAAGTGTACCAAGCACGGGGTGCTTGATTTAGCCCATACAGTGCTCTCTTGAGTCTGCACACATGTGACTCTCTGTCAAAGGTCTCAAAACCTTCTGGCTGCTCAATGTACACTTCTTTCTCAATCATCCCATTGAGGAACATAGTTTTTACATCCATCTGATGAATGCGCCAGCCCATCTGCGCTGAGAGTGCAAGGATGGATCTTATGGAAGAGTACCTAGTGACAGGTGCAAAGGTATCACCATAATCTCTCCCCTCGATCTGTGAGAAGCCTCGAGCCACAAACTTGGCCTTGTATTTCTCCACACTCCCATCAACAGCTTGCTTTACCTTGTATATTCATCTTGAACCTACCACTGATTTATCAATCAGTCTTGGGACAATTTCCCATACACTGTTTTTGACAATGGAGTCATACTCCTCTACCATAGCATCAACCCAAGTGGGGTCCTGCACTGCTTCCTAAAAGGAAGATGGTTTATTCACAGTACATTTTCTCATAAGAGCCATGTATCCAACAAATCGATCAGGAGACTGTCTCTGTCTGTTCTGTGAAATAGGGGCTCCCATATTCTGTGCAGCATCTAGTCTCAATCTATCAGCTTTCATGGTGCGCTTTCTGCCATTTCTGAAGGATGGCTTTGCTTGAGTGGTTTCCTCCACTCCATGAACCTCTTCATGTGGTTGATCCACATATTGAGACTCATCCTTGGGAACCAATAGTTCCTCTTCTGCATGCAAGTCTAGCTTCCTCTCAAGCAACAACCGCATGGCTTTCCCCTCATCGAATTTTATATCCCATCGCATAATAGTCATCTTACTGTTCGAAAAATACACACGATAATTATGGGGTGTTTCTGTGTACCCCACAAATATCCCAACTTCAGTAGTCGGTTCCAGCTTCTTTCTGGCATCCTTGTTCACATGCACAAAAACATATGAGCCAAAAAAATTTAAATGAGAAACATCAAGTTTCTTACCAGTAAAATCTTCTTCAGGTGTACTCATGCCAAGTACTCTATGAGGACAACGGTTCTGCACATAAACCGCAGTATTGCATGCTTCTGCCCACAAATGCAATAGTAGGCCCTGATCATGCAACATCGCTCGTGCTGCACCCATGATCGTTCTGTTCTTTCTCTTCGTGACCCCATTTTACTGTGGGTTATGAGGCGCTATGAGTTCTCTTCGAATTCCTTCTCTGCTACAGAAGTCTTTGAATTCGTTAGAGATTTATTCTCCACCACTATCGCTCCTTAGAGCCTTCACTTGCTTCCTCGACTCTTTCTCCACCAATGCTTTTAACTCACAGAACTTTGAGAATGTTTGATCCTTCTTCTGCATGAAGAATATCCAACATTTATGAGAAAATTCATCAACAAAAATAACATAATACCTGTGTTTTGTTGTTGAAGCAACCGAGAATGGTCCACACACACCCATGTGAATTCTCTCCAGGATCATCAAAGCACGGTTCTCCTTTTCATGAAAGGTGGACTTTACATACTTCCCCAGGGTGCACCCCTTGCACTGATCTGACTGAGAAAGTGTTCCCCTTGGAAGTCCAATAGATATTAGTTGCATGATCTTCAAGGCTCCATGATGAATATGGCCTAATCTCCTGTGCCATATTCGCCCTCATCCCAACTCACCACTGTTTCTTCCTTGCCTATCATGGCACCACATCCATCTACCTGTAGCATGTAGAGATTCTTAACTTGAATCCCTATCTTCTTGACTTGACCTATTGCTTTATGTCATAGGTAGGCTATACCACTGCTAAAAACAACATCATAGCCTCTGTCCTTCAACATTGCGCTGAGACCAAGTTTTTCTTCAGACCTAGAACATGCATAACATTTTTCAATGGAAATGGTTTACCTAACTCCCTCTGAAAGGTAATGGTACCAATACCAGTCGCACTTTATTTTCCATCGTCGCCCATCTCTATATGCATTCTGAGATCTTTCTCCTCCAAGTCAATGAAAGACTCTCTATCTCCCGTCATGTGGAAGGAAGTGCCACTATCCAAATACCACACTAATCTCGATGCACTTGATGCCATGCATGCGATCAAAGTGAAGTCAAGATCAAATTGTGATACAAGAGCCTCACTAGTTGCAGCTCCAACAACCGTCTTGTTCTTCTTCTTCTGTAGACAGTTAGTAGTGAGATGCCCACATTCATGACAGTGAAAACACTTCACTTTAGACAAATCTAGCTTCTTGACTTTAGAATCGGAATTTGATTGGGATTTATTCCCTTTCCCTTTCCTTGCCTTGGTAGTCAAAGCATAATCCTCTTCGTCATCACGCTTTGATGAAGATCCATCTCTGGTGTTCCACCTGAACTCCTCTTGCACCAAATCCGACCATAGTCGTTCCCAATCCGGTAATTTTTCCCTTCCATTGACAGAGTCTTGATAACTGTGCCAACTCTTAGGAAGCCCTAGGAGCACCAAGCTCACCAAATCATCAGCAGCGACTGTTATTCCCACACTTCCAATCTCATCCCAACATTGGACAAACTTTGTGATATATTTTGGAATGGTGTCGCCTTTCTCCATCTTGATCTTCTTGAGTTTATCTTTGAGCGCCAATTTCCTATGGTCGCTACTGTTTTGGAACAGATCTGTCAAAACCTTCCACATTGCATATGGTGTGGTTTTCCCATGGATACCTGAGACAATGTGGTCTTGTACTCCCTCCAATAAAATCCTCCTCGCCTTCGCCACTTTCTTTTTCCATGCATCAAGACTTGCAGTATCTGTCGCATCCGGCTTAGGAACATCTGCGTCAATGTAACCCTTCAAGCCATTTTCTTTGAGCACTGCCTCCATCCTATCCTTCCAAGCAATGTAGTTAGAGCTTCCCTCGAGTGCATACTCCAACCTCAAGCCATTGAAATACATTTTGATCTTGAATAAAGTGTCGCACCAAGAAAATCTTGCAAATTCGAATGTTATCCAACCCAAAACTCAACCCCTTCACTTTCCTCTTGCCCTGGGAGGTTCACACCCCACCTGAGAGCAACCTGAGGGAAGTTCGCACCCTACCTGTGTATAGCCTACAAGAATGCCTGTCAAGTTCGCACCATGCTCCACTGTAGCCTGCGAGAATGCCAATGAAGTTCGCACCCTGCTTCACTATTAGGGTGAGGGAAGTTTGCACCCTGCTTCACTGTTAGGGAGAGGGAAGTTCGCACCCTACTAGTGTATTTTCCTGCGAGAATGCCAATGAAGTTTGCACCTTGCCTTTGTCTAGGGTGTGAGAATTTTTGTTCTTGAAAACACCAGAAGTTTTCAGTACTAGAGTTCACACCCTGCTAGAGATGGTACCTGCGAGAATGCAATTTTGTTCGCACCTCACTTCCGTAGCTTCGTGGCCTCTGTGGCTCTGATACCATGTAGAAATTTCGATACAAATTAATGTATTCCTACAATTCTCCTGATCTAACAATTTCTGCCACTTGTTAAATACATAATCGCTTCTACTATTATTCTTGTGGAAGCAATTAAACCATGATCACAACCACAATGCACAAAGTGAAATATCAATAACACACAACACAGAAGTTTTACCGAGAAAGCGTAAAGCTAAAAGCCCCACTATCATATATTATGTATATCATGAATCATGAAACAATCTCATACAAAACTCTAATCCAAGATCTCTTAGTACAATACAATCGTCTCACACTGTCATACACAAATTAGCAAATACATGTGCCAATTCCTGTGTCCAGATAGCTGGCCTCCTCTGCACAAACTCTGCAATCTGAATTCTCACAATGAATCAAATGAATACAATCGCCTAGTTTGCACATGCTCATAAGCATATTCACTGTATGTGTGAACAAATCACAACTGATAGTCAAACTGTCCCTTTCACCTGTTATCTCAACTGGTGTCCATTGGAATGATATGCATGTAGTTAACCGTGGCAAGTCTTCAGTTGCATGCGAGTTAACTGATTGTGAATTAATGAATATTTAATTCACTGAACTCGCACTAATACAACTAAGCTTAACTCACTTAACTACACTTGTAATTCTGTTACAATTCCAAATCACTCAGTTATGAATGAGATAATAGATTAATATTTATTATCTAATTTAATTAAGGGAAAAGTAAATTAGACACATGTTTCTTGATATATGATAATGCAGGTATTAATTCACTATCACAATTATAGTTGTCTAGATCAAGGGAATTCATTTCCACAGGATAAATAAATTCGCTGACCCACATATTAAAAAAGTTGTCAGTGTATTAAAATGCAACCAATGTACATGTAAAACGCAGAGTAAATTAAATAATGATGTTGGCATGTAATATATAGGTGAATTGCATAGCTAAACAACTGATGTTGTGGTCATTTAATTCATGGAAACATAAAGCCAATTAAATAATATGGCTGTCATAAATATATAATGTAGAATATTTAATATAGGATATACATTCAACATTGTCAGATAAAAACACATTCTTTCCAATCAACGCAGACATTTCAATCAAACATTGGGTAATTCGTGGAGTAAGGACTGTGCTTTGTGCCAGTAAAATCATGGGGTAAAGATGTGCATTATGCCAGTAAAAATCATGGAGAAAAACTATGCGTGAGGCCAATAAAATTGTGGAGGAAAGGCTGTGTGGTATGCCCCAAAAAATGTGGTTTCATACTGTGTAAAAACACCATGAAAAACACGGTTGAATATTATGTGAAGGTTGGGCAGTACGCTGTCTATAAAGGAAAATATCAAAGTAAAATATAGTCGCTAATCAAATGCAATTCAATCATAGGAGAAGAATAAGATCGTTGTGCTTGAGCATAAGTAAATTTGATGTCAATATAAATTAAAATCGCAGTCGAATATTACATGTAGTCAACACCTATAAATTGTAGTCAAATATCAATCCAAACATTGTGGTATATACCAAGAATTGCAGGGATAAATTGCAGGGATAAAGCGCAAATATAATCACACAAAAACACATAGATACTCAGCACAAGAAGGCATAAGGCCAATCATTCAGCAATGAATCAATCAAACACAAAGATACTCCTTCACACGGAGGCGCAAAGACAAATCATTCAGCCATGAATCAATCAAACACAGAGATAAGTAAGGGATAGATAGTTGGGCAAAATTTATCCTTCACTCATCATCCATGCAAAAAAAAACAGGGCATTTGAATCTATAGTTATTTAAACACTGAAGTGATGACCATCGATTCATCCCCTGGCTGACTTCTCAGGCACAGACTGATGACTAAGGGATAAGGAATGGAAGATAAAAACACAATATCATCATAATAATCAATAAAATCCACACTGAGAATTCATTGCAATCAAAAGTTGGGTTGACCAAGGGAAACCCATTCAAAATAAAGAAAGCAAGGGGATTAGAATACCATAGAAAAGCAGATGCAAGACAGCGCATGGCAATGAAATCTTCAACCGAGCACAGAGAATAAAATGCGCAAATTTAAATTTCATTGCAAGTAACAACTTAAATAGACGTACCTTAGCCAACGTGAATTATTTGCAGTTTATTTCCCATGCGCGCTCTGTCCAACTCCTTCTTACCGACCGATGTGACCTCATCGGTACCTCCCAGCCAACACTAGGGGTACTCTTCTTCCCCCTAAGCTCCCTAAGTCACAAAGGGGCCACACACACAATACCAGAAAACTTCTATCACCCAACTCATGTCACAAAGTCAAGCTACCACTCGTTACCCAAGCTAGGTATCCCAACTCCCACAAGAGAAGTTCACTCAAGACAAAAATTCAGTAGCGTAATGTTACACATCAAGATCCCATCCATACTCCTCCTTCTCCATCCTTTTTATAGATTTTTAAAGTAATTAGTTTCTCAATTTCTCATTAAATTATTTTTTCATAAATTTTAATTAGGAAAAACCTCCCCCATACACATGTCGCCCAATCTCCTAGTTGCACTAAAAAATTAATTTTATTAATTAATTAATTATTCCTATTTCCCTCACCCACCTAAAAGCATTCCTAAAAATGCTCCTAGGTGTCCCAAAATTCTCTTACACTTCTTAAATGACTTACACCTTAATTAATTCCTTATTGAGTTCATAATTAGAAAGTTCCAATGGCAAGATTCCTTACTAAGTTAGTCATTCAGGTTTTTTCTTTACCTTTCCCCTTTTTCTTTAAGTTTTCTATTTTTTTTAAGTTTCCCTCTTTTTCCTTTTTAACTAAAAATCAAATTTATCAAGCGTATATAAAACAACCAATTACCCTTTTTCTTATTTAACTAAAATTTAATTTATCAAGTGTAGACGAAACAACCATTTACCCTCTTTTCTTTTTAACTAAAATAAAATTAGAAAAAATAGATAAAAACAACCATTTACCTTTTTAAAATTTGAATTCTTCGTGATAATTTGACTTAAATAAGTTAATTTGAATTTCTTAACCCCTTCTTGTTACATGTTTATTTATTATTAATTTTTTACCACATGTGTTACTTAGAGATAGATTTTAATTTCTCTATGTTGGGTGACATTTTCATTAGGGAAAAATTATTTTTAATTCTTACTTATCATATCATTCATTTTAGGGTCAACTAGGTTTATTCACTTACAAGTTAAAATCATGACGTGCCCTTCAGGGCGCACTAGGTGCTCCAAGGGTGTCACTCGCATTTTTTCGTTTTCCTTGCGCAACATGCCCTTTAGGACACACTACATGCTCCAAGGGTGTCACTCACCTCTTTCTGTTTTCCTTGGGCGATGTGCCCTTCAGGATGCACTACGGGCTCCAAGGGTGCCACTCACCTCTTGACTGACTTGGTAGACATCAAAAAACCCTAGAGTCAATGCTCCTCCAGGTGATCTTATGGGAGACTACGGGCCTCTAAGTAATAAATACCCTTCCTTATTGTGTGCCCTTTAGAATCATCATGAATGACTGTAGCAGTCTTCCCTCATGACATCATGGGTCTTCTCAAACTAGGTAATCATTAACCTACAGTTGGAACCATGGCGGGAGTGCTAGTAGGCTTTGGCAGGGCTGGTGCCACACTTCTCCCTCAATTTCTTTGGTTGTCGTGCATGACCCCTCTACTCCACGTGTGAGTCTAGTTGGAAAGTTATCGTCAGCATGCAACATCAACAAATCAATCATCATAACATCTAATCATTTGTACATATGTCATATCAACAAAATTCAAACCCGATAGTCCACTCCCTGAATCGATCTAGTGTCCAAGGGGTTTCATCAATGCCTCTGCATCCTCGATGTCGAAAGTCTTGCACACTCAGGAGAACCCATTCAATAGCATTCGTCTATGTAAATACAATAAAATAACGTGTCATCATCATATCCATAATGCCTCATAATCATAATCAAATGGCCAATAGTATAATAATCTGGATCAGTTGCAAGCAAGTGTCCTCAAGCATAAGTTCGCTCAGTGCGCGCAAGAGCGGGATGTTACACCCGATCACAACCTAGTAGCACACCCATTGTGACCTGAACTGTAGGTTAATGATTACCTAGTTTGATAGGTCCACGATGTCGTGATGACAAACTGAGACAGTCGCTCACGAAGAAATATAAGGAGTGCGCAATAAGGCAGAATACTTATTCATTAGAAGCACTTAGTCTCTCACAAGGTTGACCAAGTGGAGTGTTGACTCCAAGGTTGGACAAACTTCCAAAACTAGTCAAAGGCGAGTGGCACCCTTGGAGCATGGAGGTGTGTCTTGAAGGGCACGTCGCAAAATAAATTGTGAGTAATAAAAATCTAGATGGACTAGAAAAGATAATGAAATGTTTAAACCTTGTTAGAACAAATTATTAATTAATAAGTAATTTATAAACTAAGAATTATAATCCTAAGTCTAAACCTAAGTCTAAATAAATGATTAAATAAAATATTCAATAAGTTACGAGAATTGAGATAAAAAAAAGTCTACGAAAAAGAGGGAATAAGAATTAAAGGTTGAGTAAATGCACATGTGTGCATGAAAATAATAAAAGGGATTTATAAATAAATAAAAATTAAAACATGAGAGAATAGGGTGTCCACATAAAGTAGCATCTTGAATCAATCTACCACTAATCCTAACTAAAAGAAAACTCATAATCCAATTCCAAGTAAGATCTAGTTAGGGAACACAAAATAAATTATTGGGGGACTAAGAGACAACTAAGAGGAGAAATAGGAACACATTGGAAAATGTGAGGGAAAAAATATTTTTAAATAAACTAAAAAAGAGAAATTGCATGTGCAACTTTGGGAGAGTGTGACACATGTATTGGGTGAATAATCCTTAATTTAATTATTAAAAATGAATTAATTGTGCATGAGGACAAGTGTCATTGAAAAATTTTCTATAAAAGAAATTGAGAAGAGGGGAAAAGATCTCTCTTTGGTTAGTAATGGTATCCTAGAAAAAAATTTCTTGACTGAATTTTTAATTGTGAAAGTTGGGTTCCAAAACTTGTGAAAGAGTGAAAGCTCTCCCTTGTGAGGTAAGTTTTGAGTGCTATTGTTTCTAGTTTATTTTGTGTCGCCCCTTTGTTGCTCGGGGGTCTTAGGGGGGAGAAGAGTACCCCAACATTGGATGGGAGGTGCCAGTGAAGTCTCCATATAATCAGGAAAAAGTGGATAGTCATTGCACAAGATTACGATTCAAGATTCAACAATTTCAATCATTCCTTGGTCACGATATTTCATTGCTTAATTTTTATTTGTAATAGATGGATTAATTGTTTTACTAGAATGTATATGAAGAAAGTGTGACTATGGATGTATGATTTAGTTAAAAATAAACTTATAATCTAGATTATTATTTGTGAAATGAATTTTATAATGTAGCTGATATTTGAACAAATGTCAATTCCTGTAATAATTGCTAATTTGCATAAATTAATAATATGGGAATAGATGATTCTTTTCAACTTGATAACAGTGAAATAAATTTCCAACCAGAATTCTTTATAATATCGTTGTATTTGGAAAACCATTAACGTCTCTGTAACTGCAAAATTCAACTAATTTTTGTGAATAGTTGATTGATTCCTCTTGATCTTTTTAATCTTTTGTGTCATTCTATGATCTTGTGTATTTTAGAAATTTTGAAAATACAACAACCTAGGATGACTCTTACGTTTTCCTTGAGGCAAAAGTTGATTTCCCTGAGGATTGGACGTCGATCTTCTAGATAAATTGGGTTGCAACTTTTAGTAATTAATGCATGATGACCTCCCTAGCCTAAAACGATCCTTACAATATGGAAATGTGATGATTTAGAATTTGTTTGGGTGTAGGTTCCATCTGTCGGAGACCGCGACCCAATTGTTATTAGGTTAAAATATGCTCGTTATGTATCTTTTCGTTGAGCATTATAGAACCAGTTTCTAAGCCACTATGTTTAAACTCAATATAATAATACTGAATGTGGAGTTTAGTACCACGTGTAAGTAGTTGGAATTAAATTGTTTATATATATTTAAATGCATGTGTGTTGTGATAATTGACTTACCTATGTCGGGAGAATAAAAGCATCGGATAATTACTTAGAGAAAGAAAGAAAATCTTATGCATAAACTTTTAAAAATTTTAATTAGAATGCGTTGGTTGACGCAACGACGTAGCATTTTACAATTTTACACCTTAGTTACATCTTCCAGATATTTGGTTATGTTGGAATTGTAAGGGATACAATTTTGGAATCGTACCTACAATTTCTATTGGTAATCACGCCTTAGTTGTAAGAATTATAGCCGCTATTGCGCATTTAGTGATAGAGGATTATGTGATGAATTGGACGTAGGAGTTGGATATATATATATATATATATATATATATATATATATATTTTCTAAGTTAGAAACCTTCAAAGATAACATTGTTGAAACCCTTCTCAGTGATTGATAGATATTTAAGTTCATATTGGGTTATGTGATTTAATATTGTATCCATCATACCTTGCTTAGATGGTATTTTCTTCTAATTACATTGTGAATTTAGATTAATCGTTTACTTAGGACACTTAGTTTTATATTGATGAATGATATTTGATTAGTTTAATGATCTTGTAAATATCAGTTAAGGAAAATGTTTATAGTTGAATCAAATTATTATTGGAATTAACATTACTTGCACAATTTGGATCTATTAACTAAGGCACATAGTGTAGCATCAATTGGGATAATTAAAATGATTGTATTTGTACACTCCAATGTTCTACTAGAATAATTCTTTAGACTCTTGTTAGACTGATGTATTTGGTGAATGTTTTGTTAAATCATTTTATCTTATTGATTGGTTATATTTATAATTTCTTCTCGTTTGTTGATTATATAAGTGGTTCATTACTTATGGTATGTTGTTTAAATTTTATTATTTACCTGTGGTCGACCTTATATACCAGATTATCATGTTATAGAATTGTCGTAAGTGAAGTAGGTAACTTAACAAAATAAATAAAAATGTTGCTTCAATGTTCTCGATTGTTTGCATAAAGGAGTAATTTTATAGTTGTTCAATTTCAAGACATCATTTTGGTACTTGATGAACTTATATAATTTAAATTAACTGAGTGAAAGTAATTTGGTAGTAGATCTTTTTCCCTTACTAAATGTATAACTTGATGGTATGAATTTTACATGCTAGAGTTGTTAGAAATGTTAATTTGTATTGGTATCTCAACTACGTTATGATGTTGTTATTATTAATATTATTGAGGTTGAATTTGAAATGTTTTTTCTTTAAATATATATATATACGAAAAAAAAAAAAATTGTTTTCCTTGATATATTTTCTTACATGGAATGGGTATGAGGTAGGTTACATAAAATCAAACCAAACAAATCATATCAATGGAAAGATATCAAAGAGAGGAAGATAATGAGAATGTCAAAAGGAAAAAACAAGACATAAAAAAACACTAGAAATAGAAAACCAAAAACAAATCAAGGTGACGTTACCAAAATTAATAAGGGGACCCCTTTATTTTTGAGAAACTTATGGGGGTTGTTGTGGCCACAACAAGCATTAAAGAAGAAGATATTGTATTTGTCTATGTTGAGCTTCATGTTTAAGGCAGAAAGGAAAACATCAAGATTTTTCTTGATAGCTTTGGCTTCCTGCACTGTGGGCTTCCTTAGGAGAAGGGTATCATCGACAAACTGGAGATAAGACAAGGGGTCTATCTGAGGGGAAATTATTAGACCTTTCAGGTGACCTTCCCTCGGGTTTTTCTTCATAAATCTCCCTAAACCTTGCAAGTATAATGAAGAGGTAGATTGAGAGGGGATCTCACTACCTTAATCTCCGGGACACTTTGAAGGTAGGAGAGGGGGAGCCATTTACCAGAATAAAGAAGAAAGTTGAGGAAGTTTGGTTCAGGATCCAATGAATCCAAGAAGGATCGAAGCCAAAGGCCCTAGAATGTCTCTGAGGAAGTCCCATTTTATTCTGTCATAGGACTTAGACAGATCTAGATTTATGAGCATCCAAGTTTTTTTCTTAGATTGAAAAGAGTGAATGGTTTCATGGGAAATAATAATATCGTCCATAATTTGTCTACCTTCTGGAAAAACCCCTTGTTTAGGGGATATGACTTCCTATAGGATAGGCTTCAATCTATTAGCAATGATTTTGGAAATAATTTTGTATACTACATTGCATAAATATATAAGTCTATACTTATCTACATTATTTGCTTCCTTTTCCTTTGGGATCAAAGCCAAGAATGTTGCATTGATGGCTTTCAAGATTGTTTGAGAGTTATTGGATTCTTCAACCGCTTCCCATATATCTTTTCCAATAATACTCTAGAGGTATTGGAAGAAATCATATGTGAATCCATCCAACCTAGGATCCCTCCCCTATGTCATTTCTTACACTGTCACTTCCACATCCACCATATTCACCTCTCTCTATAGAATTTATTGTGATCTTCTGAGACCAAATTTGGAATATCTTTTTTTATTAGGTAAGTGTCTTCCCTTTTATCTTAAGGGAGATTGAAAAGAAGATCACTAAAGTAATTTATGATATTATGTTCAATGTCTTCATGCCTTTCAACCTTCACCCCTTCCTCCTTTTTTGGAGAGTGAATCCAGTTCTAATTCCTGCGTTGTAGGGGGAAATTATGGAATAATTTGGTATTCTTGTCGCCCTCTTTGAGCCAGAGCATACTAGACTTCTGTCAGAAAATCATTTCCTCTTTTTGTTCTCTTTCATCTAATTCCCTTCTAAGGTTCGATTCTATATGTTGAAGTTTAGGAGAAATACCATCCTGGCTTATTTGTTCTTTCACTCATTCCATCTCCACCTCCAAGTTTTTTTTTTTTTCCTGAATATTCCCCAAAACTTCTTTATTCCACTTCTTTAGGATATTTTTTATATGTCTCAACTTCTGTTGGAACTGGTACATCTTTGTTCCTACAACTTTTAGTCTTCTTCCCACCACTCATCTATCTTTTGCAGGAATTTTGGGTGTTAGATCTAGAATTTCTCAAATCTGAACGGTTTGGGGCGGGGGCAGAGCCCATCCAGCCATCTCAAAGAGATTGGCCAATGATTAGATCCATAAAAAGGAATTATCTCTCCCCCTACTGCTTGCCTATTTTGGTAAAAAGTTTCTGAGACCAAGAATCTGTCTATTCTTTCTACTATACGTTGCTTTCCTCCTCTTTTGTTACTCCAGATAAATCGGCCTTATGATGGGATGATTTTTATCGAGTGCATTTTGCCCATTATCTCTTTGAAATTTTGGTCTTCTGAGCTCAAGCACCCTATGCCCCCTTTCTTATATTCCAAGGATGTTATCATATTGAATTCCCCTCCCATGATCCATTATTTATCCTTCATACCTATTCCTACTGTCAACATCTCTCTCAAGAAATATCTCTTGTATGTCAGATATTCGGCTCCATAGACCTACAAAACTATTCCATGATCCATTTTAGTTTGCTCCTAAGAATTTTGTGTTTTGAAATTCCATTAAGACCCCTAATATTCCATGAAAATTTATTCATATTTAACTTTTGGTTTGGGGAATAAAGTACATGTTTGTTAGTCCACCTACATGTCCTGAGTCGATAAGAAGGGTTATAGTTCCTTAGACAAATTTCTTATGGGGATTTTGGCCTTTTTTCCTCTCCTCCCCTATGGGTTTATTAGTGTTTTTCAGTGGATTTTACTTTATTCCAAGATTTCTCTACAAGGAGGTTGGATTCTCTGGCATTGGTTCTTTGCTTTATCTTTTGCGAAGTTCACTTTGGAGCCGACGGAGTTGTCCCACCTACATATTGTTAATCTCTTTTTCCCCATGGACAACTATCAACACTTGGATGTCCACTTCCATATATTCTAATTATGATTCCTGGTTGTGAATCTCCTTCTCTCTTTCTTCCTTGGATTCTTATGAAGCCTCCAAGTCCTACATATGTATTTCTCCCATCTTCTTTCTTGGGTTTTTCATTCTTGACTCTATTTTTCTGCATTTTTTATTTCCTCCTACTTGGTCTCACTGTTTTCTTGTTTCGGTTGTTCTTTATTCGTCCCTTGTTTCTTTGCTTCCTGTGTTTCATCCATATCTTCTTTTTTGTTAAGATCTGGAAATTTTTGTCATATTTCTTGTTCCCTTCCCCTGAATTTTTATTTCCTTTACGTCCCACCTTTCTTTTATTTGGAGTCTTCAAAAATACTTATGTGTTCTTATCCTCCTTTACTTTTTTATTCGTATGGTTTGTGTTCTGAGGGAAGTCTCAGAATAGGTTCTCATGATCATGTCATTTCCTTCATTTGAACATAATATGCTCATAGTCAATGGGTTGGACCCAGTCTTCATCCTAGAATGATATGGTGATTGAATCAGGTAGTGTTGATGTCATGTTCATGTAGATTCATATTCTTGCATAGGATGTGTACATGGTTACTTTTGTTATTTCTGAGATTTTGACAAAAAAACCCAATGTATTTCCTATTCCTTCCAGGGTTTATAGGTGCTACAAATCCTGGGGTAGGGAGTAAAGTCTGATCCACACTAAGGAAGTTTTGAATTCCTCCTTTTATGGAGAAATATTCTCTGACTAGTACTTGAGGTGGAGCCATGCGGAGTTAAAGAAATGAGGTCCTTCATCGAAGATTCATTTTTTGTCCTCCGAGTTGGTGAATATTGTTGTAAAAAAACCCTTAGAACCAAGTTTTAAGCTTATATCCCCTTTGAATTTCCATCTAAATTTTATCCACACTAGCAACTCCTTTTCCGAGGACCAGATCCCATGAATTTTCCAATGACTACATGGCCTTTCAAGTATTGAATATAGTCTCCCACTAATGGTGAGGTGACCTCGTATCTCAGGTTCTCCATTGTTTTATCCATACAACAATTTTTAATTTGTTTTCATGCTTGTTACTTGTACCTTCTTCATTGACAGGTTGGTCAGGTATTTTCTTGCTTTCTCTAGTCCCTTCCATAGGGATGTCATTTGAAGGCTCATGTTTCCATCTGCCTATGACCTCCTTAAAGGAATGTTTTGTTTCCTATGTCTTAGTTGCTTCTACCGTAGTGTCCAGACACTCCGCCCCCATTATTTCCTCACTACAAACTTCTAAACCATAACCCTACCACCTAAAACTTCTCCCTAACCCTAACCAACTCCTTTCTCTCTCTCTCCATCATTCAGTCTAAGATTCCACTATTAACTGTCCATACTTAGTTGAATTTATTTTAAATAACAATTTTTATTATAAAAAAATAAGTATATAAAGTGAACAAAAAGGGTTTTTGCATATGTTTAAGTTGGTTTATTTTGAACCATCATGCGAATAATTCATATCACTCATCCTACCACACTCCCACAATTCTGCACTTCTAACAGTTCCACTAGGATATCGATCATACCATATCATGCCATATACTTAGTTAAATATGGATATGGGTATCTATCTACCTACACACGCACACACACACACACACACACACACACACACACACACACACACACACACACACACATATATATATATATCCACATGTAATGGATAGGGATATCTATTCATGGATATATCCAGAAAGATATAGATGCATCCATATCCATCCGGATACATCATGGATATGGAATGGAATGGATACACACACACACNATATATATATATATATATGCATTTTTATTAGTGGGCAAAACGATACCCCTTAATATTTATGGTCCCTGTCCCAAAACTAACTCGCCCATTATTTGGTTGGACACGCCCAACGCCCATTGCTCGCATAGCATTCAAAAGACTAACGCGCAGTGGACTGGAACAACACAAATTCTCACAAGTGATGTCAAATCATTTATGGCACATTTATTTGATAATATTTCACCACTAACTCTCCATTCTTGAATTTATTTTAAGTAACAATGTTTATTATAAAAAATAAATATATAAAGTGAACAAAATTATTTTATGCATATGTTGAACTTAAAAAATGTTGTTGATTAATGGTCATAATTTTAATTTTAATATTTTACTTAGCCACTTTTTACGTTGTGCAGAGACTTTCCCTATGACCATCTCTACGCATTCCCCACAAAAATATATTTCGCACCTATACACTTGGCACATGTATATTCCTCTCAGATCCAATATTTAAATGTATTGTTGAATCCAAAACCAAACCAAAATATTCTTAAGAAACCTATTATCATTAGTTTTCTATCAATTACTAAATAGACAAAAATCTTCCAAAAAATACCCACTATCATAAAGGAAGCATAGAAAGGATGAAACTAAAAATCCATATCATATACCATTTTTTACACTAAAAAGTTACAAGACTTGTCTATATTGTTCATACAAATAAGAGAACATAAAGTAATAGTCAGTTCAACATGAAAGCCATTGTCAAAGTTTCAATACACTTCATGACTTTGGATGAGAATATTGGATGAGAGTGTCTTAAGGGAAATGTTATCATTAATAGAATTATACGTTAATATTTTAAGATTATATTAATAAAAATTATATTCATATACATAAATATGCAATTTTTTCTTACTTAAAAAATAAATATTATTTTAAACACTTAAAATAGTTAAATAAAACAACTTTCTTTTGTTGATAATCAATAAACATTAACACCAAATTCTTTTAACTTTTTGGATATTTGTCTTTTAACCTTTTTGATATATCAATGCTTTTATGTTTAACTTTAAAAATATTGTTTATTAATGGTCATAATTTTAATTTTACTATTGTACTTAGCCATTTTTCATGTTGTGCATAGCCTTTTTCTATGACTATAATTGCACACACACACACACACACACACACACACACACACACACACATATATATATATATAGAGTGAACAAAATGCTTTTATGCATGTGTGTAAGTTAGTCTATTTTGAATGTTTGTGCAAACATAGTTTTAGAGCATGGAGATTATGTCAAGAGATGTAATTTGCATGATAACCAACTCATTTATGGCACATTGGTTTCTAAGATTCCAACACTAACTCTTCATACTTAGTTGAATTTATTTTAAGTAACAATGTTTATTATAAAAATTAAGTACATAAAGTGATCAAAATATTTTTATGCATATATTTAACTCCAAAAATATTATTGATTAATGGTTATAACTTTAATTTTAATATCTTATTGGTGCAAAGCCTTTTTCTATGAACATATCTACACACTTTTCATAGCACAAATGTATCTTCAGCACCTATGCACTCCCCATAGCCAAAAATAAAATGTATTGTTATATCCAAAACCAAACCAAAATCTTCTTAAAAAAACTCGTTATCATTAATTTAATAAACTAAAATTCCATATTAGATACCATTTTTTACACCCAAAAGTTGCAAGACCTCTCTATCTTGTTCATACAAATAAAAGAACTTAAAGTAATAGTGCACTTCAATACATGAGTTCTAGATGAGAGTGTCTTAGGGGGAAATGGTATCATTAATAGGATTATATTTTAATATTTTAAGATTATATTAATAAAAATTATATATTTTTTCTAACTTAAAAAATAAATTAATATAAAAAAACTTTTTGATTATTAATATTTATTTTACACACATAAAACAGTTAAAAAAACAATTTTCTTTTGTTGATAATCAACAAACATTAACAACAAAGTCTTTTATACTCCCCACAATAAACATTAAAATATAAAATGTATTGTTAGAACAAAAAAAAAACTTCTTAAAACACTCGTTATCATTATTCTAACAAGCGATGTAACTTGCATGATAACACATTGATTTTCTAAGTCAAATTTATTTTAAGTAAATATGTTTATTATAAAAAAAATTATATGATGTGGAAGAAATGATTTTATGCATATGTTTAGGTTGGTCTATTTTGAATCATTGTGTGACTTCACTCTCTCGCACTCCCTCACTTTCGCAACTCTACATTCCCAATAATTCCATAGTACGGATTCTGACAGGCAATGTAATTTGCACAATAAACGAGACAAACAATGTAATTTACACAATAAACGAGTCATATAAGATACGTTGATTTATAAGATTTCACCACTAACTCTCCATACTTAGTTTAATTTATTTTAAATAACAATGTTTATTATAAAAAAAATAAGTATACAAAGTGAAGAAAATGATTTTATGGATATGTTTTTAACTAAAAAAATATTGTTGATTAATGATCATAACTTTAATTTTAATATTTTACTTATCCATTTTAAGTTGTGCTGAGCCTTAAATACTATGACCATATCTACACCCTCAACACAGATATATATTCTAAATCTCCACACTCCATACAGGAATATCCCTTGCACAACCAATAATAGAATCTGCTATTAAATCCAAAACCAGACCAAAATCTTCTCAAAAATCCCATTATCATTAATTTTGTATAGATTTCTAGAAAAAATCTCGATCAAAATTGTGTGGAGTATTGAGACGTTTCAAATACTCCACACAATTTTGATCCTGAAGTTTTCTAGCATTATGAATAACTATGGAAATGTGCATACTCAAATTTGTATAGATAACTAAATAGACTAAAATATTCCAAAAATACCCTCTCAACACACTTGTTAGTGCATAAAGGAAGAAAAGCAATGATGAAACTAAAATCTCATATTATATACCATTTTTTGCACTAAAACATTGCAAGACATGTTGTTCTTGTTCATACAAATAAGGTAACTTAAAGTAATAGTCACTTCACCCTAAAAGTTGTTGAGAAAGTTGGAGTACACTTCAGTACAAGATTCTTGGATGAGAATATCTTACGAGAAAATGTTATCATTAATAGAATTATATGTTAATATTTTAAGATTATATTAATAAAAAATATTTTTTTTTTTAAATAAAAAAGTGGATCCTGCTATATTAAATTATCAAAAAAACTTTGGCAAGATATACAGTGGTATAGGTCTAAGTCCCCAAAAATGTTGCAGATTACCGGAAACTAGCATAAGTGGAGAGCATATAACAGTTGCAAGATAAAACAGGAAAGAAAGTAGCATCTATCCTGCCCGGAGGAAACCAGGACAGATGTCTATAGTCCAAATGAGCATAAAACAGTAACACGATAAGACTAAGAACTAAGAAAGAATAAAAGCCTAGGTACCCGGTGACCCGTCGCCCTTGCCAGTCTGCCACATGGACCCAGCTGGGATGGCAAATGCCTGCGCGCAGAGGGGGCACTTCCGCTGATCTTGAACATTGGAATACGCATCAAGGAGCAAGTCCAGGCGCTGGCCCATGAGAAGGGCCCTATGCTCCAGGTCTGCCATGTGGCCTTGGAGTTCGAACACCAAAGCCAGATGCTCTACACGGAGGAGAGAGCCATGCAAACCGCCACCCATGTCGCTGAGGGGAACATTCCTCAATTCCACTGTCGCTCCAATTCCAACATCGAACTCCATCTGCTCCGCATTATCCCCTTCAACCTTCCTCACTGAGCGATTGTTACCCGCATTCACCTCTGGTCCGGTAGCCTACATATCATGGATGGTGGGGCTGTAGTCACCTGGCTAGGGAATTTCTTCAACAATGCAGCCGGGGATATCATCTTCCTGAGCCAAATTAGGTCTTCTTTCCTCCCGGTGAGTCGCCTCTATGGCACGGGGCTCCTCTACAGTCGACAGGTCCTCCATAAACAGATCTTCCTCCACGAAACAGGTGGGAAACACGTCCTCAGCCCCAGCCTCCTGCCTGTCTCCCAGCTTAATTGTCGTGGCTTCTCTACTACAGCCGGCTCCCCACTCTGCAATGGTGGCGAGCAGCACCAATTTCTTAGCCCAAGCCTTCATCTGAAGAATGGAGGTCGCCAATGCCAGGGCACGTTCCAATTTCTCTTTCAGTTGTCGCTGTGCCTTGTGGGCATTCCAGGCCAAGCCACGGCGAGGCCTGCCTCGATTTCTAGCCATAATATCTGGGGAATGTATGAATGTACAAAGCAGTTGCAGCAAGAAGCTAATAAGCCAGGACGAGAGCGGTTGCAGGTACAGAGTAAGAGCAGACCAA
This sequence comes from Picea mariana, assembly GCA_032191745.1. Lineage (NCBI taxonomy): Eukaryota > Viridiplantae > Streptophyta > Pinopsida > Pinales > Pinaceae > Picea > Picea mariana. The sequence continues at coordinate 252,615 of JASDQU010100606.1, read as the reverse complement.
CTCTGTCCTGGCACACAAAAAAGAAAAATGCTAGGAGAATCCTTACCAAAATGCAATGAGAAGGGAGTGAGCCAGGGTGAGAGGGGTGCAGGACTGCACCATAGCATCCATGCGAAGAGAAGAATCGAAGTAGGAGTAGTCCCGCTCTGTCTGGGCACCAAAGAAAGAAAATAACCAAAGGTCGAAGTCACCTGTCCGCCTTTAACCCCTGTCATGCTAAGTGCGTTGTGGGTGTAAATGGGTGCGCGAGGGAGGATTCCCTTTGTCGTATAGATGTAGCTATGGTCGTCCACCATCATAAATGCAGACTTGTGGGTGGCGGCCATCGGCATTTATTCCTGGGCTTAATGCTAAGCCTAGTGTCACCGGAGCGCCTCGTGTCACCCCATCCGGGGATATTAATAAAAATTATATTCATATGCATGAATATGAAAAATTGTCTTCCTTAAGAAATAAATTAATATAAAAAATAGTTTTAAATATTAATATTTATTTTACACACATAAAATACATACACAAAACAACTTTATTTTGTTGATAATCATGAAACATTAACACCAAAGTCTTTTAATTTTTTAAATATCCCAATGCTTTACTTATATATAGATATTAAAAAATAAGTATATAAAGTGGAAAAAATGTTTTTATCCATATGTTTAACTTACAAAATATTGTTGATTAATGGTCATAATTTTAATTTCAATACCTTAATTATAGATTTTTCATGTTGTGCATAGCCTTTTTCTATGACCATATCTACTCACTTTGCACAGATATATATCTTGAGCACCTCCACACTCTACACAGATATATCCCCCACAAAACCAACACTAAAATGTATTGTTAAATCCAAAACCAAACAAAAATATTCTTAAAAAATTTGTTATCATTATTTTGACAAGCGATATAATTTACACAACGAGTCATTTATGACACATTAATTTGTTAAGATTCCACCACTAGCTCTCCATATTTAGTTGAATTTGTTTTAAGTAACATTGTTTATTATAAAAAATAAGTATATAAAGTGAAAAATGTTTTTATGAATATGTTTAGTTTGGTATTTTTGAACACTTGTGCAAAGAACTCATATCACTCATCCGCCCACACTCTTGCAACTCCTCACTTCCAATAGTTTCATAGCATGGATTCTAACAAGTGATGTGATTTGTACTATCACTGAGTCATTTATGGAACATTGATTTGCTAAGATTCCACCACCAACTCTCCATACTCACTTGAATTCATTTTAAGTAATGATGTTTAGTATAAAATATAATTATATAAAGTGAGCAAAGTGTTTTTATGCATATGCTTAAGTTAAAAAATATTGTTGATTAATGGTCATAATTTTAATTTTAATATTTTACTTAGTCATTTTTCAAGTTGTGGGGATCCTTTTTCTATGACCATATCTACACACTCTATACATATATATTTTTGAGCACAAACAACACTAAAATGTATTATTAGAGCCAAAACTAAACGAAAATTTTCTTAAAAAACCATTATCATTAACATTTTATAAATTAAAGAATAGACCAAATATTTCAAAAAATACCCACTACCAATAATTTTGTATAAATTACTTAACAAACTCCTACATAAAGGAAGAACAGAAATGTTGAAACTAAAATTCCATATGATATATCATTTTTACACTAAAAAATTGCAAGACATGTCTATCTTGTTCATACAAATAAGATAAATTTGAGTTGTTGATATTCACAAATTGTACATGAATATATCAAGAGTTTAGTTGATATAATTACTATTTACATTTATTATCACACACAAAGAATCTAATATATCTTAAAATCAAAACCAAACCAAAATGTTTTAAAACTACTTGTTATCATTAATTTTTCATTTTTCAGAATATGCCCAGTTAAAATGTAACCCTAAAATCAAAACCAAACCAAAATCTTTTAAAACTATTCATTATCATTACTTTTCTATAAACTATTTAATAGAATTGTTACTAAAATGTAAAATTTATTTTTAAAGCCAATACCAAACCATAAACTTCTTTAAAAGGTCATGATCATTAATTTTGTATAAATTAATGAATAGACCAAAATCTTCCAAAAATAACAACTATTAGTAATTTTTTATAAATTACTGAACATACTTGTTATTGCATAAAGGAAGCAATACTAAAATGTAATCTTAAAGCTTAATACTAAACCAAAATATTTAAAAAAAACTCATTATCATTAAGTTTTTATAAATTACTGAATATACCAAAATCTTCCAAAAATAACCACTATCAGTAATTTTGTATAAATTATTGAACATAGTATTTGCTATTGCATAAAGGAAACATAGAAATGATGAAAAAAACTCTATATCAGATACAATTATTTACACTAAAAAGTTGCAAGGATTTTCTATCTTGTTCATGCAAATAAGAGAACTTTGAGTGAAGTGTTTTGATCAAACATTACACCAATACCACAAAAAACATCAATAAAACAAAGTAGTTGCATTAAGCATGAGGCACACACTATGAAACAACAAGAAAAAAAACTAATTTCACGTGTCTTTGAAGTGCATAAATTAATAGACCAATTTTTTTCCAAAAATACCTGCTATCAGTGATTTTGTATAAATTATTGAATGGACTTGCTACTACATAAAGGAAGTAGAGAAAAGATGAAATTAAAAGTCCATATTATACACAATTTTTTACACTAAAAAGTTGCAAGACCTGTCTATCGTGTTCATACAAATAAGAGAATTGTGTTTCATTAATATTAAAATGTAACCATAAAACCAAAGCAAAATGAAAATCTTCTAAAACTACATGTTACTAACCAAACTAGCAGCCTCGTCAAGATCCCTTGAGGTGATAAAGAGATAACATGTAGGAAAAGTTCCCAATGTCATTGTGGCATGATTCCTTCCCTGTTCAATCCCAAATCCTACTCTAAAGGACTTTGGGAGGCTTCCATAACACAACAACTTCACTCAAAATTAAATAGACTTGTCCCTTATCCAATTGGGTTATGGTGACTTGGTAGATTTAATTATTTAATCTATTATTGATATGAAATGGAAATGAATGTAGATATATAATGTAGACCAACAAGTAAAATATTACTCAAATACCATAAAATAAGTCAATAAATGCCTAAAAGAGTGTGATAAATTCCTTACCAAATTTTGAGAAGAGATGCTTGTATTACCTCTTTGGAAAATGGCTACAAATTACTTGATTCTTTGTTGTTCTTTTTTTTTTGTAAATAAAAAGTATTGTATTACCTTGGGCTAGAAAAAACTACACATGGTTGAGTGTACACTGGAGCTTTCCACCTGTTCTACCATAGTAGTGTAAACCAAAACATGTGGGCAATATTGTTCAGAGACCAAAATAGGACATTTGTCTTAGAAAACATGGGGACTTTCCACTTGTTTTGCCACAAGCATGGAAACCATAACAGACGGTCCACTGAATACGCCGACTAACTAATAAACCAGAACCAGAGTTTGAATTCCATAAAATACTTATCACTAAAACCAGAGAAAAAAAGCAGTAAGGGGAATAGACATGAGGTGAAATTGGGCACCCATCCTAGCAGACTTTGAAGGCAAATTGCTAACAGCAAGTCGGGCATCGAATTTTCACAGGATCGCTTGATAGGCAGTCGTACAATATGTCCAAGTGCTTGTTGAGGGTATGCTTATTTTCCCTTGTTTGTGACCATGCCAAAGGAAGCTCCACTCGAGATTTATTATGCTTTTGATGACTATTTTTGGAGCTGCAAGAGCTAAGAACATGTAGGACAAAATGGATTCAAGCACCAATTTCAGGAGGAAAAACCGCGTAGGGAGATTAAGGTTCCTAAAGGTCTAGGAGATGAGGAGATTGGAGATTGAGAGGATGAGGGATTTCAAGGAATTATTTCAAGCTATTGAATCTATCAGGGGTAGTCCCAGGTACTTGGACAGAAGGGAGCAATGAGGGATGCCAAGGAGGTGGGAAATGTGTTGTTAGACTATTGTGGTTGTGTTGAAAAAGAAAATTTATGATTTCTCCATATTAATGGTGGTACCAGAGGCGTCACTAAATTCTAATAGAATGGTGCATATTTTTGTAGATTCCTTGGAAGTGGGGGTGTTTAGAAGCATCGTATCGTTAAAAAACTAGCTATGAGAAGATATCGGTTGGAGCCCATGAATAGGAATCCCTTTCAGGGTGCCATTTGAGAATGATGTGGATAGATATCACCCAAAACCCTCACCCATGATTACAAAGAGGACATGGGAGAATAGGTCTACTTGACAGATGCCCTGGGTGGGGGAGAAGGGCCTGGAAGGGACACCATTGACTAAAATGGAGAAAAAAGATGAGGATGTGAGTTTCATGATCTAGTCTATCGAGTTTGTGCTGAACCCAAAGGCTATAAGAAGGGAATTCATGTATTTCCAGCTTAGTTTTTCAAATGCTTTAAAAAGGTCAAGCTTTATGAGCATACCTGGAGTTTGAGTAGTTTTGAGCGAATGGATGATTTTGTGCACCAAGATTATGCTATCCATGATGTTCCACCCCTCCACATAATCTGATTGTTCCCTGTAGATGATGCAGGGAACGATGAGCTTGAGCTGGAGCACTTTGACCTTTGTGATGACCTTATAGATGACATTGCAGAGCGTGATCGATCAAAACTGCTTTGGGTTGGAGACACGCTCCTCTTTAGGAATCAAGGTGAGGAAAGTGGCATTAAGAGCTGATAACACCTTATTTGATTTTCTTGGTTCCTCCACAGCCTCCTCCTTGTTAAGACAACAACTCTAATAACAGGCGCAATTTTTTTTTTTTTAGGTGTGTGTGTGCGTGTAAAAAAAAAACAGACACACTTGACTCTACGTCACCACCCGACGACTAACAAAATGCAACCACGACGATCACAAAAAGAAGAAATAAGGTGCACAACAAGTAACTGCAAGCATTACACGACATATTGTGTTATGTACAATACGAACACAGATGGAAGAATCCATAGTAGTAGATTTTACTATTTATGCACAGGAAAGCAGGGCGTTTAATCTTAGTTCTCTGCTCTGGAGAGAGAGAATGTCAGATAGGCTCCTGGCCAACTGCTCAGGCAGAAACTAGTAACCCGACGACGAACCAGACGCAAGCAAGACGAACACAACAAGACGACATATGACGTACAACAATAACAGCATGTATTTAACGATGATCAAACGACAATAAGTAAGACTGACTACCCACCCTTCCTACCCTGCAATGGCTAGGACCTCCAAGACACATAAGCAACGCTCAAGCCCAGGTTCCCATTGATTTTAACCACTTAAGGTCTCAGGGCTGGCGACTGTTCTGAGGAACATGGGGGTGTCTACATCCTGCCCAACACAAGCAGACCAAGCACACAAAAGGTTTACAACCCAGCACAACATTAAATTAAACAAGGGACTACAATCTAAATTAGTTTTAAGGCCATTCCATCGCGCAACTTTAGATCATAATTGTCATCAAGGTACCCTCTACTTCGGCATTCAAGGGGCCTTATTGTGTAAGGCTGAACTTCGACTGGTTTAACATTTAACAACATAATTAGTCATTAATTAAAATCATAGAAATAATGAAATCGCTATATTTATCATTGACGCAATAAATAACATTAATCTATAATCAAAGAAATATCCTAATCATTAACGCAATCCTTGTAAAATTTACATTAGCATTCATTCCATGATCTAAACTTATAATTTGGTTAGACAATAATTATCAGCCAATAATTGTCTCCACAACGCAATGATTATAATTCCATAACTAATGCTAAATTCAAAAATCCTTTACCTCCAACATATAAATTAACATCCACATTAACTCAAGGATCTGAATTAAATTCGATAGCCAGTAATGGTGAACCAATACTTAATGCAACAGCCCAATGATTATAAATCCATGATTGATGCAAGGTAGTCATCTACTTTAATACAAAGCGGGAATAATCATTCATTACATTCTATTGTAGCTCACACTTCTAAATGGATGTAGCAAGGTTTTAGGACCACCTTCCACCCTCAAAACAAAAAGGCAAAATAGCTTATAACTATCAATTTACTAAGGTGGTAATGTGATCGTGCAATTTATTATTTCCTCAATATTATGTAAAATAGTGTAATAATGTGAACATTCTTAATGTTTTTATTAACCTTGTAAAGGAACCAAGCATAAATAAAAAGAACCTAAGTGCATGGTTTAGTGGGTAACATCTATTGCATAAGATCTTGTAATCCTACAATGGAATATAACAATTTCAAAGTGACGTGTGTAAATGTAACCCTCACCTTCATTTATTTTTAAAGGCAATTACATTACCCGTACATATTAGAAGCATACTATTCTAATGAAGTTACCTTTTACATATTACAACAATATGAATTATAGTAACCATGCTTCTACCCATACTATACCAATTTGTATCATCAATAACTCTAATTTCTGTAACATATCTAATAGAATAACAATATCCTTGCATTTTATGTTACCATCATATTGCAATTAATTAACATTCAGTTCATGTGCTAACACTTTCGATACATTTCCGAACAGAGGGGGGGTACAAGTCGACAACTCAACAGTAACACAAATTGCCAGCGAAACTCTATAAAGAACTTACTAAGGATGATAAAGGTGGGTTGTTTCCACTAGTATCTTCTGTCAACTTAAACATTAAAATAGAACCATGAGTTCATGAGGGGCTTGTCGACTAAACCCTGTCACCTCGCTTATTTACAAAATAAATTGGTTGGTCAGTAAAATCATTAAAATCGTGGCATCTACAGTCTGACATGGTAAGGGTTTTAATATAGTCTCTCCAAGTCATGATACATGCGGGTCTTCCATCTCATAACAGTCCACAATTAGTAATAATTTAAATCGCTGGTGGTGTGGGTTGACCCACCCATTGGGTTGTTTGGCAATACGAAATTCCAGCCGTCGACTCAGATTAAACGCAACTGACTCTCTGTAACCAATGGAAGTACTGGGAAACAGACGCAAAAACTAAACGACTCGCAAGGGACGCTAACTCAAAAGCGATTGGATCTCACGACCTTTCATCCCCGTCCCAATCGAAGGCAGACAGGAAATTATACAGCTTTTTTTTTTTTTTTTTTTCTCAGGAGAGATATGACCAGAAAATGCGGGAGGTGAAGAGACAATGAGGAGTCCCCTCGAAATCCCTCAGTAACCATCGGTACCAGGTTGGAAGTAACTCCACCCTTGGCCTGAGGTGATCCCGGCAAACGGATGGCAACAGAGATACAAGGATCAGCCCATTGCAGAGTTAAAGACCATTGACAAAATATGAATCGGACAAAACAGGCTCGCTGGTAAAAATAACAAAGGCGTATGTCTGGTGGTGTAAACCCTTCATACAAATCAACATTTTTGGTAGAGATTAAATACCATGATGTCAACCTAATTTAAACTCAGGCACAGTAATGAGGCATTGTTCCAATTCTATAATGATCATTGTGATAATTATCACAGGTCACTTAACACCACAATGAAATATTGCTAAAGGTTTCATAAACTGATCGAAGGGCTTCAACTAAAATGTCAAGGGTTAACGGTGGATGTTGCCCATGTTGTTTTTATCCTAAAGTTCAATGTCAACAAATGTAAATTCTCAGGTAAGAAAAAAAAAAGTTAAATTGGCAGCCAAGGCGGGTAATTAAAACTATCTGAGGATTCAATGCGGCCACAACAGTAAAATAACACACCGACGTCCTCAATGGGTAACTTGCTACCTAAGATTAAATCATAGTCATAGTAGGTTAATGATATGCTGTCCTCAAGTGGGAAAGGCTGGGATATCTTTCTTATTTTCTTTTTCAATCAAGAGTTGGGTATGGTCATGAAGATCGTAGGGAGTAACTGTCACCAATTACCCAAAAACGAAAATGCCAGAAAGGGGTTTTCTCGAGTAATCAAATTGCAAAGGAGTGTGCCAGAAATAGTTTCTCCAGCGTGGTTGTACACCGTGAGCTAAGTCGTACAGGGGATAGGAACTAAAGATAACTACCAAGCTAGAGGTTACTCAGTCAACACAGTAGAATTTACAGCCATATTTTAAAACACAACTATCCGCCGTAGTAAGCAAATAAGAACACCCATTCATCCCAATGATAACCAACATCTATTGAAATTTAAACATTCATCCATCTAGATTACCATTACACAAGCAGATCTAATCATAACCTAATGCATTCTACTCTACCAATTAAAAATCATACCGTTGCCTCAACGCCGTCCCCGAGTGTCGTCCGCGAGCTCCATCCCGCTCCTGCTCGTCGACCGTCGAGACTACACCGGTACCTCCCAGCCAATCGCTAGGGGTACTCTACTTCCCCCTTAGCCCCTCAAGCCGCAAAGGGGCCACACACTATCCAGATGGTATGTCTAGATTCCCAGCTCGTCGCGCAAGGGCGAGCTACCACTCCTATCCGAGCTGAGAAAATACCAACTCCTCACAAGTAATCATTCAAGTCACAAATCCGGAAGCGTAACATTATGCTAACAGTCGATCCCTTTCTTCCTCATCTTCCCTTTCTTTTATAGAGTTTTTCCCACCTCCATCTTTCCCTAAATCACATTTTAATTAAGTTTAAAAAAAAAAAATACTAAATGATCTCCTTCGCACAAGTGTCGTCCATCTCCCTCTTTCCTCAAGTAATTATTTTCTTTAATTTATTAATTTACTCATTTCCCTCACCCACCTAGAGTTGCCCCTAAATTCACTCCTAGGTGTTTCTAGATTCCCCTACAGGTTTAATTACTTTCCCTAAAATGAAGTTGCTAATTTTAGTTCATTTTAGAAGGTTCTTAATTGCATATTCATTACTATGTTGACCTCGCTTTTTACCATAAGTTCCCATCTTTCCTTTATTATGTTTCCTCCATTTACTTAGTTTCCCAATTCTTATTATTCCCTTCTTTCCCCCTTTTTATTAGACTCAAAATGGCAGTTGCGCTATCAAATCTTTCCTGCTTATTATTTATTTAATATCTTTTGTACTTTCACAAGTTAGGAAATAATTTCTTCTTTGCAAATTTTCAAAACCATTAGTTTTAATTAAATTCTTACTCTCTTCATTTACCCTAAGAATTTTATGAAGACCAAACTATTACTTAAGTGGGTTTTTGTTTAAATTTTTATTTTTATTCTAGGGTCTTTTCTTAAGGTTAGACTAAATTTTTACCCTAGAAAAGTTTTAGACTTAGGACTTAGATTTTGAACTGGGTGACACTTGGTTAGGGAAGTTGTTTAAGGATTTCTTAAGGTGTTAAATGTCTTAGGGCCATCTAGGTTGTTCCTTCCACATCATCAATGCAACGTGCCCTTCAGGACGCCCACGTGCTCCAAGGGTGCCACTCGCTTTGGTTGTTTCTTTTGCGTGACGTGCCCTTCAGGATGCACCACATGCTCCAAGGGTGCCACTCGCCAACTTGTGTTTCTTTCACGCGACGTGCCCTTCAGGATGCACCACGTGCTCCAAGGGTGCCACTCGCCAACTTGACTAATTGGTAGACATCTATAACCTCTGGAGTCAACACTCCGCCAGGTGAACTTGTGGGAGACTAAGGGCTCTAAGGAATAAGGCGTCTGCCTTATTGCACGCCCCTTAGAATCATCATGAGTGACTGTCGCAATCTGCCCTCACAACATCGTGGATCCTCTCAAACTAGGTAATTGTTAACCTACAGTTCGAGCCATGGCGGGAGTGCTAGTAGGCTGTGGCAGGGCTGCTATCCACGCCTCTCCCTCAACCTCTCTGGAAATCGTGTGTGGCCCCTTTATTCCATATGTGAGTCTGGTCAGCAAGCTATCGTTAGCCTGCATCATCAACAATCATGTCAGAACATGTCAACATCATATCATCAAATCAATGAAATATCACAGTAAATAAATCAACCCAAATAGCACTCTCCCTGACTCAATCCAGAGTCCAAGGGGTTCCACCGATGCCTCTGCATCCTCAAGGTCCAAAACCCTGCACACTCAATAAAACTGATTCAATAGCACCTGTCTATGTCAAAGCAGTAAAACATCATGTCATCTATCATAATGCATCATAATCAAGGATAAATGTTTTAACATCATAAAAGTCCAGATCACTTGCGAGCAAGTGTCCTCAAAGAATAAGTTTTCTCAGTGCGCCAGAGTGGGATGTTACATACACCCCCTCGAGTTATAAACTTCGTCCTGAAGTTTCTCAGTATAAATGCCKAAATAAAAGTACCACACTATCATAAGTCTATCTATCAAACAAAAATGGAAACTGCAGGCGCATATCATATGCGTCCTCCCAGGTCGCCGAGTGCGGACTATAACTGTCCCACTGGACCTTGGCCTGATCTATCGTTCAACGTCGTAACTATCGAACGTGATGATATAAGATGTAGACCGGCTCAGCAGTGAGCGCTCCCTCGTTCGATACCTGTAAGGAAATCAGGTCAATCACATGCGTAGGATCACTAATATAACATCTTAAAATAGATACATGAAAAACATCGTGCATACGCCTCAAAGAATCAGGCAAGGCTAGTCGATAGGCCACGGGCCCCTTTCTCTCCACAATCTCGAAAGGTCCCACGAACCTAGGAGAGAGTTTAGCTCCCTTTCCAAACTTGATCAAACTCTTATGCGATTTAACCCGCAAGAAGACTCGATCACCGACCTCGTAACTACGGTCGACTCGGTGCGCATCAGCATAACTCTTCTGTCGATCCTGCGCTTCTTTAATCCTTTGTCTTATGGTTTGCATTTTTCTCTTCCATTTCTTGGATCGCTTCTGGTCCCACCAGGACCCTATCCTCAAGCCGATCCCAACTCAACGGCGTCCAACACAGTCGCCCATAAAGAAACTCAGAAGGCGCCATCTTAATGGTGCTCTGGTAACTGTTGTTGTAAGCGAACTCTACTAGAGGCAAGAATTCCTCCCAACGCTTTTGTTGGTCCAGCACATACATGCGCAACATGTCTTCCAAGGTTTGGTTTGTTCATTCTATCTGTCCGTCCGTCTTCGAGTGATACACAGTACTAAAATTAAGTTGGGTTCCCAAGGCCTCGTGGAAACTCATCCAAAATCATCCAGTAACCACCGATCCTTGATCGGATATAATCTTCTTAGGCACGCCATGCAGCCTCACAATATCACTGATGAAAAATCTTGCTATGTCAGGTGCCTGATATGTCATAGGCACAAGAATAAAGTGAGAACTCTTCATCAGAGTGTCTACTACTACAAAACTCGAGTCGTGTCTCCTTGCCATCAGTGGTAATCCAACAATAAAATCCATCGAAATAACCTCCCGTTTCGATTCTGGGATGGCGTGTGGTTGTAGTAATCCTGTTGGGTGTCTATGTTCATCCTTTACTTGCTGACACTCTAGACATTTGGCCACATAGTTGACTATGTCAGTCTTCATTTCCTTCCAAAAGAATAAAGGCTTAAGGTCTACCCTCATCTTCGTGACTCCCAGGTGAGCCATGTAAATTGCTTTATGAGCCTCACTCAGGATCAACATCCTCAACTCGTCATTTGGCGGTACGTAAATCTGACCTCTAATTCTTAATAATCCATCGCTATCAAATGAAAATCCCTCATATCATGGTACCATCATGGTGTTTTGTCCGAAAAACCCTCGACCTCTTTGTACCAATCATCATCACGCTGTAAGGTGAGAATCTTCTCACGTTGATTTGTCTGAAGAGGCAACACCGAAAATATGTGTGGCCTCCAACTCAAAGCATCCACCACTCAGTTCATTGTTCCCTTTATGTAAGTAACCTCAAAGTCGTACTCACTAAGCAATTCCGACCAACGTCATTGTCGCGTGTTCAGGTTGCTTTGCATAAAAATGTGTTGTAGTCCACAATGATCAGTCTTTAATTCAAATTTTCGTCCAGCAAGGTAGTGTCTCCAAACCTTCAAGGCATATACGATGGCCAATAACTCCAAATCATGTGTCGCGTAGTTCTCTTCATGCCTTCTCAGGTTCCTCGAAATGTAAGCAATCACTCATCCATCTTGCATCAAGACTCCACCTAAACCTTCCTTGGATGCATCAGTGCATACCAAGAAGTCTGCGTCCATGTCAAGGGCCCTTAGTATCAGCGCTGTTGTCAACAACTCTTTAAGCCTCCGAAATGCTTCCACGCATTTCTCCTTCCAAACAAACTTCTTGTTTTTCTTCTGCAATTCCATGATCGGATTTGCTATCTTCAAAAATCCCTCAACAATACGTCGATAGTATCCTGCTAAACCCATAAAGCTACGTTCTGTGACATTCATCGATGCAAGTCATTCCATAATAGCCTCAACCTTGGCTGGATCCACGATTGATAAAAAGAGCATGTCATGTCGCCAGAGATGACATGCCCTAAGTACTGAATCCTCGATTGATAAAAAGAGCATTTGGACAACTTCCCATACAATTTGTGCTCTCGTAGGCACTGTAGTACCAAGCGCAATTGCTCGTCATGCTCCTCCGTCGTCCGAGAGTAGATCAAAATATCGTCAATGAATACTTGGACGAACTTGTCCAAGTACTCACGGAACACCCCGTTCATCAAACTCATAAATACTCCTGGGGCGTTTGTTAGTCCAAACAGCAAAACAATAAACTCGTAATGTCCAAACCTCATCTTAAAGGCAATCTTAGGGATGTCATCTTCCTTGATCCGCAACTGGTGATACCCTGATCGCAAAATCGATCTTGGAAAACACCGTCGCACCCTTCATTTGATCAAACAGATCATCAATTCTTAGTAAGGGATACTGATTCTTGATCGTAGCCTTGTTCAGTTGACGGTAGTCAATGCAAAGCCTCCACGATCTATCCTTCCTTTGTATGAAAATAACAGGTGCACCCCATGGTGACACACTAGGACATATCAATCCTAGGTCCAACAACTCCTTCAGTTGCATTTCAACTTTTGCAACTTCGGGGTCAACATCCGATAAGGCATTCTTGCTATCGGTTCGGTCCCTGGTTTTAGGTCTATGGTAAACTCCAGTTCCCTTTCCGACGGCATCCCAGGCAACTCCTTTGGAAATACGTCTGCAAACTCCTCACCACCGGAAGGTGTTCTAGACCTTCTGCTACTCCCTTTTCATTTAGTGCAAGGATCGCATAAAGCTTGCACCCCTTGCGCATTCTCTTCCGTAACTATAAGGAAGAGATGAACCTCAGGGATACTCCCTGGTTTCGTCCTAGAAATCACACGTCTTTTTCCTTCATCATCGACCAAGCTCAACCATTTCGTCTTACAGTTGAGTATCGCCTCATGCGATTCCAACCAATCCATACCAATCACGACGTCATAAGATCCCAAGATTGTGATGTACAAGTTGACCCTCATGACAAACTCTCCCAGTTTAAGGGCACAACCCGTAACCTTTCCTCCAACCTTCTGTTTGGCTCCTAAAGCCATCTCTACGAAGCTAAACTCATCATGTTCGACTGCCTTTACCTTAATCCTTTTTAGCGCTGCACCAGAAATGAAACTCTCAGTAGCACCTAGGTCTATCAAAATACTAAGGGTCTGGTCAGCGACAGTACCTGTCGTCTCAAGCACAGTCCACTGGTGCTCTGCCTAGTGGTTATTTACCACCACATGAATCCGATGAGCCTTGCCCATATCTCCCACGGTAGTGGGTCCGGCTGATCTGGACACTCTGGTCCTCTCCATAAGATAGTCGTGCTAGTAGTGTGGCTCCCCACACGTCCAACACCCCTTCTTCGTCCCAGTAGTCCTAGTACCTGAAGTAGATGATGACGGCCCACCAGCCTGGAACCCAGGTTTGTTCTGCTGAACAGGCCTAAACTGTTGCTGCTACAGGCGACGTTGCTGCTGATGCTGTGGTCCCCGATAAGGTGCCCACTTCTGAGGCGACGGTCGTCGAGGTGTAATGAAAGTGGATCCTCTCTGGAAGCCACGATATCCCGGCGTATGTCTCGCTGGTGTCTGATGCTGCGGTGTACCAGATGAACCATGCCCTGCTGGTCTCGCTGGAGTCCTGGTATGACCCCCACTGATAAGCTCCTCCTCTACTATGAGGGCCTTTTGGATGGCATTGTGCAAGGTTTGAGGCATCAAGATCCTAACCTTTGCACGCAGGCTGTCGTTAAGGCCAAACACGAACCTATTGACCTTGAGCTTCTCAGTGTTAAGGTGCAGAGCATACCAGAGCAGCTCTATAAAGCGTGCCTCGTACTTGGGCACCGTACGAACTCCCTATCGTAATGCGTTGAACTCATTGAGCTGACGCTCAATGAATTCCTCTGAAAGATACCTCTCTCGGAACCGTTCCTTGAACAATTCCCATGACATGTCTTCGATGGCCATGTTCAGCTGCAGCAGGAGCGTCTTCCACCATCGAAGAGCACTCCCCTTCAGTTGAAATACCACCATGCAGACCTTCATGTTGGAGGTATAATCGGGAAGTGCGAAGCACATCACCATATTCTCCAACCATGCCTCGGTGGCTGCGCCATCCGGGGCACCAAAGAACTCAGGAAATTTAACCTTCTCGAGTTCACGGTGAAAGCTACCTGTAATGGCCGGTGCACACAGTGGAACCTCAGCGGGTGCCGGTGCCCTGGCCTCATCTTTGTTCAAGCGACTGATCAGTGCCTCGGACATGCGCTAAAAAGATCTCATCATCCCAACAACATCACCAACTACTATGTGCTCCCATCTGAGAACTTGCTCGCCTCCCTGGGGGTTAGACCCCTCAGGCGTGGATGCTACTGGAGGCATCATGCCTCCTCCCCTAGCACCCCGTCATCTGCCTCCTCGGTGTCCTCTAACCATGATTACCGTGCACACACACAATCAACTCGATCAGCAATAACACAATCAAATCAAATCATGTCACGAAAGTCGTAGCAAATCCCAAGTCGCGGGTAGAACCGGCTCTGATACCATATGTAACAGCCTCCTCCTTGTTATGACAACAACTCTAATAACAGGCGTAGATTTTTTTTTTTTAGGTGTGTGCACGCGTGTAAAAATAAAACAGACACACTTGACTCTATGTCGCCACCCGACGACTAACAAGATGCAACCATGACGATCACAACAAGAAGACATAAGGCGCACAACAAGTAACTGCAAGCATTACACGACATACTGTGTTATGTACAGTACGAACACAGATAGAAGAATCCATAGTAGTAGATTTTATTATTTCTGCACAGGAAAGCAGGGCGTTTAATCTTAGTTCTCTACTCCGGAGAGAGAGAATGTTAGATAGGCTCCTGGCCGACTGCTCAGGCAGAAACCAATAACCCGACGACGAACTAGACGCAAGCAAGATGAACACAACAAGATGACATACGACGTACAACAGTAACAACATGTATTTAACGATGATCAAATGAAAATAAGTAAGACTGGCTACCCGCCCTTCCTACCCTGCAATGGTTAGGACCTCCAAGACACATAAGCAACGCTCAAGCCCAAGTTCCCATCGATTTTAACCATTTAAGGTCTCAGGGCTGGTGACTGTTCTGAGGAACATGGGGGTGTCTACATCCCCCCCGACACAAGCAGACCAAGCACACAAAAGGTTTACAACACAGCACAACATTAAATTAAACAAGGGACTACAATCTAAATTAGTCCTAAGGCCATTCCATCGTGCAACTTTAGATCATAATTGTCATCAAGGTACCCTCTACTTCAGCATTCAAGGGGCCTTATCGTGTAAGGCTAAACTTCGACTGGTTTAACGTTTAACAACATAATTAGTCATTAATTAAAATCATAGAAATAATGAAATCACTATAATTATCATTGACGCAATAAATAACATTAATCTATAATCAAAGAAATATCCTAATCATTAACGCAATCCTTGTAAAATTTACATTAGCATTCATTCCATGCTCTAAACTTATAATTCGGTTAGACAATAGTTATGAGCCAATAATTGTCTCCACAACGCAATGATTATAATTCCATAACTAATGCTAAATTCAAAAATCCTTTACCGCCAACATATAAATTAACATCCACATTAACTCAAGGATGTGAATTAAACTCGATAGCCAGTAAAGGTGAACCAATACTTAACGCAACAACCCAATGATTATAAATCCATGATTGATGCAAGGTAGTCATCTACTTTACTACAAGGCGAGAATAATCATTCATTACATTCTACTGTAGCTCACACTTCTAAATGGATGTAGCAAGGTTTTAGGACCACCTTCCACCCTCAAAACAAAAAGGAAAAATAGCTTCTAACTATCAGTTTACTAAGGTGGTAATGTGATCGTGCAATTTATTATTTCCTCAATATTACGTAAAATAGTGTAATAATGTGAACATTCTTAATGTTTTTATTAACCTTGTAAAGGAACCAAGCATAAATAAAAAGAACCTAAGTGCATGGCTTAGTGGGTAACATCTATTGCATAAGATCTTGTAATCCTACAATGGAATATAACAATTTCAAAGTGACTTGTGTAAATGTAACCCTCACCTTCATTTATTTTTAAAGGAAATTACATTACCCGTACATATTAGAAGCATACTATTCTAATGAAGTTACCTTTTACATATTACAACAACATGAATTATAGTAACCATGCTTCTACCCATACTATACCAATTGGTATCATCAATAACTCTAATTTCTGTAACATATCTAATAGAATAACAATATCCTTGCATTTTATGTTACCATCATATTGCAATTAATTAACATTCAGTTCATGTGCTAACACTTTCGATACATTTCCGAACAGAGGGGGGGTACAAGTCGACAACTCAACAGTAACACAAATTGCCAGCGAAACTCTATAAAGAACTTACTAAGGATGATAAAGGTGGGTTGTTTCCACTAGTATCTTTTGTCAACTTAAGCGTTAAAATAAAACCATGAGTTCATGAGGGGCTTGTCGACTAAACCSTGTCACCTCACTTATTTACAAAATAAATTGGTTGGTCAGTAAAATCATTAAAACCGTGGCATCTACAGTCTGACATGGTAAGGGTTTTAATATAGTCGCTCGAAGTCGTGATACATGCGGGTCGTCCGTCTCATAATAGTCCACAATTAGTAATAATTTAAATCGTTGGTGGTGTGGGTTGACCCATCCATTGGGTTGTTTGGCAATATGGAATTCCAGTCGTCGACTCAGAAAATTATACAGCGTTTTTTTTTTTTATATTTTCTCAGGAGAGATATGACCAGAAAATGCGAGAGGTGAAGAGACAATGAGGAGTCCCCTCGAAATCCCTTAGTAACCATCGGTACCAGGTTGGAAGTAACTCCTCCCTCCACCTGAGGTGATCCCGGCAAACGGATGGCAGCAGAGATACAAGAATCAGCCCATTGCAGAGTTAAAGACCATTGACAAAAGATGAATTAGACAGAACAGGCTCGTTGGTAAAAATAACAAAGGTGTATGTCTGGTGGTGTAAACCCTTCATACAAATYGACATTTTTGGCAGAGATTAAAGACCATGATGTCAACCTAATTTAAACTCAGGCACAGTAATGAGGCGYTGTTCCAATTCTATAATGATCGTTGTGATAATTATCACAACTCACTTAACACCACAATGAAATATTGTTGAAGGTTTCATAAACTGATCGAAGGGCTTCAACTAAAATGTCAAGGGTTAACGGTGAATGTTKCCCACGTTGGTTTTATCCTAAAGTTCAATGTCAACAAATGTAAATTCTCAGGTAAGAAAAAAAAATTTAAATTGGCAGCCAAGGCGGGTAATTAAAACTATCCGAGGATTCAATGCGGACACAACAGTAAAATAACACACCGACATCCTCAATGGGTAACTTGCAAGCTAAGATTAAATCACAGTCATAGTAGGTTAATGATACGTTGTCCTCAAGTGGGAAAGGCTGGGATATCTTTCTTATTTTCTTTTTCAATCAAGAGTTGGGTATGGTCATGAAGATCGCAGGGAGTAACTGTCGCCAATTACCCAAAAAGGAAAATGTCAGAAAGGGGTTTTCTCGGGTAATCAAATTGCAAAGGAGTGTGCCAGAAACAGTTTCTCCAGCGTGGTTGTACACCGTGAGCTAAGTCGTACAGGGGATAGGAACTAAAGATAACTACCAGGATAGAGGTTACTCAGTCGACACAGTAGAATTTATAGCCATATTTTAAAATACAACTATCCGCCAGAGTAAGCAAATAAGAACACCCATTCAACCCAACGATAACCAGCATCTATTGAAATTTAAACATTCATCCATCTAGATTACCATTACACAAGCAGATCTAATCATAACCTAATGCATTCTACTCTACCAATTAAAAATCATACCGTTGCCTCAACGCCGTCCCCGAGTGTCGTCCGCGCGCTCCATCCTGCTCCTGCTCGTCGACCGTCGAGACTACACTGGTACCTCCCAGCCAATCGCTAGGGGTAATCTGCTTCCCCCTTAGCCCCCCGAGCCGCAAAGGGGCCACACACTATCCAGATGGCATGTCTAGCTTCCCAGCTCGCCTCACAAGGTCGAGCTACCACTCCTATCCGAGCTGAGAAAATCCCAACTCCTCACAAGTAATCAGTCAAGTCACAAATCCGACAGTGTAACGTTACACTAACAACCGATCCCTTTCTTCCTCATCTTCCCTTTCTTTTATAGAGTTTTTCCCACCTCCATCTTTCCCTAAATCACATTTTAATTAAGTTTTAATAAAAAAAATACTAAATGAACTCCTTCACACAAGTGTCGTCCATCCCCCTCTTTCCTCAAGTAATTATTTTCTTTAATTTATTAATTTACTCATTTCCCTCACCCACCTCGAGTTGCCCCTAAATTCACTCCTAGGTGGTCCTAGATTCCCTTACAGGTTTAATTACTTTCCCTAAAATGAAGTTGCTAATTTTAGTTCATTTTAGAAGGTTCTCAATTGCAGATTCCTTACTATGTTGACCTCGTTTTTTACCATAAGTTCCCATCCTTCCTTTATTATGTTTCCTCCATTTACTTAGTTTCCCAATTCTTATTATTTCCTTCTTTCCCCCTTTTTATTAGACCCAAAATGGCAGTTGCACTATCAAATCTTTCCCATTTATTATTTATTTAATATCTTTTGTACTTTCACAAGTTAGGAAATAATTTCTTCTTTGCAAATTTTTAAAACCATTAGTTTTAATTAAATTCTTACTCTCTTCATTTACCCCAAGAATTTTATGAAGACCAAACTATTAGTTAAGTGGGTTTTTGTTTAAATTTTTATTTTTATTCTAGGGTCTTTTCTTAAGGTTAGACTAAATGTTTACCCTAGAAAAGTTTTAGACTTAGGACTTAGATTCTGAACTGGGCGACACTTGGTCAGGGAAGTTGTTTAAGGATTTCTTAAGGTGTTAAATGTCTTAGGGCCATCTAGGTTGTTCCTTCCACATCATCAATGCGACGTTCCCTTCAGGACGCACCACGTGCTCCAAGGGTGCCACTCGCCCTGGTTGTTTCTTTTGCGCGACGTGCCCTTCAGGATTCACCACGTGCTCCAAGGGTGCCACTCGCCAACTTGTGTTTCTTTCGTGCGACGTGCCCTTTAGGATGCACCATGTGCTCCAAGGGTGCCACTCGCCAACTTGACTGATTGGTAGACATCTATAACCCCTGGAGTCAACACTCCACCAGTTGAACTTGTGGGAGACTAAGGGCTCTAAGGAATAAGGCCCCCACCTTATTACGCGCCCCTTAGAATCATCGTGAGAGACTGTCGCAGTCTGCCCTCATGGCATCGTGGATCCTCTCGAACTAGGTAATCGTTAACCTACAGTTCGAGCCACGGTGGGAGTGCTAGTAGGCTGTGGCAGGGCTACTATCCACACCTCTCCCTCAACCTCTCTGGAAATCGTGTGTGGCCCCTTTACTCCATATGTGGGTCTGGTCGACAAGCTATCGTCAGCCTGCATCATCAACAATCATGTCAGAACATGTCAACATCATATCATCAAATCAATGAAATATCACAGTAAATAAATCAACCCAAATAGCACACTCCCTAACTCAATCCAGGGTCCAAGGGGTTCCACCGATGCCTCTGCATCCTCAAGGTCCAAAACCCTGCACACTCAATAAAACTGAGTCAATATCACATGTCTACGTCAAAGCAGTAAAACATCATGTCATCTATAATAATGCATCATAATAAAGGATAAATTTTTTAACATCATAAAAGTCCAGATCACTTGCGAGCAAGTGTCCTCAAAGAATAAGTTTTCTCAGTGCGCCAGAGTGGGATGTTACACTTTATGAGCATACCTGGAGTTTGAGTAGTTTTGAGCGAATGGATGATTTTGTGCACCAATATTATGCTATCCATGATGTTCCACCCCTCCACATAATCTGATTGTTCCCTGTAGATGATGCAAGGAATAATGAGTTTGAGCCGGAGCACTTTGACCTTTGTGATGACCTTATAGATGACATTGCAGAGCGTGATCGGTCAAAACTACTTTGGGTTGGTGACACACTCCTCTTTAGGAATCAAGGTGAGGAAAGTGGCATTAAGAGCTGATAACACCTTATTTGAGTTTCTTGATTCCTCCACAAGCTCGCAAACCTCTTCTCGAACAATTAGCCAACAATAATGGAAGAGGTCAGTGGTGAAGCCATCTGGTCCCGGGGCCTTTCCCGAGGGCATTTCCCTGATAGCTTGATCAACCTCCTCCTATGTGATCGGTCTCATGAGGGATTTATTTTTCTCAGGGGTGATTAGGGTGGGTATATTCTGAGTTATCTGCCATATGGTAGGCGCTCTATCAAAAGGAGGTTTTGAGATAAGCTCTTTGTAGTAGCTGACGAAATCTTCTTCAATTTCTACATGGTCTAGTAGTGTGTTTCCCTATAAGTCCTCAAGATTTGTAATATGGTTGACGTATTATTTGTGCATCATGGAATAGTGGAAGAAATTTGTATTCCCCCCCCCCCNNNNTAGCCATTGAACCTGAGATTTATACTTTCAAAGGATCTCCTCATGTTTGTGCCATTTTGCAAGTTATTTCTTTAGAGTTGTTTCCTCTTGTAGCAAAGTTTCTGAATACCCTGAGATAATGGATTCCTACTAAATATCCCCCAGGAATTGTTCAAGGGATTTTTAAGCAAGGAAAATGTCATTGAATACATTTTTTTTCCAGTCCTGAAGTTGTTGTTTGAAATTTTTCAGGTGTTGTTAGAATTTATACATCTGTGTGCCATGCTCTATTTATGTGTTGGCCCACTAGGTGCAGGAGAGCTTCAAGAAGTTTGGGTGGGTTAACCAAAATTTATCAAAGAGGAAGGGTTTATATTTGGTGTTGTTGTTGTAACTTGTCTCTACCCAAAGATGGACTGATCAATGACTTGAGCCAACTTTTGGGAGGATGTTTGCCTCAATGAGTGGGCCTTCAAGAATTATGTTTTCTGAAATTAGAAAATGATCGAATCGGCTAGCAATGAGTTGAGTCCCTGTTCATTTTTTGGTCCAGGTAAAGGGGTCTTTCCTTGTATCAATGTCGATTAGATTGAGGCTATCTATGAGATGTCGAAACTTGTTGTTGTTTTGGTCCAAGCACTTTAGACCCCCACTTTTTTCCTCTAAGGTGAGGATGATGTTGAAATCTCCTCCCAAGATCCATCTCTCTTGTCCTCTTAGTGTGTTGATATAAGAAAGACTATCTAAGAAGTGATCTTTCTTTTGATTAGGTTGAGGGCCATAAGCATTAGTAATGACACATGATTTGTTAGATCCGATAGCTCTATATTTAGTAGTGAGCGTACCCATTGTTGAATAGGATGGTTCCAAAATAATTGTGGTTGGGTTCCAGAGTATGGATAATACCTCTGTTGCCCCCTTGGAGTCGATATAGGTGAAGTTGCAATGCCTCCATTATCTTTTGAATGTTTCTTCTTCCATATTTCCTGTGCATTTGGTTTCCTGGTGTAATAAAATATATGGGTTTTCTGATTTAACATAGTTTCGAAGGATCCTTTGTTTGGATCTTCCGTTGGGACCTCTAATATTCCAAGTGATGATATTCATCATACTTAATTCTAGGGAGAGATAAAATATGCTTCTGAGAGGCGTTGTATTTTCCCTAAGTTAATCATGAAGTTACCTACCTCTTTGATTAGTTGGTGTGTCGACTTGCACCCCCGTCTCTTGCCTTCTTTCTGGTTCTTCTTGGGATCTGGAAACGGCTCCAGGTGTATGCCTAGGTGAGAGGTGGCCCCTGTTGTGGATTCAATGAAAACCTTGTGTACTTTCATGAGTTGCTCCACCAGGATGGATTGTAGTTCGTTTTGGTTGAATTCATCCAACAGTTTATCGAGGTCGATGTCTTCAAGTTAGTTTTCATCTATCTACATTATGATTTCACTATCGTCGTCTTCTGGGATTTTTCCTAGTGTTGTGTAGGCTTGGGTATTATGGCTTGAGATCTTCTCTAAAACTAGATCGATGTTTTTATTTTCCTTACCTCTTCCTTTTCCCGGTTCTGTAGTTTTGTGGGAGTTTTTCACTTCCTCTGTGTCCGGTATATTGTTGAGAGAATCGAAGGAATTTCTAGTTGGGATCTTCTTGATTCTTGTCTGCGTGGATTTTTTCGATGTGTGTTTTTTGGATTCTTTCCCTTGGGTGAAGCCATTTTGTTTCTTTTCCTTTGTTGTTAGTCAGGATGGTGCATTGAGGGGCAAGTCTCTGAAGAGATTCCAATGTTTGTGAGATTTCCAACATCTTAATGGGATGTGTTCATAGTCGATAGTTTGAGTCCATTCTTCATCTTGATACTCTATGGTGACTAATCCTGAAAAGGCTTTGGAGATGTTCATGTAAACACAAATTCGTGCATAGGAAGTCTATTTTCTCTTCTTCGTGGCTTCTAAGGATTTGACATACCTTCCTAGCATATTTCCAATGCCCATCAAGATTTCCTCAAGCTAGAACTCTCGGGGAAGAGAATACAGGCATATCTAGATAGGGGCACAAGCAAAGTCTTATTTTTCCAAGCAGAAAAGATCTATCCAGAACCGTATATTCAATCCAATCGAGTAGTAGAAGTAGGGACCATTTTCGAAAACCATATCTTTGTCCTCCAAACTGTAGAATATGATTGTGAAGAAGACCTTCAAGCTTAGTTGCAACTCATAGTTTCCTTTTGGATTCCACCAATGCTTGATCCATTTCGTGAGATTCCTTTCTAATGGCCATATCTCTAAAAAAAAATTGATCAAGGCGTGATCATTCATAAACTGGGTGTGTTCTCCTACCCTAGTAGATTTTATTACATATTTCGGTGCTATTGGCGATTGAGGTATACATTAACCTGGTTCCCAATTCTGAGATGCCTTGGGATGCGACAACTCGGCTTCCATTTCCATTCTTTTTCCTGATCCTTGTTCTTCTTCTAGCAGGTGATATCTGAGGTGCGGCGGTGGTTCAAAGGATGGTCGTCGAGGCTTGAACCCATCCTTTTCATTGGTTCTGACATTCTTGTGAGAGGGTTTTTTCACCCCTTTGTCTGAGTTCATGTTTCGTGGACAGGTCCGACCAAAAATGTGATTACAGTGCTACGCGGATTGGTGCAGAGGGTTTGACGTCACAAAGGGTAGAGCATGCAACCCGTGGAAACCCTAGATCGTCTTCGATCAAAAATTCTTTGTTGTTATGAATTTCAAATCAACAAAATTAAATAAACACATAT
Source organism: Picea mariana (assembly GCA_032191745.1). Classification (NCBI taxonomy): domain Eukaryota; kingdom Viridiplantae; phylum Streptophyta; class Pinopsida; order Pinales; family Pinaceae; genus Picea; species Picea mariana. The sequence goes on along the minus strand of JASDQU010100606.1, from coordinate 228,889 downwards.
AAAACAACAAGTAAAATTTCATTTTCGACGCCCCCACAAGTGTGGAAACACTTAATATTAATAAATTTGTGAGTAGGAAAACTTGGCCAACAAGTTTACAACAAAATATATGACCTATATACGCAATTAAATTAGATTTTCTAGCAATCTAGAAACTACTAACAGAGTTTGGGGCTCAAATCCCCCTAGGTTCAAAACCCAATAATTTATTCCAACAAGATAATGAACGTGTAATGGTAGAAATTACTTATTTAATCCAGAAATTTAAATATTTGGCTATGAAAATGAATCTAAAAAAATACAAGGGGTTTCTTTGAGATATATACTTACTTAGCATCCCCTTAGAGTGAGGTTATTGATGGATCTGATGTAGACTTCATTGTGATATACTGCAGATATACAAAACTCCTCACAAAATCCTCGTGAATATGTAATTAAATTGTAGAAAACCAGAGGGAAAAATATCCTTCTGTAGAAATAAATCTAGAAGCAAGATCTCAATGATCCACTAGCTATGTGAGATGGAAATTTGAAGATAGGCTAGAAAAATATTTTTTGTTTCTTTTGTGCTTTATGATTTTTTTTTAATTTTTTTTTTCAACAACGGAAAGTAAAGAGATTGATTGGATTTTTTAAATAAAACGTATTGAAGTAGTGAGTCTTACCTCATCCTTACTCTTATATCTAGAGTGTCAGATTGTGATCACAACCCTTTCTAAGTCGATCGTAGAATTTGGACTAGAATTTGGGTTTGGATTTGATGAACTATCACTCCCAATCTAGTCTAGAATAGTTGTATTTCTTTTGGATTTTGCCAAGAAAGCTCCGCTAGTGGAATGGTCTCCAACTATTAGATCAAGATCGGTGTGAAATGAGATATCCTCCTTGTTGAAGATACCCCTAATAAGAGATTTTCCAACACTTGGATTTGAACCTCTTGACACCACCAAAGAAGTAGATCAGACAAAGTTTATATCTCTCCTTCAACATGACTATGTATCCCCTCGATGGATTGATTCAATAGCCATGCAAATAATACGAAAAAAAAAAAATGTACTCTATAAAGCACTCTTACACTTAACCAAGAAGAAAGAACATAGAATAATCAACCCTTGAAATAGACTAGAAAATAAAAATTATGATTTAATGGTATAAATGATCTCACAATTAGACCACAAACAAAATGGGAGGGTATATCCTTATACAGTTGTGCTTTGTAATGGCTAGTTTCCCTCTTCCAATTAAAAATAATTATTTGACTTCTCATCCACATCTAAGTAATTTACAATAAAACATTATTTTACATTGAATTTTACCCAGTAAGAGGTTTGATTTGAGAAAAGTGGCAACATTCACATTGAGTTTAAAAAAAAATATTCCCTCGTTATAATAATAACGACAATGTTCACATTGAGTTTGAAAAAAAATATTCCCTCGCTATAATAATAATCTATTTTTAAGGTCATAGCCAAGCCACACCATATTGGTGTATGAGACCCCCTTGCTTGTAGGACAAGGGACCCCCCTCTACCTAGCGAAAAAAAATATTCCCTCGCTATAATAATAATCTGGATTTGAACTTTTGACCTCTTAAGAGGAAACACATGTTCTTAACCATTAAGCCCACTCAGGACATATATTCAACCAATAATCCATTTCATGTGACCCAACATCCCATTTTACTTGTTATCATGCCCATGCCCAATGGCTAGACCCAACGACTGCCTACTATAGAATGGTCGATTTGATTCACAATTTAATTAAATGAATCAATTGATTGGTCGATCTGCTAAAAAAAAATGCCACAGCTCCTTCAACCCGACTTTCTTTGACTGCCCCACAGTTATGATAAAGCATGGCGGACTCTTTTAATTTAGTTGCAATGCTAGCAGTCCAATATACACTATACACTGCACACATCAGTCCTCAACGGCTGGGGAAAAATAATGTCGGCTTACTTATGGTTTATTGGGAACCCATGCAAATTCAATTTAAAGTTTAAGGGAGGGTCCTCCCTTTAGTTGGTGGAGGCTTCATAAGAGGAGGCCCCCTTTTATAGTGGCGGCTCTAGACTTCGTACATTTTCCATGACTTGGCGGCTCACTCATGCCACTATTTTTAACCAAGTGCGCCCCCCTTTCTCATAATATTCCATGGGTTGTTCCATGCACTTTTCATGAACTTAGGATAAAAATGTGCGTTTCCTTTTTTATTCACTTGGGAGATTAAAGCATAATATAAAAGTGGTGGCCCTTTTTAATATAATCTTTAATAATGTCTTTTTTTTACCATATTCCCCTTCATAATGTTCTAAACAAAAAATGGCCCCTTCATATTATTACAAAATTTGAATAAGGGGGGTCTTTTATAATAATATTTATTACAAAATTTGAATAAAGGGGGTCTTTTATAATAATATTTAATTCCTCTTTTTAATCACTTAGCATATGAACTTTAATATGCTTTTTAAATTGGACCTTAGCCTCTTGGTTTTGTTTTGTCGAATCCACATAAAAAATCTCGGATTGAAAAATTCTTTCACATGGGTTTTGTCTCGGACATCATTTGTTTGCAATTTGCCATTAAATTTATTCTTTAAAGTAGTGGAATGGCCCTTTTATGCCACGCTTATTCCATAATTGGGTTTGTGTTCCCCTTCGACAATCAATTTTTGCTTATAACTCGACCTTTTTCCAAGTTTTTGACATGACATGTGGAATATACATCATGATGATAAAATTGAGCCATTGTTGTGTTTTCGGCCGTGAGACCATGTGCATCAAGATTCATGATCTACCTTGGGAAACATGTGATGTTGTGAATTGTGAGACTGCCATGTTGAAAACTGTAAATGAATTATGCACCATGGAAAAGAAGATACGTACAGACTCTAGACACGTGACCATGTTGTCAGGCTGCTAAATTGAAGATTTGAATGACCTGAAACACTAAATTGTCAAACCAGGGTTGGTAAACTTTGAGCTGCTACACTGTATGTGCGGGTAAGGCTCTAATTGCTATCTGAATGCTATCCTTAGCAGAAAACACAAACTTACTCTGAGAACTTGAATCCTAATGATTATCCTGAAACTTAGCATTTCCTATTTAAGTCATTAACAGAAAAAAATCCTATGTTTAAATGGTGGTACTTCTATTTCCATGCGGAAGTATGATTTCACAAGATTATTCCACCACTACTTTTAATCATCTATCATCACCATTTCGATTCAAGCCATGACAAAAAGAGTATTTTCGGAAATGCATTTAATCTGGTCATCAAAATCAATCTAAATCTGTCTACAGGAAAACAGAGTACTACCCTACCTACTGGTACCGGAAGCTTCCTTTGATTTACATGCAATCTAACTGTTCTAAGTAAGAAGGGTAACTAACTATCTAACAAAGCAAAGTTCATTCCGATTCTAAGTTATGTTCGAATTACAAACTAGAAACTAATCAAACTTAGTTCATGTTCCAAACCCTACAGGCATCAGTCATGCATTCAATATTCATCAACATAAAAGATAACAGTATGCGGGAAACGATTCTGTTGAAGAACGATTAAACACGATTCTGAACCAGTCAATCTTTAAACTGTAAGCTATCCTATATGCAAATTCCAAAACACTGCAATGAACTAAATCTAAGACAGAGTAAAGCTGAATCTATGACAGAATAAAGCAGCGGCTTGCACCGGTTTGGCAGGCCCAACCAAACGGCACAAACGTTGTAAGTAATAACCAGCACCGACTATATCATTCTATGCAAACATGGTGTAAACTTCACGTTCCATCTATTCAAAGAAAAATCTCAAATCGTATGACAGTCGAGTACCATAACGCAACAGCAGTTTGTATTCCGAAATATGTGTTCACGATATAACATAATCCAACCGTTCTCAGGAGTGATCTCCTGTTTATAATAGTCTAAAGCAAAATACATAAAACAAACGGATCCCCGATCCGAAAATAGCTTGGAATCAAGTTTTTAAAACGGACTTCACATCTTCGTGACACGTAGTGTCACGAAGTGTGAATGATAAAGAATTAACGACT
>JASDQU010100606.1:199304-218940 GCA_032191745.1 Picea mariana | reverse complement strand
ATAAGAATAGCTTGAAACATAAAGATACCTTAAGTAGCCCGATGGAATGGTAGGGAGATGTCAATTATGTCAAAACAAGGCCAAAAGGGTGGTACTGGGTATATAAATGGAGGTCTTTGGAATATAATATAGGCAAAAACATGATCAAAACCGGAGACCAACATGCCCCCACACTAAAGTCCTTGCCTGTCCTCAGGCAACAAAAGTCAAAGACTGGTAGCAATCAGAGGGTTGCAGCGGCTGCAACCAGCATTTGTAGCCTCTCCTGTTTCTTCAGATTCTGGATTTCTTTCTTGAGTACTCTGTTGATTATAACATGCTTTCTGGCAGTCCTCTGAAGTTGCCTGTTCCTTTTGAAAATATCCTTATTCCTCTGCTTTAACCTTTCAATTTTGGACAAAAGGTGAGTTACCCTGAGTTTTATGAGCTCATTCTCAGTTTTAATATGTCTATCCAATACAATGTACTCATGCAACTTCTCCTTCAATCTTTTATTCTTGCGTTCTAGTTTTGCCACCATTGGTTTTAAGGATCGACTGGAGGAAATCTCGTAGTGAGTTTCAAATGTTTGCTCTTGTTCTGGCTGTGCATGAGGGCTAGACGCATGAGTAAACTCGTCTGGGCTTTGAGCCAAGGTGTGAACTCTATCAGAATCATGATTTGGACTGAGTTTAGGATTGAACTCATATGGGCTGCGTTCATAAGTGTCAACTGGATCAAAATGATGATCTGGACTGAGTTCAGGGGTGAACTCATGTGGGCTTCATTCATAGGTGTCAACTGGACTAGGTCCAGGAGTGGACTCTCTTTGCATCTGAATAGGGGTACCGGTTAGTACTTGAATGGACTCATTCTGCACAATTCCCTTGGGCATAGTAGCCTGCCGATTTGTTTTACGGTTTTTTCGAATGAGTTGGAACAAAGTCCAGGTCATCTCAGATGGCTCTGGGGCCTCCTCGTGACCATCTATACTTTCCAATCTCTCTTGTGGGGGGTAACTGGGTACCGAGTTGTCCATTCCCGACAATACACTTTTACATTTTCTTTTCAGGTTCCTCCTAGGCTTATCAGTTGACTCGGCTAGTTCCTCCACATCAATTATGTTCTCGGCAGCTGGGGGAGAACTCGGGACTTCARTGTTCRYCTCTGTAGGTGTGGTGGCCTTCCCAGTTTCAGTATTGGTTTCTACCTCGTCATCAATTGGAGGTTCGGGCTCAGGGTCCCCAACATGGCCTTTAGTCAGGGTTCTGACTTTCTTTTTCCTGGAGTTCAACTTTTTGTGTGGGGGAACAGGCTTCACACTCCTAGCTTTAGACTGGGCACAGGCGATGGTTTTTACAGTGAAGAGGTCCCAAGTTTCTCGCTTCTTCGATAGTGCAGATGTGATCAATATTTTAACTAGACCAAAGTGAAATAAACTCCCCCGAAACTCGTTAGCCTTTTGGACCTGTTCGACCATCCTTTTTAAACTTTTCAACAAGAAATAGGGTATGTTCAGCAGAGTACCTGTGAAGTGTAACAGAAGTCGCGCATGGCAGGGGAATATGATGGTATATCGACCCTCACACGTTAGGTAACGCTGGAGGATGACCAACACTTGAGCCCACTGTGGTTCCAGCCAAGACCGTGACGTTCCCTCGGACCATTTTGTTTCCCGGTACTGAGGTTTCAACAGCTGCGCACAGAGATTTTTATCAACCGGTTGTCCCTTCATCAATCTCTGGCCTGTGGTGGGCAATTGAATTGCCTCTGCAATGAACTCCTCTGTGACCTCGAACTCGAGCTCACCCACCTTGGCAGTCCCACCCTCAAAATGCAGCGCAAACTAGAGTGTGATTGCATCGTTATACCCATCGAACTTCTTCAGAAATGGCTCCCACCCTGCTTGCTTAAAAATATCTCTAGTTGCCCCATACTCCGGGAGGGCTTCCAGGTTGGCGTATGTTTCTGGTTCGTGGCAATTTGCTACCATGGCTCTTCTTGGCATCACAGGGGAAGTCTATCGGTAGGCAGCGAAGGTTGGATGAGGGCGACGAGGGATGAGAATGTGATGAAAGGAACGGTCGGGAAGAAAATTATATGAGAAGATTTGAATTGTCGTGGAGATAGATAGGGTGTCGGAACATGATGAAGGTCATACAAGGGTGTAGAGTTATCATATCCGAGTCAAATAAAACTTAGTTCTGGTAATGGTGTATGTTTATGCCATGAAATGTCATGGTAGGTTAGTTCATTAGGTACAGGTTGTGGAAATGATGAAACGTTATGGAGTAATTCAGGTACCCTTAGTTCAAACTATTAGTATGTAAATTAATACAATAAATCAACATGAACTAACATATACCTGAGTTAAATTACCTATCTCCATTGTTATGCAAGTCTTGCTGTAGGATTGTCTTTTGAAGTTAAGCTTGGCGCGAAAATTGTAGCTGCTATGGTCTTTCTGATGGACCTGTAACTGATGAACTCTTTGCTGGTACTGACTGGTACTACTGGAACACTCATGAATCTGCAGAAGAATTTGAACAAATAATACCATTCTGAGAAAAAAACTTCCTATGTATAACAACAGATTATCTTAGAATGACCCCTGAACCTTGCTTTTGTTCTGGCCTAAAAAAGATCAACTGAAATCATGTCTTCAACAGCTTCGAAGCTTCACCCATGGTACAAGTCTGATTTGTGTGAATAGATGTTCTGGAGTCGAACACAAACAGAAATCATCGGATTACCAGCCATTGATGAATGTTATTAACCGATGCGAGATGACCCACATGTGATGTCAATGGGCCTCAAGGTACCTACAGCACATCCTAACAGGTACGAATAGAGGTGTCGGTGTCGAGTCACCTGTAGGATCTATCAACCAAGAGACATTGGTGTATTCCCATGGTTGTTAGCAAAGACATCTGCCATTAAGGCATGCAGAGTCCAGGGTGCTAAATAATCTCTAATCTCTGCTCCAGATAAGGTGCTGATGTCAATGGAGTGAGATTTGTTGGAAGGTGGACCTTAACGTATTCCACATCATCCAACGCGAGTGCAGATAGAAATTTTGCAGACATAACTTTTTGAACAGTAATCACCTGCTTGTGGATTTTATGAGCCCAAGCTAGTTCATGCTCATTGCTTCCTCATATTTGGAGAGTCTGAGGAAATGCCAAAAGAAGACTCTAAGGGGGTTTCTTTCCCATAATAATTCACCAGGTCTGGTAAAGAATAATCTTTCCTGATAAATGCCCCTTTCATATTTTAATGAGCAACAAAGGGAGCAAACAAGCTCGAATTTACCTGTTGCAAAACAAGTTAGTCATACTGATAAGAAAATATCATGAAATAAAACAGTCTTACCTTATTACCTGTTGTGAGTTCAGTTCTTCACTTGTTTTGAGGAGCCTGTAAAACTGAAAACAAGACATCAACATATCCAAGAGAAAGAAGAAAATGAATGTCTTTTCTTTTTTTATATTATTTGATTTTTTTCTTTTTTATATTTTTTATTTTTCTGCTAAAGATCTATTATGTACAGAATTTTAAAACAGTCTGAGTGATCAAAGATCAGCAGAAGGAGAAGACTCTCTCCCCACTATCTTTAGTTCTGCTTGCTTGGCCACTTCCTGTAAGAAATCATCTTTTGAAAAAGGTTTGTTGTACACTTTCAATCGATGTCCATTCACTACAAAGGAGTTCTGAGAATCATCTATGGTTTTAATCCTGACAGAACCGTTATCAAAAACAGTTTCTACTTTGTAAGGTCCCAACCATCTCGTTGTAAGTTTCCCTTTGAAAGTTTTGTATTTGGAATCGAAAAGTAATGCCCAATCCCCTGGTTGAAAATGTTTTTTCTTGATATACTTGTCATGCCATTTCTTGCGTTGGCTTTGCACAAGGATGGTCCTTTGAAGAGCATCCTGCCTCATTTCTCCCAATTCGTTAAGTTGCATGACCCTATGTTTATGTGCTTCACTCAAATCCAACCCCAGTTCTGCTGCTAGGCGGAATGTATGGATCTGAAACTCTATGGGAAGGAGAATTTGTTTACCGAATACCAACTCGTAAGGAATATGACCAGTGGTATTCCTCCATGTAGTCCTGTATGCCCATAAGGCTTCTGGAAGTCTATCTGCCCAATCTTTATGATGTAAGTGTATGGTCTTGGTCAGGATGGCTTCCAGAACTTTGTTTGTAGATTCCACCTGCCCATTGGCTTGTGGGTGGTATGGAGAGGACTTACAGTGTTTGATCCCATATTTGTCTGTGAGTTCTTTCATCAGTTTGGAAGTAAATTGGGCACCTTGGTCGGTAACAATTTCTCGTGGAACACCGAAGCGGGTAAAGATCTCTTCATACATAAACTCAATCACGAATTTCTCAGTTGCTTGATATAGGGCTTTTGCCTCTACCCACTTGGTCACAAAATCTGTGCACACCAAGATGTACTTTTTCTTTCTTGACATTGGAGCAATCGGACCTACAAAATCTAGTGCCCATTTATCGAATGATTCAATTACAACTTGTGGTCGTAAGGGCATTTCATCGGCTGCAGTGGGCCTTCTCATCCTTTGACAACTGTCACAACTTCTTACATATTTTGTTGCATCCTTGAACAGTGTCGGCCAATAGTATCCTGATTGCAAGACTTTGTATGTTGTTCTCTTGTCAGAGAAATTTCCTCCACATGGCCCATCATGATAGGCCTGAAAGATCTTGGGAATCTCATCTTCCCGGACACATCTTCTAATAATCATGTCAGGACTTGTATAGAAGAGATCACTTCCCACCCAAGAATAGTAAGCACTCTGTTGGATAATCCTTTTCTTTTGTGGAGGTGATAAGTGAGCTGGTAACCTTCCTGTAGCTAAATAATTTGTTGTATCTGCAAACCAAGGGGTCTTGGCAGCTACTGCAAACAAATGTTCATCAGGGAAGTTATCATCCACTGGGGTATCAGTGCTATCTTGGGAAATCCGAGAAAGAAAATCTGCAACTACATTCTCTTTCCCTGGCCGATCAACAATGGTAATGTTGAATTCTTGAAGCAGCAAAAGCCATCGGGTGATTCTACCAATAGTGACTGGTTTGTTCATCAAGAATCTGATTGCAGAGTGGTCAGTGTGCACTAAAACCTCATATCCAGTAATGTAGTGACGAAATTTGTTGATGGAATGAACTACTGCTAAAAATTCTTTCTCTGTTACTATGTAGTTCAATTTAGGGGGGGTCAAGTTCTTTCTGGTGAAGTAGATTGCATAATTCTGTTGGTTCTCCTTTTTCCCAAGCACTCCTCCTAAAGCAGTGTCTGAGGCATCAATTGAGATGTGGAAAGGAAGGGACCAATTTGGCCCTCTAAGGACAGGTGCCATAGACAGTTTTGCTTTTAAATCCTCAAAAGCACTCTGACAATTATCATCCCAACAGAATTATGTATCCTTTGTCAGCAATTTAAACATGGGGCTGGCTACTTTTGTGAAGTTTTCAATAAATCGTCGGTAATAGCCAGCATGCCCCAAAAAGCTTCTCACATCTTTCTAAGTTTTTGGAGAGGGAAGATTAACTATCACCTCAATTTTGGCCGGGTCTACTTTAATTCCTTCAGCAGACAGATGGTGACCCAACACAATCCCTTCAGTTAAGAGCATTTTGCATTTTTCATGGCTGAGAGATAGATTTGATTCTTGGTAGCGAATCAGGACTTTCTCTAGTTTACTCAAGGCTTCTTCGAAGGTGTTACCATAGACAATAAAATAATCCATGTAAACCTCCACACAGTCGTGAATCAAGTCAGCAAAAACACCAAGGACAGCTCTCTGAAATGTCGCAGGAGCGTTACATAATCCAAAAGGCAGCACTTTATAGGCATAAGTGCCCCACGGACATGTGAATGTTGTCTTGTCTTGGTCTTCAGGAGCAATCTGAATTTGGTTGTACCCACTATATCCATCCAGGAAAGAAAAATATCTTTTCCCAGCCAAGGTATCCAAAACCTGGTCTATCAAGGGTAAAGGAAAATATTCTTTCAGGGTTTCCTTGTTCAGCTCCCTAAAGTCTACACACATCCTCCACTTTCCTGTTAATTTCTTGGGTACCACAACTAGAGGTGAAACCCACTTACTGTCAGAAATTGGATAAATGAATCCAACATTTAGCAGTTTCTATAATTTTTCTTTTACAAAGTCTTTTAGGATTGGATTCATGCGTCTCTGTGGCTATCTTACTGGGGTTATCCCTAGTTGGATGTAGATGTGGTGAATGCAGGTGTCAGGGTGTATTCCCTTCATATCAGTGTATTCCCAAGCAAAAGCCCCTGACTGTTCTTTCAAGAGATTTGTCAATTGTTCTTGTTGACTGGTACTCAATTCAGAGTTGATGTATAGACATATACCTGGGCTAAGTTCTACTGGAATGGTATATGGCCCTGAGTGTTCAGAAACAGTGAAAACCATGGATGGTGAAAATGAAGAAAATAGCTCACTTCGTTCCTGAAAATCCTCTCTGAAAATCTGATCATATTGAAGATAGGTCTGTGGGAACTCAACATTTTCTGTCACAGAAAGGAATTGACTTAAAATGTCATCCTCTGTAGGTTCTTGCAGTGCATGGATCTCATCAACAGAGAATAAAGGTTCCTCATCCTCATTCTCAAAATAGGGACACTTCAACCAACATAATTCCTTTGTAACAGGTCGGGCAGGTGGAAACAGAGTAAGTTTCTGTGAAGAAATTCCATTTGAAATAAACATATCTCCACCACGACATCTTATGAAAGCATTCGCTGTGGCCAACCAAGGTCTCCCTAAAATGATTGGATGGCCTTTTGAGGGGTCCTTTGAATGGATAATCATGAAGTCAACAGGATATTCCCACGAAGCTAAAGTCACAAGGATGTCATCAAGAACTCCAGGAGGTTTTATAGTGGTTCTGTCAGCCAGTTCAAGTACTGTAGGAGTAGGGCGCAAAAATTGATCTAATTGTAACAGTTCCACTGTGTTGCTGGTCATTATATTAATCGCTGCACCTAAATCCACTAAATTATTACCAATAGAGACATTGTTGATGGTTACTGAAACTATTGGGTTCCCTAGATTGGCATACTTTACAATTTTAGGTGTTTCAGAAATATAATTTGATAGTTGTCCTACTAGATGTATTGTGGGTGGATCTTTTTGTTTTCGACCTGGTTTCTTAATGCAGAGTTCTTTGATGGTTTTGGCATAGATGGGAACATATTTGATGGCCTGTAATAATGGAATCTTAACACAGACATTTCTTAGTTCAGTCATAATGTCAAACTCAGATTGCACAATTGGTTTTTCAATGAGCAACCTTTCAGGAAAAGGAGGTGTTTGGGGGGCCTGAGTTTGTGTGATATGCTGTGATTCAGNAATGATAACATCTTGCAGGGGTATCTCATTTGATAAATTATCTGCAGGCTCATCTTCATGTTCTTTAATAATTACCTTTGGTGTTGTTTTTGTTATGGGCTGTCTTTTATTTAAAATTTTTCCAGATCTCAGCTGTACTTCTTGTATAGAAACAGGGTTTATGTTGTAAGCTGGATAGTTCTGGAAATCAACATTATGGAGTGGTAGGGGTGGTCGGTGGTTCAGATTTGGAATGGGTTGAGCGGGCAAAATGGTAGGACGTGGTGGATTCTGAGGTTGCTGAGGATTTTGTGGAATGGGTGGCAACGGAGGTGGAGAAAAACCAGGCAATAATTGTTGCAATGGAGGTGGAGTAAAACCAGGCAATAGTTGTTGCAATTTTGGAGGATACTGTGTGTATGGATTCTGGGGCATTGGAACTACATGCTGCTGTTGGTTATTTCCAAAGTTTGGATTTCTCCATCCCTGGTACCAAGGTTGAGCAGGGACATTTTGTGGAGGCCAGCTTGGCCAGTTCCATGGGTGTTGTTGTTGAGAGAAGGGTGGATAGTAGCTGGAAGATTGTGGGGATGGTTCTTGATATGCATTTGCATTTGGATTTCTAGGCTGCCAAGGCTTCTTAGGTGCAGATGAAGTTCCTGGAGCTTCCCCTCCCTTGAATATTGCCTGCAACCCAGGTAAGGATGGGCAGTCTTCTGTTTTATGATTTTCAGTACATATTACACATACATAAATGTTGTCCAAAGGGCATTCTCGTAGGGGATGTCTTTTTCTGCATTTTGGGAAAAATATGCTTAGGACAGGGTTTTCCTCTTCCTGCTTCCTCTTAATCTTCAAAGTGTCTAACTGAGAGCCAATTGTTCCTAACAGGTCTATTTTAAAATTATCCAAAAGGTTTCCCAATTCGACTTTAGTAACTCCACCAGATGTGGATGTTTTGGTGTTTTTGTTGACCGATTCTCTCACACTCTTTGTAGCTTTCCCTTTACTTCTTGAGTAAGTTCTACAGAGTTCACTAATTGTTTCAAATTTTTTCTGATAAATGTCTCCTGAAGCCATTAAATTGAGGGTATCAATGTATTCCTCCAAAACTCCTTTTAAGAAAAGAGTCTTGACTGCTTCATCCTGGAGATCATTATATTTGGATTTTTGAAGGGTAAAGGTAAATCTCTCTAGAAAATCCTCAAGGCTTTCTTCATCTTGCTGTTGCATTTTGAAGATGTCATTCTGAGAATCCTTGGTTCTGTAATAGTCCTGGTACTTCTTTAAAAACTTTGCCTTCATATCTTCCCAAGACCTAATGCTGTATTCTCCTAAACTCATGAACCAACGTAGTGCAGAATCTTTCAGGGTGGCAGGAAATAATTTCAGTTTATGTGCATCTTGGAGATAGTTATAACTCCTACACAGGATGTCAAACTCGAAAAGAAAGACATTTGGATCCTCACTATTTTTCCCATGGAAGGTTGGTAGTGCTGAAAGTGGGATATTTTTCATGGTGACATTCTGGACTAAGTCCAAAATAGGAAATCCAAAGGTGGTTTCTTGTGGTAGCTCATTCTCTGCTTGTTCTTCACCTTCGTTTTCAATATGGAGTTCTCCATGTAAGTCTCTCCCTCTTTCTCCCATGGTAAAAGGATTACCAAGAATTGTATAAACAATCCTATCTTTCTTTGGTGAGGGTGTAAAATCCCACCTTTCTGGATTCTTTTTGTCAGAATTTTTATCTCCTATTGGTCTTTTTGAGGATCTTATGGCCTTTGATGTCACGACTGTAGTTGTTATCTGTGAAATTACAGAGTTAGGGTTCCTGAGCAGGTCGTGTATTTTTTCTGGATCAACTGTGTCATCCAGGGCTGGATCACCAAGATTTTGAGTTTGCTGATGTATGGTGTTTCCTGGTTCTAGGATTTATTCTACAGTTTCCTCAGCCAGAATTTCAGTCTCAGTTTCTATCGCTCTTTGGGTGGAGGTTTCTTATTCTTTTTGTGGTTTTATATTTTTCCTAAATCTACCTTAAGGATCTCTATTTCTCATGAAGTCATATTAAAATGAAAGAAAAGAAACTAAGATTGAGTTTCAGAGTACCTGTGATAACTGATATGTTGGTTTTCACCCTTTTTGTTTCCACAGCTCCCCTTACTATCAACCTGCTAACACACCAAACCAAACTAAGTGCATTCTAGAACTAATCAAGACAATTATCTTCTTACCTTTTAAACAGCTCCCCGACAACGGCGCCAAAAATGTCAGGCTGCTAAATTGAATATTTGAATGACCTGAAACACTAAATTGTCAAACCAGGGTTGGTAAACTTTGAGCTGCTACACTGTATGTGCGGGTAAGGCTCTAATTGCTATTTGAATGCTATCCTTAGCATAAAACACAAACTTACTCTGAGAACTTGAATCCTAATGATTATCCTGAAACTTAGCATTTCCTATTTAAGTCATTAACAGAAAACAATCCTATGTTTAAGTGGTGGTACTTCTATTTCCATGCGGAAGTATGATTTCACAAGATTATTCCACCACTACTTTTAATCATCTATCATCACCATTTCAATTCAAGCCATGACAAAAAGAGTATTTTCGGAAATGCATTTAATCTAGTCATCAAAATCAATCTAAATCTGTCTATAGGAAAACAGAGTACTACCCTACCTACTGGTACCGGAAGCTTCCTTTGATTTACATGCAATCTAACTGTTCTAAGTAAGCAGGGTAACTAACTATCTAACAAAGCAAAGTTCATTCCGATTCTAAGTTATGTTTGAATTACAAACTAGAAACTAATCAAACTTAGTTCATGTTCCAAACCCTACAGGCATCAGTCATGCATTCAATATTCATCAACATAAAAGATAACAGTATGCGGGAAACAATTCTGTTGAAGAACGATTAAGCACGATTCTGAACCAGTCAATCTTTAAACTGTAAGCTATCCTATATGAAAATTCCAAAACACTACAATGAACTAAATCTAAGACAGAGCAAAGCTGAATCTATGACAGAATAAAGCAGCGGCTTGCACCGGTTTGGCGGGCCCAACCAAACGGCACAAACGCTATAAGTAATAACCAGCACCGACTATATCATTCTATGCAAACATGGTGTAAACTTCACGTTCCATCTGTTCAAAGAAAAAGCTCAAATCGTATGACAGTCGAGTACCATAACGCAACAACAGTTTGCATTCCGAAATATGTGTTCATGATATAACATAATCCAACCGTTCTCAAGAGTGATCTCCTGTTTATAACAGTCTAAAGAAAAATACATAAAACAAACGGATCCCCGATCCGAAAATAGCTTGGAATCAAGTTTTTAAAATGGACTTCACATCTTCGTGTCACGAAGTGTGAATGATAAAGAATTAACGACTCAGTTTTATCATTACGCCTTCAATCATCCTGTGAGCGCTAACTCCAGTTGTCATGCGAATCTCTCTTTCTCCCATTCGGACTATAACGCACAGATCTTGAGCAGCTCCATTGGTATCTCCACGGGTACGAGTTGGTACCTGGTACCGGCAATCCTGTTCCAAAAATAGAAGCGGTACCTAACCCAAGCGACATTAGTTTTAATATCAATTTAAAGCATCAAAATGCATAAGAATAGCTTGAAACATAAAGATACCTTAAGTAGCCCGATGGAATGGTAGGGAGATGCCAATTATGTCAAAACAAGGCCAAAAGGGTGGTACTGGGTATATAAATGGAGGTCTTTGGAATATAATATAGGCAAAAACATGATCAAAACCGGAGACCAACACATGTGGGAAAAGAAATAGGTGCACAAGACCATGAGCTAGACTATCCCTACACAGTGCAATCACCCTACAAAGAGCATGGCACTCATAAACCATGTGTCTCAATAGATCCATCTCAAGGCCTCCAACCCTATCTAGGATGAAAGGAATTGAGAATGGGGACGAGAGGGACCGAGCATCGTTGGCCACAAATTCCTAAGAGTATGTATACATACCATTCACATGGCGTATAGGGTTTTAACTTGCATCTTCCTGGATTTTCAATGACGTAGCCAAGTGAAAAATCATTGGGGTACGTCTTGAGAAGGTAACACTACCCATTATCATTATTTTTCTATAAATTACTTGTTACTAAAATGTATCCAAAAACAAACCAAAATCTTCTTAGAATCCTCTTTATCATTAATTTTGCATAATATCCACTATTAGTAATTTTGTATAAATTAATGAACATACTTGCTACTGCATAAAGGAAGCAGGGAAATGATGAAACTAAAAGTCCATTGTAACCATTTTTTATACTAAAAAGTTGCAATACTTGTCTATATTGTTCATACAAATAAAATAGCTTTGAGCACATTACATCAGTACCACAACAAAATTCGATAAAATACAGTAGTTGCATTATGCATGAGGCATACACCATGAAGCAACAAAATCCAATAAAACATAATAGTTTTGTTATGCATGAGGCATACACTTTGAAGCAAGAAGAAGAGGGACTAATTACACATGTCTATGAATTACATAAATTAATATGGCATGCCACTGGTTAAAATTAATATACTAGATCAATACCTTCATCTTGCTCAACAAGTATTGCAGACACTTTGTAAACAAAGTCTAGTGTAATTTATTCCATTCATTGCTGCAGTCATGCTATTTCAATGAATTCTCAAACAATAAAACTACGTTCCCAATTTCAATGAATTCTCAAACCGTCACAATTAATTAGAAGAAATCTTTTTAATTAAAACTAGTTGTAATCCATAAAAGCTCTCTCACAATATATAATCAACAATAAAAAGGAAAACAAATTATTTATCCCACAACTTTAAATGTCCCCAATTACCGACTAACATAATAGTGAACTTCTAAAACCAAAAATTATTATCAACAATATTAAACTTTGAAAAGCAAATAAGAAAAAAACCATTTAAAAAAAAAACTATTGCTATAGTTCAAGGCCTTCAATAGAGAGTAATAAGCTAATTGAATTGAGTCAATTTAGCTTTTAATCAAATATTTAAATATATAATTAACATTGTTTTATAAATCATAATCTGATCTTAAGATAAGGGTCTCACATCAAATCAAATGTGTTGCGTATATAATTAATATTGTTTTATAAATCATAATCTGATCTTAAGATAAGGGTCTCACATCAAATCAAATGTGTTGCGTCTACCAATATTTTAAGCAAACCCAACTGAATTGAGAGCCGAGTTGTCAATTTTTTACGCATACAGAAGCTGAAATTCATGAAATACCACACAAGTATCAAATTCAAATTTGAAGATTTATATCTTTAAGAATTTTTTACCCTTTCATTCATAAAAGGTTATATCTTTAAGATTTCTTTACCTTTTTTCATTCATAAAAGGTTATTGATTTATTTTTCTACAAAATAAATTTAAAATAAAATAAATTTTTTTTAATGATGAAGTGAGGACCATTCCATACCATTTGCAAATAAAAGGTTATCATTCTTATAATTTATTAATATTTAATTTTTTTTAAAAATATTTAAAGTTTAAGATGAAATGGATTTATGAATTTCAAAGTTGTATAATACATTATTGATACGTGAAGTCATAAGTACTATTGGTTTCTTTTATAATTTTTCTCTTAACTTCTCATGGATATAGATTAGTATATTTGTGATTATTGATTTCAATGTTGAATATAGATTGATACATTTATAACTATTAATTTTTATGTTGAATTTCATATTTAGAATATTAAACATTACATCGATTATAAAAAATAAATTAAAAAGCTTTATCTATAATTATTGATTTTCATATTGAATTTCATATTTAGAAAACTAAACATTACATTAATTATAAAACTTTCTTAAAAGGATTTCTCAAATAAAAACACTTGAAAAGTTACAAAAATATTTTGAAAAAATGTTCTTTAAAATAAATAACTCTATCATTTCAATATTAATAATTATATTTTTCTTTCTTTTATCATCTTTACTTACTCTTTATATATATATATATATATATATATATATATATATATATATATATTTCAATCTTTTATTGTATTTCCATTTTCTATATATATAAAACCAGACCAATTATAATTATTCAATTTTTCTCTATTTCCTAGTTTAATATAATATAATATTCCTTTATAATTATTAATATTTTAATATCATTACATTTTGATTACACTTCATTTCCTTAATTATCTCTATTCTATATTTTTATTAATATTTTGATCATTTGTATTTATTTATTTTTCAAACCATTAGTGTTACATGAATTTTGTTGGTTGGTGTATCATATAGTAAATTAGTAATTCTTAAAATAATATTCCAACGATATTGTATTTAGTAACATAGAAATTTGATAATGTATTTATGTTATTGGAAATAAGTGTTTATGAAAAATATGAATCTAAGTTATATTGAGATAATTAATCACAATTTTAATAAGAAAATGACATTTTTTTCATTACATAGTTTTGTATTTTTCAAATATTATAACTTTTGATTAATAATTCATCAATATCAAAACCTCATCAATCTCTCCTTTAATCATTATGACTAATTCTAATAAACTCAAATCTCAAATTAAAGTATCTTCAATGCATCTCATAAAAGACACTATTTTTTAGTTAAAATTTCAATCATAAAATGTTTTAAGGTATATTTATGGAACTACATGATAATTGATATTACTATATATAAAATTATTTTAATATATGAAAAATATTTTATAATGTTTATTAATGTTTATATTGATGATGATGATGATTAGGGTTCATTAAGACCTAATTGGTTTATCAGAGGTAAGTGATTACTTGTGATTCATTAGAATTTTGTTTCTGTGCTTGAAAAGCATTAAGAGAAGCTTTCCAAGATCACCATACTTTTGTTGAGTTAAGAGGTTAGGAGGTTGGTAGTGTGATCAATATTTTGAAAATGAGATCTAATATGGGTATAGGCTGGACAATCTAAGAGAAAGTGTTTTTCATTTTCAACCTTCTTAATGTCACAAAGGTGACACACTCTTTCATCCCATGGCATTTTAGGGATTGATCAACGTCCAGTTTCACTATGGAGCTCATGAGAATTTGTTCTTATTTCACTATGGAGCTCATGAGAATTTGTTCTTATCTTAGCAATGCTTATTTTTTTCTTTACACTTGGTAAAACAGATAGATAATTTTGATCTTCTAGATTAGGGCTGATTACATCTTTATAATACCTTCATTTTATTTTTTTCTCTAACTCTTTATCACACCACATTTTTCCTTAAATTTTGATTTGAAATTTTTTTTAATAGTATCTTTATTCTGCAAAATGGTTTCTTCCACGATTCCTCAATAGTTTAGCCAAGACGGAGCGTCTTTATACCATCCTCGCTTGAGTTGATGGTGGTTATGACTTGATTTTAAAGTAATTTTAAGTAGCCTCTTGTCTTTCATGTTATTTAACTTGTTCTTATACATTAGGTATCTAGTCATAGCCATGCTCTCAATGGAAGAGAGATTTTTATCTTTCTCTAGGATTCATGAGAAATACTACTTCGTGAAAAGAAATTAAACACAAAATTGATTCATTCAAATATAAAATATATCTTTTAAACATTATATATATATATATATATATATATATATATATATATTTAAAATTAAAAAAATCAATAATTTACCTAGTAGTAGTTTTAATTTAATTAAAGAATGTCCAGTTATATTAATCCCTATAGTAGAAAACAACTTGTATGTTGAAACCACTATGTATACATTCATCTTACTTTACTAATATATTCTAAAATTTACCTCGTAGTAGTTTTAATTTAATTGAAGAATGTCCTCTTATATTAATCCATGTAGTAGAAAACAACTTGTATGTTAAAACCACTATGTATACATTCATCTTATTTTACTATTATATTCTAAAATGTTATATGTATAAATAAAATATTAAAATAAATCACAAAATTTAACATTCCAAATATAAATAATTTAATATTATTCTCAATAAAGATAATATCACTTTACTATTATATTCTAAAATTGTATATAAATAATTTAATATTATTCTCAATAAAGATAATATTATTTTACTATTATATTCTAAAATTTTATATGTATAAATAAAATATTAAAATAAATCACAAAATTTAACATTTCAAATCTAAATAATTTAATATTATTCTCAACAAAGATAATATTATTAAGACATTCATTAATTAATTTTGTTTTGGTGACACCGATTTCCCTTTATAAGCAACAATAACCCTTCAAATTAAAATAGGACCTCGCCCTTTAAATTTGATCCTGCATGAGTATCGCTTATTTAGTACCGAGTAATTATTTCCGTACAGTCCGCTGGATCAGCGTCACCATGGGACTACGAAGGGAAGGGAAGATATTTAACTGTGAATGCTGCTCTGATGACGATCTTTAAGATTCCGCCAAAGTCACTCCAAAGAGTCTTACACCTTTCTTGGTCGCAGGATCGAGACTCGATGTCGCTTTATGTTCCGGAGCTTCCAATTCTTGTGCCGCGGAGGGCCAAACAGGGTTAACAAAAGGATGCAGTTGTTTGATATTTGTACTTCCGTCGCCGGAATTGTGCGAATTGTGGAGGTTCAAATACAAGTCAATTGTTGGCAATCTGTCGGGATCAACATCGTAGAAGCTGCCTTGGGCCGTTTGTTTGGCGGGCGCCGCCCAGAAACAGAAAGAAAACGCTCCATTAAGAGGAGTTGCCGGGATATGAGACCACAGATCATCCAAATGACCCACTTTGTTGACGGGGGGAAATATAGAATTGGAATTGAATTGCGTAAAGGCGTCGGGATTACTAGAACTGGGCCAGACGATGGGCATCCATTGATGGTTACTGAAGACGGTAGCCTGGGTTCCGGAATTGGAACTATTCAAGGACAACGAGCCTTTGACGGGATACATCCCTTCCTTTTTGGATTGGGGGCCGAGTCCAAGTAGTGGCTGACCCGATGGCCTGTTTCTCCAGCTCATGTAGAGCTGGTGAGGCGCCGATGATCCTCTGTGAAATGAAACAATGTCGCCGACCTGCAATTTCTTGTCCTTGACAAACCGATTCCACCCTTTCGTCAGCACATAGCTCTGGCTGCTCTTCCAATACGAGTAACGGAATCGCCAGACTTTCCCTGTATTATCCTGGAAATTCAAGAGCGGTCCCTTCTCGGTGGAATCGACAGCCAAAGGGAAATATTTCTCAGCATGCAGTTTGGAAATAACCAGGCGATTCAGTTTGCCCACGTCGCTGGGCGTGACGGCCTTGTCGAAAAGGTGCTCACGAAGAAAACCCACCATGCCGTCATTACCGTTTCGGTCGTCCGGCCAGTTGGTTCCCGACTCTCTCTTGCCGGATCCCTCCGATCCTAGCGGCTCGTTATTCTTGGTGGCCGACCAAGCTGCCATCATGATGATCCTCTTGCTATGATGTTCAAATTCTTCGTCGTAATTGTGCTTTCGAAGCATGTCCACGATTTCTTCCTTGGTGTGTTCCCTCATGAATCGAGCTTCGGGATTGCCGCCTCCCGCCGGACTGAAATTGGTCATCGCGTCCAGACCTCGGAAATGGATGGCCGTTCTGTCGTAGGCCGTGGCAGCGTCTTCTTCCCTGTTGAATGTTCCCAACCAAACGCGCTGGTGTTTTTGGTAAATCTGCGGAACCCATCGACCATTGGGCTGCGGAACCACGCTTTTGTACTGAGACGAAGGCAGCTTACTAGCTTGCTGCATCGACATTAATGAATACCTTCTCAGATCCTCAAATTCGTCGCTCATTCCGCTGCCCAGTCTCTCGAGTCCTTGAAAGTTATTTTCTCTAGATCTCGCCAAAACCGAATCCTTGAACTGACCTTCCTCCCACTCCTGCTGGCTCGATCATGCAAGTTAATCGTAACACGTAAACTTGAACCTTTATAGCGCAATGGGGTTCTCTCATTGAAGACTGTGATATATAAATTAATGATGGGGACTCATGTATTCACAAACCTTGCAGGCTGAAGCCATCAGGAGCCATAGACACCGCAGTTCTGGATGTCATGTGTGATCTCTCGATAATAGAATATAATGTTATATTCTTTTGAAGACAATAATTGAGCATCGGAGATTCTTTGAAAAGTGTGTAATAATAACAAGGAAACTAAAAGGGCGCATCCTCCCTTGTTTCAGAGGATATTTTAGATGGAGGGAATACATACAGATCATACATAAGCATCACCGCCACTTGTATGGCAAATAGAAAGATAGCATACTAAAAACGCGCGCCTCCCTTTGTACCAGCCAGTGCCTGTCCCTCCCTGCTCCATGGGCCAACTCTTGGCATAGTGCAACAAGTGGGAGCACAGCAAGATTCAGATTTGTAACCAAGTTTGGTGGCCAGCCTGTGTCCGTTCGCTTGTAGTTAATCCTATGCTCCATAAGAGGGTCCACCGTCCACCTATATATTATAACGAAACCGTCCCAATTGCATATACTATATTGGATATGCACCCAACTTGCACAACAGGATTTATCAGAGCGGGACCTCGTGACTTCCCTCTTTCCATCCACGCTTTCACTCAAGTTGGGATTTGTGGGGACAATTCCCATTCCCTGTTCCGGAGTTTGAAGTTTCCGAATGAGTAAGACAAAAGGATTGGTTTGCTTCAGAATGTCATTCGTAAGTGGTTCCATTGTTCAATAAAATTGTGAAAGTGCAGCTGACTAAGGGTTACTCCCTTTTACCGTCAACAATCTTTGTTAAACATGTCAAAATAGGCATAGAAGTTGTGGTAACTGTCAAATTTGATGGGTTATTAGGAATTGAAATTCCAACTTGGGTTATTTTAATCAGATTATTTTTTTAGGCAGATAGGAGTACATCTATTGGAAATGACCAGATTTAGGGCCTTTTAATCATTGATGGGATTTTAATGGACACCAAGTTTTTAATTGTGTTTCTTTACCAATATGTGAGATACCTGATAAAATTTTGACAATGTGTTAAAGAAGCATTCATTGTGTTAGGTAGAAGCCAAATTGGGAAAAAACCACGAGCAATGATTATCGATCTTTTGTTATTCAAGGGAGAACTACAATAGCCTTCATAGGCATACAATCATCCTCTCCTCACACACTTGTTGCTCCTACCTCGCATTGTACTCTACCTCTATGGGTATGCTCGTATATATAACATCTAAGATTTAGTTAAATAGACTGATCATGAGTAGATCGCATAGTTACACGAACAATTCATAAGATTGCATGCATGCGCATGTGCATGTGCATCTGCATGTGAATGCATGAGGAAATTCATTGGCATGTTTCCAACAATCTCCACCTTGACAACAATTTACATGATATATCATGCCCTTAATTAATTCATCACCTTTTCTGCAAACCAAGAGAAGTCAGACACCACCGGGTGGAATCACGAAGGTGGGTTACACTTTCGTGACAATCTGGTTTCCAAAATTTCGAAAAACACATTTTCGGCTGAACTAAATATATTTTTCGGCCGAAAGAATTTTATTTCGGCCGAACTATTGTTCGGCCGAAACAATAAACGTCAAATCGAACGGAGCCATTACGGGGCCCTCGATTTGCGTGTAAAAATTTGGTCGGTCGGATATTTTCTTTCCGGCGTTAAGTTTTCGGCCGAAACATCTTTCGGCCGAAAGATTGTTCGGTCGAACAATCTTTCGGCCGAACTATTGTTCGGCCAAAAGATTTTTCTATATAATTGCCACAAATCAGTGTTAAACGTTTCGAATTTTTGTGGAGCTTTGTGAGTGAGCTTTGTGAGCAGTGGAGCTTTGTGGGAGCAGTGTCGTGGGAGCAGTGGAGAAGTCGAGGGAGTAGTGGGACGTCGAGGGAGCAGTGGACGTCGAGGGAGCAGCGTACGCAGCGGGGGAGGTATTTACATTCGAAGTTATGTGGATTTATATTATATTGATTTCGTATTTGTTTGCGTAAACATATTATTCGTATTTGTTTGCGTTTTCGTGCGTCTGCGTGCGTATTTGTTTGCGTTTTTGTGCGTATTTCGTGCGTATTTCGTGCGTTTTCGTTCGTATTTCGTGCGTTTTCATGCATTTGATATGTGATAATAATGATCGCGCATGTTACAGTCATCACCGGGTATAACACCAACAAACGGAGTCAACACCACCGCAACTTGTAATATGGTGTTTCGTTACAGAATTTTCTGCTGTGTAAACCATACATTCTTCTGAAAACATGTCGAAGTAACACCTGTTTTGAAA
>JASDQU010100606.1:188127-199204 GCA_032191745.1 Picea mariana | reverse complement strand
CATTGTAGCAGAGCAAGGAACAACAGAGATAAAGGAGAGCTTTCATAAAGTAAGTACATCATCCTTTTTCTCTTGTCCATTCAATACTTTAGATCTAGGGAAAGAGTAGTATTCTGTCACAGTTTGTTCCAGATCCAGGTGGATCTGGGGAGATTGGTCTGTGTCCGCACTCATGAATTTATCCTTAAACGGTACCAGGTGCCAACTCGTACCCGTGGAGATACCAATGGAGCCACTCAAGATCTGTGTGTTATGGTTCGAATGGGAGACAGAGAGATTCGCATGATAGCTGGAGTCATCGCTCACAGGGTGCTTGAAGGCATAATGATAAAACTGGGTCGTTGATTCTTCATCGTTCACACTTCGTGACACTATGTGTCATGAAGATGTGAAGTACGTTTTAAAACTTGATTCCAAGCTATTTTCAGATCGGGGGATCCATTTTTTTTATGTATCTTTGTTTTAGACTGTTACAAATAGAAGGATTTATATAAACCCGCGATCACTCCTGAGAACGGGTTGGATTATGTTATGTTGTGAACATATATTTCTGAATACACAAACTGTTGTTACGTTATGTTACCCGACTGTCATATGATTTGAGCTTTTTCTTTGAATAGATGGAACGTGAAGTTTACACCATGTTTGCATAGAATGATATAGTCGGTGCTGGTTATTACTTACAGCGTTTGTGCCGTTTGGTTGGGCCCGCCGAGCGGGTGCAAGCCACTGCTTTATTCTGTCATAGACTTAGTTTTACTCTGTCTTAGATTAGTTCATTGCAGTGTTTTGGAATTTGCATATAGGATAGCTTACAGTTTAAAGATTGACTAGTTCAGAATCGTGTTTAATCGTTCTTCAACAGAATCGTTTCCCACATACTGTTATCTTTTATGTTGATGAATATTGAATGCATGACTGATGCCTGTAGGGTTTGGAACATGAACTAAGTTTGATTAGTTTCTAGTTTTTAATTCGAACATAACCTAGAATCGAAATGAACTTTGCTTTGTTAGATAGTTAGTTACCCTGCTTACTTAGAACAGTTAGATCGCATGTAAATCAAAGGAAGCTTCCGGTACCAGTAGGTAGGATAGTACTCTGTTTTCCTGTAGACAGCTTTAGATTGATTTTGATAACCAGATTAAATGCATTTGAGGAAAAACTCTTTCTGTCATGGATTGAATCGAAATGGTGATGATAGATGATTAAAAGTAGTGGTGGAATAAGCTTGTGAAATCATACTTATGAATGGAAATAGAAGCACCAGCATTTAAACATAAGACTGTTTTCTGTTGATGACTTAAATAGGAAATGCTAAGTTTCAAGATCGTCATTAAGATTCAAGTTTTCAGAGTGAGTTTATGTTTTATTTTCAGGATAGCCTTTAGATAGGAATTAGCTTACCTGCACATACAGTGTATCAGCTCAAAGTTTACCAACCCTGGTTTGACAATTTAGTGTTTCAGGTCATTCAAATCTTCAATTTAGCAGCCTGACATAGACAAGCCGAGAGATACTTTTTCAAAGGACCCAGAGGGAAATTTTTGCATTTTCTGAAGTTAAGAATCAATATTCTCTTACATGAAAATAACATTCTAAAGATACAATAGATTGGTTGAAGCCAGAAAAGCTAATGTTCAAAAATTCAAACAGTGATAACGACACAGAAGCTGGACATACGTGCAGTGGGAGAGTGTTTATAAGGGTTCACCTTGAGAACTTGTTCAAGCAAAACTACAGAGAAGAAGGTTTCTACAGTGGAGAAGAGGAAGATCTAATAGATGAAGAACGTCCAGAACCCTCTAGGCGAGAGGAAGGAGAAACTGAAGAACTTCGCCAGGACGAGCCAAAAAAATTAGGAACTATGCAGATTGCTGAAGTAAGTATCCTTAACCCTCCTATTGTTTCAACAACACTAGGAAATCAGAGTCATCAAATTCCTCAGAGTGTTACTACTATAAGTTTAACATCTAGTCAGACAAGAAACCCAGGTAGCTCTATGGAAGATGAGATGAGGTTCCGTATCTTTAGAGGGGATGGATCTGAAGACCCAGATCAACACGGGTTCCTATGTGAAGCTGTGTGGAATATTAAGAATGTCACCGATGAGGCTGTCAAAAGAACCCAGTTTAACACTACTCTTAGAGATCGCGCACTGAGATGGTACATGAAGCTTGTACAAGGACTTGCACAGCCCCAACCATTGAATGAGATCAAGAATGCACTGATTGAAGAATTCAAGAAACCCAAATTAGAGTCACAATGTATTACAGAGATGAAGGAGATCAAACAGAAGGTTGCCGAACCTATCTAGGAATTCGATCGTAGATTCAAGACCTTAACAAGACGATTAACTTTTAAGATCCCAGATGAACAGAACAAAGAATGGTTCATCGCTACACTGTTACCACACAACAGAGTTCCTATGATGCAATAGAAAATTGCTTCATAGTCTGAGGCACTGGAGATCGCCATGAAGCTTGAATCAACCCCTATGGGAGAATCTAGCTCAGGTAAGAGCCAGATCTTGAGCCAGCTAACCAGTTTATCTTTACAGGTCGAAGAGATAAATAAGGATAAGGGAAAGGACAAAAGAGAAGACAACTGGTGTGTCAGATGTAGATCAGAGGGCCATGATAAGGAACACTGCCTTGTATTTCATGAATATTTGGCCTCAGGAGCTCCGAGCCCCTTGAAGCAAGTCATATTTCCCTAGTGCGAAGTATGCAAAAACCGACATCGCCATGGTGAGTGCTATTACATGCAGAAGTATGTTCAAACACCTGCAAACCTATATTTCACCTTCTGTAAGTCAGTAGGGCATGATGATAGAGACTGTAGGGCCTATGACCTCATGCATGAAAGTTCAAGAGATGTATACAAGATCCAAGGCGAAGTACAACAAGAAGGAAACACTATGCAGTACAACTCCCCGGGAAGAGGAAACTTCAATCCTCGCCATGGATATAGAGGACAAGGATGAGGAGGAGGAATGGGTCGAGGCCGAGGATAGATAATTTGTTATAACTGCATGCAGCCAGGACATCTAGCAAGGGATTGTCAGAGCCCTTGTACTACTTGCAGTTATTGCAATTCTTTTGAGCATGTTATAGAAGATTTCCCTATGCTATTGGCTAAGCTTCAAGAAAGACGAGGACCTCAGCAGAACCCACAAGTGCAGTTGATATATGTTGAACCTCACGGAGAAGACCCGAGAGTCACTATTATTACTCGAGGAGGCTCTGCTATAAGAGAATATAGAGTGGCCCAGGGAAAGAATACATAAGACTCAGGAGTCAGAAAAGCTGCGGAGAAGACTCAAAATTTTGATGCCAAGAAAGAAAGACAAACATTTGAAGATGCAAGGAAAGAATTCAGAAGAGATCAAAGCTCATCATCAAGAACATGTCCAGAAGTAAGAGAATATGGAATACCACCGATATTCCATCAGTCTGCTTCACCGAGAGAGGGAAAAGAGGTAAGCAAGCTCATGGAATTTCTATATACTTGTATTAAGATAATCTAGGATGAAAATGTTGTAAGGGAACTTTAGAATTTAATCAAGCAATATGAGCTAGGAAAGATAGACCCCTTGCTAAATAGGGCAGTACACCAAATTGGGAAAAGGGGAAGGAAAAACAAAGAATTACACTTGAATGCTCAGATAGGAGAGTATGACATAGACTATGTGGTCCTCAACTTAGGGTCGGAGGTTAATGTCATGACAAAGAAAACTTGGGAGCTGATGGGAAAACCGAAGTTAGTCTATTCCCCTGTAAGGCTTAGGATGGCTAATCAACAAGCTGTCAGCCCAATTGGATGACTGGAGCATGTCCCTGTGGACATCGACGAAGTGAGGACCTTTGCAGATTTTGAGGTCATTGAAATTGTTGATGACAACTGCCCTTACTCGACGCTGTTAGGAATTGATTGGGCCTTCAACAACTTTGTTGTTGATGATCTGAAGAAGAGACAGCCTAAGGGTCATTGCACCTTTATATCCAGATGAAGGTCAGAGATACACAGAACCCATAAGAGAAGAAGACCATGCATATGAATTATAGAATATCTACATACTTACAGCCAGACAACATGATTACATTAATCCTATGGCTGATGGGAATCTCAGCTGGCGAAGTGACAGTGTATGTTCATTAGACTTAGAAGAAGCACTGGAAAATTGGAAAAATCAGATGTACGAAGTATCCACAAGAAGGTGTGCTAGGATGACCAGAGAAGTTTTCTAGATTGGTACAATGGTGAGCAACCTACCCACCTTTTATGGTTTGAATCCATTAGAGACCTTCTTGTGGGGCTTTGAAGCAAGTGTACCAATGCGACAAAGACTGTTAGCAATGGATGAGGCTCTTAAAGCTACACCAACACGATGGTGGGGGATGCACAAAAGAAATATTACAGACTGACTACAATGTCGAACCTTGATGACAACACGGTTCTCAGCCCAAGTAGAAAGCTTCGAAGTGAGGTACACAGGTCGAAGCTGCCCAAAGAACCATGTGCAAAGCTGTGAAGAAGCCTAGAGTGATATTCCACAAGAAAAATGGGTGCACAGATTGATTAACACATTGGACACAACCCCTATCAACTGGTACCTTCAGGGGGAGATGCGCCTCGTCACTGCAGATTGGGAAGGTATGATTCAGATTTTTATCACCACCTTTCTATTTGAGAGTGAATATCTTTCAGGAGACTAGGCATTACAAATTGTGAGTCGTAAATCATTCAAAGAGGCATCTAGCCTCCCTATGGAACAAGAAGAGGATGAGTGGACTGCGCCCCTAAAGAAATTGTAGGGCTGTTACAACATTAATGCAAATGACGATGATGATCCAAGGAAGGTCAAAATCATTGAGACAGAAGGCCAAAGAGATGTGAAAGGACCAGGAGTTGAGCTACCATTGATTGGTCAATAAATCAAGATTACAAAAGTCAACATTGGGACAGAGGAAACACAGAAGCTTGCCAATGTCAGAGATTATTGGGATGTTGCTATCATTGACAAGATTGCAGAGCTGTTGCATGAATATCAGGACTTGTTTCCAACCAAGTTCACTGATATGAAGGGAATATAGGGACCTATGGGAGAGATGAGGATACCTTTGAAACTAGATGCGAAGCCAATCAAGAAAAGACCCTATAGATTGAACCCAAAGTATAAGGAAAAAGTGACAATTGAGCTCGACAGAATGCTGGAAGCAGGGATTATTGAACCTGTCGAAGAGTCTGAATGGATTAGTTCTATGGTGGTGCAAGACAAGAAGACAAGAGAAATCAGGATCTGCATAGATCTAAGGAAGTTGAATGATGCTTGCCTGCATGACCCCTTCCCTACAACATTCACTGACGAAGTGCTAGGTAATGTGGGAGGCCAGGAGATGAATTCTTTTACAGATGGATTCTTAGGATATCATCAGATCCAAATTGCCAAGGAGGATCGCCACAAGACCACATTTTCAATAGAATGGGGATATTACCAATATGCAGTGATGCCATTTGGACTAAAGAATTCCCCAGCCATCTTCTCTAGGGTGGTGGTCGAAGCGTTCAAAGAATTTTTGCATAAATTTTTGGAAGCTTATTTTGATGACTGAATTGTGTTTAGTTTGTTGAAAAACCATATTGAATGCCTAAGACTAATGTTGGATAAGTGCAGGCAGTGTCAAATTGCTTTGAATATGAAGAAGTGCATCTTCTTCTCACCATTTGGAGTGTTGTTAGGGCATATTATGTGTAAGCAAGGACTGCTGGTAGATCCCTCTAAAATTGCTATTATTGTTGACCTGCCACCTCCTACTTCAGTTAAACAACTGTGAATTGTTCTAGTACATACGGGATATTACAAAAAATCCATTAAAGGATATGCCCAGATTACAACATCTATGGAGAAGCTGTTGAAGAAAGACTGTCAGTTTATTTGGACAAAAGAATGCCAACAGAGCTTCGACACACTGAAACAAAAGATGGTTACTACACCCATTATGGTTTTCCCGGATTGGACTAAAGAGTTTCATGTGCATGTTGATGCATCGTCCATTGCATTGGGAGATGTGTTAGCACAACTGGGAACAAGAGACATCTATCACCCATTAGCCTTTGCTAGCAGGAATGTATCCACAACATAAATTAACTACACCACCACAGAGAGAGAGGGATTTTCCATGGTGTATGTGCTACAAAAATTATGCCACTACTTATTGGGAGGACACTTTAAAATGTTCACAGATCACTCTGTGTTGAAGTACCTAGTCAACAAGCCAATGTTGGGGGGGTGAATATGCAGATGGCTTCTTCTATTTCAAGAATATGATTTTGAGATCATAGTTAAGCTAGGAAGAATGAACAAGGGCCCTGACCACTTGTCGAGGTTGGAACATGGAGAAGAACCCACCAGTCTAGAGGATACACTGCCGGATGCACAACTTCTCACCATCAGAAAGATTGATGACCACTTCGCAGAAATAGTCCAGTTCCTGTCAATAGGAATGGCACCTAGTGACTATACAATTCCCCAGAAGAAACAACTAGTAGTGTGTGTTGCAGACTTTTCACTGATAGCAGGTCAGCTATACAAGATGGGACCTGATGAGATACTAATAAGATGTGTTATGGAGGAAGAACACCCACTGATCCTCGCAGAAGCTCATGAAGGCATCGCATGAGGAGATTATGCAGGGAAAGCAATTATGCAGAAGGTTCTGCGAGATGGCCTTTGGTGGCCTACCTTACACACAGATGCTAAGGATTATACTAGAGCCTGTAATGTGTGCCAGAGAGTTGGGAGACCATCCAGAAGAGTTGAAATTACATTAGCACCACAGATGACCCTACAAGCATTCGAAAAATGGGCCATTGACTTCGTGGGACCTATCATCCCACCGGGGAAGTGCACATGAGAAAGGTAATTCATTATTGTGACTGAATACTTAACTAGATGGGTTGAAGCCAGAGTAGTCAAGGACTGTAGTGCAACTACAGTTGCACGATTTATATTTGATGACATAATAACCAGGTTTGGAAGCCTTAAGATCCTTATGAGTGACCAAGGCACACACTTCATCAATCAGACAGTTGAAGCATTGACCGAGGAGTTTACCATCTACCATCAGAAGAGAACACCTTATCATCCTCAGGCAAATGGAATAGTCGAAGCATTCAACAAAATCTTAGAGACAACACTGACGAAGATTTGTAATGTGAATAGAGATGACTGGGATTTAAGGGTACCTGCAGTACTTTGGGCCTATAGAACCACTTGCAAGAAACTGACCATGCAAACCCCTTTTAAGCTAGTCTATGGTCTCGAAGCTGTTGTCTCAATGGAATGCCTGGTGCCAATCTTAAGAATTGTTGCCTTTACAGACATGGATGACGTTGAAGCTGTTCAAGAGAGGCTTGCACAGTTGGTTGAACTGGAAGAAGACAGATTTATTGCAGGATTTCATCAGCAGGTTCAGAAGGACAGAGAGAAGGCCTACCATGACAAGCACATCAAGAAGAAGGCATTCAATCAAAGTGACTTAGTACTGGTGTATGACAGTAAGTTTATAACACACCCAGGGAAGTTTAGAATGCATTGGCTTGGGCCATATGAGATTACCTATATTACAGAAGGAGGAGTTGCGCAGCTGAAGACATTGAAGGGAGAATGAAAGGAAGGCTTGGTAAATGGGAGTCGACTGAAGTTGTACTGTGAAAACCAACTACCTCGTAGCTCTCAGTAAAAACAAGAGGAAAAGGGTATAGGTATCAGTTGCAGTTGAAACTGGGTACCAGACACAGAAAAGACAGTCTGCATAAGGAGGAAGAGGAGGCATAAAGTAGAAAGTAAAGGCTGCACTACACAGTCCAAAACCAAAGTAAAACAAAAGGATCATATCTGAAGTGCCTTGGGACGAGTCACATGTGAATGTTGGGGGCTTGTTGGCCCTTGGGTATCAAATAAAGTGAAGATCAAGGAAGAAGAGGTAAAATGTGATCTTCGTGGGAGACACATTGACTGTTACTGGGTCAAAGTAAGCAAAAGAGCAGAAAAAAAGGAGCAAAGCCCAAGAAAGATAGCCATTAGATGAGGAGATGAGGGATGAAATATAAGCAAGGTATATGGATCGAGGACAACTCATATAGTGGGAAAATCCACCGTTAGCACCGAGCGGGAGGAAAGGAGAGACAGGCTGGCGAAGCCCAGGAAAAGAGGGTCAAGTTGACCTGGGGTTTTAGACACCTAGGGTTTGTATATCTAGGGTTTTGACACCTAGGTCTTGACCTAAGGCTATAGGTGAGGGACTATATTGTATAAATAGAGGTCGAGAGGACCTAGGTCGGGTCGGTACTATTGTTAAGCATTGTTATTGATTGGTGTTAATTGAGAGAATATTGTATTGTGAGTGAGAGAAGTGCTGAGAGTAAGAGCCTTCTGGCATTGTAATATCTTCAGCTAGGTGCGAAGATCAATTCTTGCAGTTGGGTGCGTGGGAGGGGGAGAGAAAGAGACAAGAAGAAGAATATCTGCTAGCAGAGAGCGCAAGCAAGAATTGTAAGATTTACCCTAATATATCATAAGCACAGTTCTGTGGACGTAGCCCTAGGGAGAGGGTGAACCACGTATATCTGGTGTTATGAGTGTGTGATTGATGCTTTATCTTTGTCTTTGATATACTGTTATTTCATTATTGGATTAGATCAGATCTGTAGAATGTGGAGTAGATTTTAGTGATAAGTGAGCTAGGTATATTGCACTATATTATGTTAAGATCCACTTGATATTCCCCTAGTTGTATACATATCTGTCCTGCAACCCCCCATAGCTACTTCGGGTGAGACTGCATCTGCTTCGTAGGTGTTTCCGAAAGGGCCAGTAGTTAGGGCTTTGTTGGTGCGCTCTTGGAGTGAACCTTGGGTCTGCCCCTATGCCAACAAGCATCACATTCCAAGACAAAGGTCTTTGTGAAATCAGGAAGGGACAGAACTAGAGTGGTGCACATGGCCATCTTCAAGGTTTGAAAAGCTTGAGCCGCAATTGGAGTCCAAGTCAAAGAGTTATTTTTTAAGAGTGCAGTGAGAGGTGCTGCAATCTTTCAATAATTCTTAGAAAACTTGCGATAATAACCTGTTAAGCCAAGAAATCCATGCAAGCTTTTGAGAGTCTTTGGGTGAGGCCAGTCTTGCATAGCTTCAATATTTTTAGGGTCCACCCTGACGCCTTCCTTGCCAACCAGATGACCCAAGTACTTGACTTCTGAGGCGCCAAAAGCACATTTAGATTGTTTTAGGAAAATTTGGTGTTGAGAGAGTAGATGGAGAACTCGATCCACATGGGCAAGATGGCCTGTCTAGTTTTTTCTATAGATGAGGATATCATCAAAGAAAACTAAGACAAAATGACGGAGAAAAGGACAGAAGACATGATTCATGAGGCTTTGGAAGGTGGAGGGGGCATTACACAAGCCAAAGGGCATGAACAAAAATTCATAGTGGCCCTCATGAGTTCTAAAGGCATTCTTGGTAATGTCTACCTCTTTCATACGTATCTGGTAGTAGCCAGAATGAAGATCGAGTTTAGTAAAGAACTAGGCACCACTCAATTCATCCAAGAGGTCATCAATGACAGGGATGTGAAATTTGTCTTTAATGGTAAGTTTTTTGAGGACACGGAAGTCATGACACATTCTCTAAGAACCTTATTTCTTCATGACCATGACCACGGGAGAAGAATAGGGGCTCACACTAGGGAAGATAACGCCTGCGTTAAGGAGTTCCTGAACCATTTTCTCAATTTCATTTTTTTGGGAAAAGGGATGATGATACAGACATATATTGGGAGGAAGGCTTCCTGGTACAAGGGGAATGGAATGATCATGAACACCACGGGAAGGAGGGAGTCCCTGGGGAGTGGAAAAGACCACTTGATGTTTAAAAATGTTGGATTGGAGGTCTTGCAACATCGAGGGTGTCTCTGTTGCTTGTATGGCATGGAGTTGGGCAATAACACCATAATGACCTTTTTTGAGTAGCTTTTCCATGCGATGGGAACTAATGATCTCAGGTGAATAGGCAATGATGCCTTGGAACTTATATTGTTGGCGCTTCTGGTCGAATTGCTTGGTTAATTCCTTAAAATCTATGAGAATGGGACCCAAAGTCCTTAGCTAGTCCGCACTCAACAAAATGTCACAACCGCCCATGTTGATAGAAAACATATCAGATTTGAGGTGGTAGTCACCAATTTTGAGACACACATTTTCACAACGCACTCCACATTTCATGGAGCCACCATTGTAAATCATGATTTGGAAATTATTGATGACATGGATGTAGCAATGGGTTTCTTGGGAAATGCGGTGAGGAGTAAAATTATGGGTGCTTCCACTATCAACCAAAATGATGAACTTCCTATGCTTGATGTAACCGATGAGCTTGAGGGTTTGGGGAGCAGAGAAGCCAGTGAGATAATTTAGGGAAATGACCGGTTCTATTTTGGGAGGATCTGAGGGAGGGGTTATGTCAATGGTGTCAGGTGACTCAGACACAAGGGGAGTTTGAACATCATCTTCCGAAATATCCTCTAAGATGGACATAAAAAGATTTTGTTCCTTACACTTGTGGCCCGAGAAATATTTGTCATCATAATTATAAAAAATGCCTTTGATTTGGCATTTAGCCATTTCAGCCCTGGTCAATTTTTGGATCTTTAGTGGAGCAGAGGGAGTAGTGGGATTTACTGGTTTAGTGTGAGGGATAAAGGAGGGTTTCCAGTTTTGAGAAGATACAACCTATTGTTCTTCTTTAGCTCTTTTAGTAGCCTCCACCCAACCCTGAGGACGAGCCATGACGACATGGGCCCAAATCTCATCCTTGAGGCCACTGATAAAACACTCTAGGAAAAAGGCATCAGACATGCCCTCTGTCCGAAAATCCAGGTGCTCAAAAGAAACTATAAAGTCTTCCACTATTCCTGATTGTTTAAACTTTGTTAAATGGCCCAAATGGTTGGTGTTAGTGTCAAAGCATTCATAAATCTCTGCCACAAATTGTGTCCAAGCAATATACCCTTGGT
>JASDQU010100606.1:164290-188061 GCA_032191745.1 Picea mariana | reverse complement strand
TTGTTCCAGATCCAGGTGGATCTGGGGAGATTGGTCTGTGTCCGCACTCATGAATTTATCCTTAAATAGACATCCCCTCTATGAGTTTCGCCATGGTATTCATCATCAACCCAAACCTCTCTTCTGATGACTGTGAGGTTGGAGGTTGCACCTTATTTTGAACTTTGTTCATGCCCCTGTCAGAATTATATTTGTTCTTTCCTGAAGCCATTAGATTTAATTCAACTTCTATTGCATCACTCATCATATCATCTAGTTAAGTAGATCTTCTTTCCCTCAACAACAAATAAAAATCACTTTATAAGGAATCAACATATCTAAGTTGAGAAACTCTAGGATGAGGTTTTATTTTAGTAAGAATTGAGGTGTAGACTTTTATAAATCTAGCTGAAAAATCCTTGACTATTTCATCAAGGGACCGTCTCATGTTGTTGTACTAGGTTAGCAACTGAAGGGGGTTTTTCTTTTCACCCCACTTTTCAAGAAAAAATGTTTCAAAGGATTCACAAATTATGATACTTGTTGCTGGGAGAGATTTGAACCATTTTTTAACTTCTCCTACAAGACTTTGTGCAAACAACCTCATTTTTGGCATCTTGATAATCTACTTCTTCTAGGTCCACAAAAACATTGAACTAGTCTAAATGTTTTTGGGTTGACACATTGCCTTTAACATCATACAACTTAATCCTATGATTATATTCCCAGGGCAAATCATGTAACTGAGTAGGTAGAACAAGAGGGGAAAACGTAGCTGCCATGGATGTAGTAAGAACTTGAAGTGGTTGTTGGTTCTGAGTAGGAATCACAAGAGGTCTAGTAGAGGAAACTAAAATTAAATCTTGGAACCTCTTCTAATCAAATATGATCTCATTCAAACATGACTCATATTTAGTTTTGAACATATTTTGCTCAAATCTCAAATCAAAATCAAGGTCTTCAATGCTTATCACTCCATCTTTGGGCACAAATAGATATCTGTCTAGACAAAAAATTGGGCTTATTGGATTTTCTTTTCTTTTTTGTACAATCTTCTCAGGATTAGACACAATGATTACTTCTTTTGGGTTTGTGTTTCTCCTAGTATGAATTCTCTTGGGAGCCAGGATTTCTAGCTCAAAATACTTTATGCTACTGGTCTCTTTATAATGGAGTTACTAGGGTAAATTTAGTCTCATCCAACAAGGTATTTGATTCAATGTCACCCTCAAGAATCAAATCTAAATCTTTAAGTCATTCTTTTCCTAGGGAAGATTTCACTCTTGATCCCTGACAACGATGCCAGAATGTTAGCACTCTGTAAATTTGTTCGGCTGATAAAAAAATGACAGAGGTAACCTACAAACCAACTTTAGAGCTGGGTACTAGCCTGGTCAGCTCAGAGAGGGCTCTCTTCTGTCACTTGGTATTCAACAAATGGATTTTCTTTAACAAATCAATGGCTAGGTTTTGTTGTTTTGGGGTTTTTTTTATAATTTTTCTGGCAAGGAAGAGGAGGGACACTTGGGGCTATGGAGTCAAACTTATGAAAACAAATGGAAGCATTGATTGGTTTGTATAACTCTCTATAGGATAAAGGATAAATGAGGTGATAAATCTGAGTTATAAATTGTAAATTTGCAGAGTGTAGAAAGAAGAGAAAACATATAATTGCATCAGAGCATTAGATAAATGAATTCTGAATTAGTTAGGAAGAACTTAACATGGTTTAAATTGCTTCAACCGAGAGCATCACAAGATGAATTCTGGGCCTTTGCCTATCCAATTTAAATAAAAGACAATGAAAATTAAATCAGAAATATAAGAAATACATACAAAGAGAGGAGACAAAACTCAGATCATCACCATTAGAATCTTTTCATGGAAACTTCAAGACTTCTGCATGTGTATTCAATTTAGCTTCAAAAAATTACGTTCAAGTTCCGAATAACAGATAGGTGTAGTATCTGAAATGCCTTAGAAAGAGATAATTCACTAGCTGTTTATGGATATTATCAGCTATGAATTGATCGAAACTGATGTGGACTGACAGACCAGACTTTGACTTGAAAAATGTCAATAGGAAACCGAGTATGACTTCGACCACATGTTTGTCATTGTCTAGACCTAAAAATTGACTTAAAAGGGAACAAACCCATTGGACTTCAATGACCATTATACTCACATTCATTGGAAAAGATAGACTCTTTGAAAAATGTTTTGTTTTGACAATTGTCTATAAAAACAGATCTCAGACTTATGATGGACATTCTCTATATACCCTAATTAGCTTCTCTTCATTGAAATTCTCAAAATTTATGGAAAAAGACTCCGGTATACCAAGGGAATATTAAATTGATAGACTCTCTACCCTACACATGACCTCAGACCCTCATTTATTCAAGACGACTCTTTCTTCATGCGAATAGTGTTCGATGCACCAACCTATAAATTCGTGAAAAGGGAAATCGATTTAGACAACATAAGGGACTAAGGTGGCCTAGTCTGCTTTAAGGAACGATATACACCTTCCTACATTATCAAACAAGTTTCTTCTAGACATAG
Source organism: Picea mariana (assembly GCA_032191745.1). Classification (NCBI taxonomy): domain Eukaryota; kingdom Viridiplantae; phylum Streptophyta; class Pinopsida; order Pinales; family Pinaceae; genus Picea; species Picea mariana. The sequence goes on along the minus strand of JASDQU010100606.1, from coordinate 185,517 downwards.
AGATGGGAGAAATGGTGATTTCAGTATCAAATATGTCTGAATCTCAATCAATTAGGGCTTCTTCATTCACCATAGGGTCTTTCTATGTTATTGTGGCTATGATAGGATCCATGGTTGTGATGAAAAATACTTGGAAATGAGAATAAATGGCATGCAATTGACATACTGTTGAGCTGCAGTTGAACGAGGGTGGCTGCGCCAAGTTTCAAACAATCCATTATTCGAAAAAATAATAAAATAAATAACCAATGCCCCTTTATACCTTTTCCAAATTTTGAGGGCATGAGGGAGTGTTTTGGGGCAATCCTCTTTTCACCTTGAAATGCACCTGGTGGCGCCATGTATCCCCAACCGAAAACCACAGTTTAAATTTCGACCCATTTTCCAAAATTAACCTCCGCGCAGTTTGTCCCCCCGAAATCATCCTCAACTGTCGATCTAGAGAGTTCACATTCCATGACGTATCAGGTCCCATCAACTTAGTGCCCTTGCCATATTTATCCTCTCCTTTCCATATTTATCCCCTTCCTTGGTTTATCAGGCTTCCAAACCAATTTAGTGTCTCGATAGGTCCTAAAATCTTGATTTCACACAAAATTTTTAATGGTGACTAACATGGCCTCCAACTAGGGATGATATTCTCCCAACGAGGTAGCAAAGAACGTCAAACCAAATAACGACAAACCGAGTGCCTATCCATTGGGATTTATTCCACTCAGGCAAAATCAATCAACATCTTATTCACAAAATTTCGTTCACATAACTGAAATTATACTTAGCATAACTTAGGGCCTTCACTTTAGGCTTCAATTTTCGTTGATTTGATTTCTATTGCTTCAACTCAAAAACAAAAATGGTTATATACAATGAATGGAAGGGTGAAAATTCCTTTAAGCGAGATAATTCTTGAGAAAACTTCCATTAATAGGTCCTCCACCAACAAGATATCCATTATGATCTTGTAGCAGATAAGCATTATTTTCATGGTATGCGACAATTTTGAAAGGTCCCAACCACAGATGGTCAAATTTCCCATGCTTTCCTCTGTCTTCATTCCTGGCATCTCATTTCAACAGTAAACCCCCCACTTTGAAATCATCTTCCTTAGTATGCCTATCAAAAGCCTTTTTAATCTTGTCTTGGTGTAGTTGAGAATTATTGAAATATTTCTCTCTTGTTTGTTGGACATTGATTAATTAATTTGTTTTCCTTTGAGTGACATTTGGTTCAAAATCTTTCTCCTATAGCAATCTCATCACTTGTAGTCCTAATGAAGTAGGAAAAACTGCCTCTGTGCCATACACAATCTGGAAGGGTGAAGTGGAAATAGACCTTTTAGTAGTGATCCTATTAGCCCATACTGCATGAATGAGATTCTTGTGCCAAGACATTTTGTTATGTTGCAACCATTTCTTGATAATTCTGGTCAAATTCTTATTGGATGATTCAACCAAACCATTACCTTGAGGGTAATAAACTGTATAATGTCCAAGAGTTATATTGTAATCATTGCAAAAGTTTTCCATCTTTCTAGACTCAAATGCTACTGCATTGTCTGTAATGATTTTGATTGGACAACCAAACCTAGACAAAATATTATTTTCCAAAAACTGAATGATAACAATATTAGTGGCTTTCCTGGTGGGAATTGCTTCAATCCACTTGGTGAAGTAATTTGTGGCTTTCAGTATCCACTTTTGCTGAGCTAAGGACTATGGATGGATTTATCCTATGAAATCAAGGCCCCATTGTCTAAAAGGTGCTTCTATAAAGATAGGCTTCAAGGGAAAAGGTTGCAGTTTTCTCTTCCCATAAAAAAATTGGCATTCATGACAGCTTGAAGTTTCTTTATAAACATTGGAAAAAATGCTAGGCCAATAGAACCCAGCCCTCAATATCTTTTGCACGGTAGTTTTCCAATAATGGTTCCCTCCACAATCAAATTTATGAAACTCTCTGATGGTTTTTGCCACTTCTTCCTCCAACAAACAACTTAGAAAGATTCCTCCTGGATCCTCCTAATACAAATATTGATTTAAAATACAAAACTTTGCTGCTTTTAGATTCAAAAACCTCGCCTTGGTTTTTCTCAATTCAGGAGGAGCCTGCAAATTTCTCAACACATAAATAACGTTAGCATACCATGGGGAGTCAAGGAAGTCTTGGGATACCTGAGGGACCTTTTCTTCTTCTAAATCCACTAAAAAATCAACAATGAAATTAATTCCCAAGAGCTCACAATTTGTCTGTGCCATGAACTTTGCAGGTCCTTGCCTCTTGATCAACTTGGTAGGTTTGATCTCAAGGTCATAATCCAACAACACATCTATCCATTTTCCCCTTTTCCCCTCAGGATCATGTTGCATTAAAATGTCCTTCACAGAACTGCTGGGCACATAAGAAATGGTATGAGAATGCAAGATATAAAATCTAAACTCCTTTAGGGCATTGAACAATGCATATGCCTGCTTTTCCATGATATCATACTTTAATGGGGAATCCATCAATGTCCTGCCATAGTATGCTATATGCATCTCAAAATTATGTTCATTTTTTTGTAATAAAACACTAGCAATAGTGTGCTCTGAGGAAAAAGAAAACAATATAAAGTATTTTGCAAAATTGGGACTTGCTGATGGGTGTTCTATATGCACTAAAAACACAGTAAAAACCCTCAATTAAATTGTCAACCTGGGGTAATTAAACTTAGAGTTGTATCAAAATATATGCCCAAGGTAGAAGGGCTGGTAGGAGTATAGTCTAACTAATGAAAGTATGTATCTAAGGCTAATCTACTCAAGCAAAACTATCTAATGAGCAAACCCTACTAAGCAACTTGAAACTAGGTAACCTAAGTACTTTTGGGCCAAGGATCGATGGATAGTTCTATGAAAAGCAAGTAAAAACCCTATGTAAAGAAAACTAGTTCATAACAATAAGCAAAAGCAAACTAAATAATGAGCAACTAACAAAATCAAACTATTTTAACTTTCCAACCTACATTCAATGAGCAACTACCCTATGAAAGAAAGTAAATAAACAAGCAAGCAAAGATACCTAACTAACCTACTAAAGAAAGTAAACAAGTAAGAAAGGACAACTATCTAACCTACTAAAGCAATAGACAAATAAGCAAAGACAACTAACTAACCTACTAAAGAAATATACAAGTAAGCAAAGACAACTAACTACTGCAAGAGATCAAATTAAAAATTCTTATTGAACAACTATCTAGCCTAAGAGGCAAGTGGACTAAATTCTTAATTCAAAGCTATTTCTAATTCATGAAAGGAAATCTATTTAATTGAAAGAAAGAAAGACTAGCAACTAACCTTGAACCTATGATAAGCAAACTATTATCTAGTCTATCAAAGAAAGGGCTATCTATCCTACAACAACAATTAAACTATCTTCTAAGCTATGAAAGCAAGAAAGCTATCTCTTCTGATCTATGAAAGCAAGAAAACTATCCTTTTAACCTATGAAAGAAAGAAAACTATCTTTAATCTATGAAAAACTCAAACATAATGTTGTCGGTTGTGTGAATGTCTTCGGTGTCGGATGATATCTCAATGGCACTTGACAACAAAGGACAATTCAAGCGGTATAAGCTCAACACTAATCTCAATGGCAAAGTGAAAGGTATGGATTAAACAATCCAATGAGAATTTAGCCATGACAAAACAATGTTAGATACCTTGCATATTCATATTTAAACCATCAACAACATAACTAGATCATCATTATACTTCTATACTACATAAGAAAAACTAGATTCAATCATTAACTAAGAAATATAATTGCAATTTAATTCTAGGAAAGGAAATTACATAAATGAAACTATGCTACATCTATTCTAATAATTCAAAGTTCAAACTACAATAAGAAAGTGCTTGAAAACATAAATTAAACTATGATATTGAAAAGAAAACTATGAACTACATTAACCAACAACTAATTAAACAAGATCTATATAAAAAATGAGATAAGCAAGCTATAATTAAAAATTGGAATTAATTCTATCCATCCATCAAATCCTTGTCAAAGAGAACCCAAATAAAAACTTTGTTCTATTCTAATTGAAACTCTGTTTTAAACTAGATTCTAAAATCATAAATAAAAGACATAATCTAATATCTAATTGCACATGGGGTTAGTCTAGGGATTTGCAAGTCCATTCCTAATTTACAAGATCAATGCATGTTAACACATCTCATCATTCTAACCTGCAAAAGAGAATCACAACAATTAAATGATAACAACAAACTAATTAACACAATAAAAATGCATGTACAGAAAATAAAAAGAACAATTAAATTATGAAATGCAAAAACAAACACGAAGACAGTTACCGGACTGTTTATGGTCCCCCTAGCAAGTCGTGGTCACTCTCTAAAAGAACACCATGAACTTAGCAGGTCGAATTCACCATAAAAACTCAAAAACGCAGTTTTGGCATAATCTGGCAATGTAAAAACTCAAAACAGAGTAAAATCATTTTTCTGTCTATCACACTAAAAATTCTAATGCTTAACAATCATATGACCATCCTAGTGGTATTTATAAGCTTACATACCAAGTGGTCGACCATAGGAGGGTCGAACCACTTCTAAATTAGATAAATTACAATAAATGATGCCCTAACTGAGAAAACAGAGTGAGCCAATAATCGCCCACTTGAACAACTTAAACTAAGTTGTCGAGAGCTCAGTAGTTGGACAGAGAAAGCATGAAAAAAACCCATGTTCGTGATTCGCCCATCACTGGCCGCCAATACCATAACCTCCAAGTCGCCCTACATTTTTATGCAATACACAGTGTTGGACAGAGTGCCAAAATGAGTACTGGAAGGAGTGCTGGATCAAGTGTCGGAAGCAGAAACATGGTGCATTTTTTCCTTGTAACACTGGAAAAATGTGAATTAGATCTTGGTAATCATAAAACATGACGAATTATACTTAATATAATCATTAAACATGAATTACATGTACCTAGTGTTGATCATACTGTTTTATCATGAAATTCTTCAAAAAGCTCCTTTAAAATATGAAAAACACATATGTACATGTGGCAAAAGTGTATAATAACCGTCATAAAAGTGATCATATCTTGGGCCCAAAATTACCCCCACACTTACGATTTTGCAGGTCCCACTGCAAACAAAAAGAAGTTACCCCTCGTGACTAGGCTTGCTGAGGAGGATTAGCTTTGGAAGCTTCTCCTTCTTGCTGTGAAGACTTAGCCTTGTGCCTCTTGTGTTCCTTCAGCTATGCTTTGAGGCTACGGTTAGATTTGGTCATCTCATCGACCAATCGTTGAAGAGAGTTAACTTTTGTTTGAAAGACTTCATTGTCATGATGAAGGTGTGTATCTATTGTCTTCCTTTCCTCCAACTCTTGGAGGAAAGAATGCTGAAGAGCTTGTCAAAAGGAAGAATGTTGACATAGCTGCCCTAAGGAAAAAATAAAAAATCTCTACTACTGAATACCCACAGGCTAAAGAGATGGCTGAGACTGAAGGCCAAAAAGAGGAGATGCTAAATTCTATCATGGAGCAGAATGCTCAAGTTAAAGAAATGGAAGCTGAGATGGAAAATATGGTCAAGGAAATGGAGCAGAATGTGCCAATGGAAGTCATACCATTGAACACAGTCCCTATCATAGGAGTCAGTACACCAATGACAACATCAATTACCACAGGGGAAATTCCAGCAACAACAACAGTAACAGCTCCAGATGCAGTAGACCAATTGGCAAAAGAAATGGAAGGTATGACTCTGCAAGGGGTAGAAATCAGAAAAATGCAAGAAGAGATTCAAAATCTCCAAAGGATGAATTCCACATTCCAGTCCAGCTACAACACTAAGAGGCATAAGTCAGACAAACTCAAACAGGAACTGCAACAGTTGTAGAAAGAAACAATCATGGATAAGACTCTATCAGAGGCTAAAGAAAATATTTGGTTGGACATCTGTCAATTAGTGACAAAGATTTGGACGCTGATACAAATCATGTTTGAATAACATGATCTAGTGTAGAGAGACAAATAGGCCATCGACAGGATAAAGGGAGAACTGGGAGAAATGCCTATAGAGGCCCATGAGATAATCAAATTCTTAAATTCTAAATCAAAAGAAGAGCTGAAAACTCTACAAATTTAGGACAGGACTGAAACAATTCTTGAAGTTAAGAGAGTCTTGACCAAGAAGGGACTAATGTTGCAACTCGAGGAGAGAGTTCAGGCAATGGATGTTGCAGTACAAAGGTTTTTCAACAAAACTGAACATTTGCAAAAGAAAGGTATCCCAAGCCTTTTTGTGATCAACAATAAGCTGATTACTCTCTCAGATTATAAACAGAAGATTCTCACCATGGCGAAGGATGGGTCTAAGTTCGCAGACATAAAAGGCAGTATCACAGGCAAGGCCTTCTTGGAAACTCTGATATTAGACCTAAATATTCAACAAGAGATAAAGTATCTTTTCATCGCCAAACCCACTTTCGCTAAGTACACAGAGATGAATGAGGTGTATAGAAGGCCGCTCAAAGTCAAAATTCCCAGTCAGCAGAGATGGGACGACCTATGTGACTTGATCGAATAAAATATGATGTGGATGTACAAATCAGCACATCGAGTAGTCAAAGTCAAGTTGATGACTCACCAACAACATTTCCGAAATGAGTTCAAATAATCTGACAGATCATTAGCAATTCCTATAATTTTGTATTCTGTTAGCTAGGTAGTTAGATTTGGATTCCACCACATCTCGATCATTGATGACAGGACCGAATTGTAATTTCTTTTCTATAAATAATTCAAACTTCAAAGTATTGAGGGTTGAGCTTTACGCCCAAGAAAGCTGTAAACTGTAATATTTTTGAAGAGATATACAAGTAATAAAAAGGGAATATTCACAGGATTCCTGTGTGTTAACTGTTGGTTATGTTTACTCCTCTTCGTTTTATGGTTTATATTTCTTCATTATCATTTTGTTTTCTACATCTGATCATTTAAAAGAAGTTAAAGTTGTAGAATTTATCTTCATATACTATGTTTCTGGATTTTAAAGTTCTAAATGTTTGTCTTCTGATATTGTGATAAATAAATTCTTGAATGCTTCTTTATTATAGTGGATTATCTCATCTATTTCTTCTATCCATCACTTTAAATTATAAAGGATCCAACATTGGCATTATCCTGCCCTGTGAAGAAACCTAATAAAATCTGTTCTGAGATCTCAAACCTTAACATAGACCCCATAGCCCAATGGATGCATAAGAAATATTTCAGCCATTTTATAAAACAAAACAACACAGTCCTGTTTATTTAACTAGCCTAAAATCTGAAACCTGAAACATATCCAAATCTTATAGAGAGATCCCTCTCTGAAATTGGAAGGGCTAGATTCTAGTTTTGAAGTGGTTGGATAAAGTTACCTATAATAAATTTCTTCTACCTCCCGAAAACCTCTGGGAATTTACATAGCGTTAACATATCCCTTCAATAAAAATTGCGGTCAAGCTTCTTCTTGATACAACGCAACTTGAGGAGCACCTAGTCTATCTCAAACATCTTGACGAGCGACATCGATATGTAGCCTTAGAAAACGAGGTGCACAAGAAGCACGCTAAATATCAGTATGATAAATCTATTTGTCCTAGGGTTTTTTCTGAGGGAGACCTTATGTTGGTCTATGACCAGGATAAGGAACCCCCGGGGGCAGGAAAATTCAATAGTAGCCATGGGCACATTGTAAGTTAGGCTCTTGAAATTATTTCCCACACTACACAAGGTCCTAGATGCATCATCACTGGGTCCTTTCTACTCTCTTCCTCATAAGCTATGTCATGGGACATTATCCAGACTCATGGGTGCTCTATTTGCATAAAAGTAAAGTAGTTGTTAGTATTTTGGATCTCACAAAACAATAGGACTTGTTATGTATATATATATCCGAAAATAAAAATCAAATAACAAAAAAATAATTTACCTATGTCTTGTGGCTCGACCTTAAGAGGAATGATGACATCTATATTGTCAGTGAAGTTGATTCCGGCATAAGGGTAATCCTCATTGAAGGGAGTCTTTCGCTCCCACTAGCTAAAGAATTCATCGTCATATGGATTAGACATTTTTCCACCTCCTAGTCGAGCTATCATCTCAGTCCATCGAACCATGGCTGGACATGGTTGTAAGTGTCCTCATATGTATGTCCACAGGCTCATCATAGGAACTTGCTCAAAAAAGAAAGTGCATAGGACGTTGCCGAAGCCAAATTTCTTGGTCTTCCTAAGCTTGCAATTGGTGAGTTGTAATTTCATGCAATTGAGCATTTTTGTACTCTAGTCATACATAGTGGGTCTTAATAATTAAACCCCATGCTGCATTTGTTCTCGCGATGCCAAGTGCAAAGAGTTGGATACCATGATCTGAACCATAGTATAGAGGATGACTTAGAGACTCAAGTTGGTTGTCTGTTTGATAGGCACTTGAGATCCACTTTTCTCAGTGCTGACATCACAATACTCCTTTGTGTTGTCATTGCCACTCCTCCCACCGCCTCCATGAGTTTAGAAGTTTGGCACTTCCCCTCTCCTGGAAAAACTTGTAATGAAGTAAATGTCTTCCATGATGATAGTCAGTGATTTCCCAATGAATATAAATGCCTCAGCATCAGGGTGTCAGTATTCAATCAAGATACCCAACAATCTCCTTTAGGCCCTCATGCCACCAATTTAAAAAAAATTGTATATTCCACATGCATGTAGAGCTTTTTTGGAATCATCATCACCAAATACTTCCCGATCCACATGTTCATGCTCACCTTCTCTCCAATGAAAAAACATCTTGCCCAATTTCAAAGAGATTTTGAGTTAGTATTTCTTTTTCAAAATCATCCTTGGATATCCACGACCTCCTGTTAGAACAAGCACATATATTCATAATTAGTGTTTCCACTAGTTGCGGATATCCATGGGTTTCCTTAAGGAAGCCTGTAGATGCATAGAGACAAGTTGAAAAAAGAGAGGCTTAAGCCCTAATATTTCATGAAAATCAATAAATAATGAATGGAGATGCAAGGTAGGGTGGAGATACTTACTTGGTCTAGGTGGAAAGAGGTTTAGTTTCTCTAAGATATGCAAATCGTCATTTGAGATTTCAAGGGTTTTGGTCACTTTGGTTGTTTTTTGGGTAAAATGGTAAAAATGGCTTGGTAAATTGGTAAATAAACCAATATTTATTAATTTGTACAAACCCACTTCCTATAATTTTGATATTTTTTTGAAAATTTCAACTAATGGTCAGTCTCCTGTAGTTCTGTGGTTGTTTTTGCAGATCTTAGGCTATACTTTGGACATATTTGGGTTTCTTCCCATCGATTGGCAGAGTCTTTTACTAGGCTTTCGGCATGTAATGTTCTCATAACTATCATTTAGGATAGGGTGCATTCATCTAAACTTTTGCATTATCAGTTTCCATTGCCGCTTAAACCTAGGGTCAACCCTATTAAAAAGCGATGCAACTTTATCATTTTCTCAGAAACGTCATTTTGTTGATGGTAGAGCCTACCTTCCATGGGCTCTTTAGTTTATAACCCCCTTGTATTATGGCGCTCATGTTGTAAGATTGTTCCTTAGGCTTGGGAGTCATAACTAGTCCCACCATGAGTTTTCATTCAAGCTTCATGCTTCTTACTCACTCTTATTCTGGCTATTACTTGTGGGACTCCCTCCCTTATATGCTGCTCACAATGACATCATGAAGTCCATAGTTAAGATCTTTTGAGACTCCTTAAAATTGAAAATATTGTCGAGTGATGTTGTTTCTTTCACACTCATTAAATGGACCTAAAGGAACATCTATTTAGTACAAGTTTACCCCCTTTTCATATTGAATAGACTAATTACGAAAAAGGTATACTCTAGTCCATGGACTAGAAGAGTTTTCCTAAGTTTTGTTTTATACTTTTTTGAGCTCAAGAGACTAAATTTGTGAAAAAGGACGAGGGAGTCCATATTTAATCTCTTCTTAGACTCCTTAAATATGAAAATATCACCAAGTGATATTGTCTCTGTCACACTATTAAAATTTATTTGAAGAGACATCTTTTCAGTATAACTTTAACCCTTTTTTGAAACGAACAGACCATGTACAAAAAAGGAATACTCTGGTCCAGTATTGGACAAAAGAGTTCTCCTAGGAATTATTTTATTCTTTTTCGGGCCCTGGAGACCAAACTTACGAAAAATACCACCATGGGAGGTTTACTTCCTAAATTTGAGTTGTAATTGCATTGCATATGGACTGATCATGCTTTTAGGCCTAATGTCGACTTCAATATGTTGTTGTTGAACCCATTTCTTATGCCTTCCTAGACCTACAATTTATGCCTTTGTGACTCGACACCTTATATTTGGAGGAAAAATTCCCCAAGTGTCCTTATGCTGCACATGCTTTCCTTACATTGAGCATAGGTATGTTCCTTGCACTTTGGAACTAGTTTTCTTTCCCATGAAAATCGTTTCCTCCAATGTACTATAGAATTATTTTATTCCTTTTCACTCTTTAATAATATGAAATAGACCCCCCCCCAAAAAAAAGAAAAAAGAAAAAAGGTAAAGCGTTCATCTCTTTTTTTGGAAGCAATTTTTCCGCCCTTGAACAAAGCATAATCTTGAGTCGACATCTCTTAATTTTGGGTCTAGTATGGATTTAGGAGACTTTTGCTTGTTTTAAGTTTTATACCCTAGTTGGTTATTCTTCCATCTATATGGAACATTTTTTGATTCCTCATGTATCACAAATGTATCCTAGTTTATAGTCCATGCTATCTAAGTCCAATAATGTGTCATGTTTTTGTTCAAGGGAAAGTTTCAAATTGAGTATGCCATTCAACAGATAGTTCTTGACCTTGCAAGTCGACCTTCCCAAGTCAGTCAAGTCAATATCATCATAAAAAGTATCTGTCTGTGATCCAGGTGGATATCAGTGGCCACCCACCTATTCCAAATGGATCAAAACTATCTTCTGGAAACTTACTATTTTTAGAAGGTTTTCGGTTCACAAACTTCCGGGTACTTTTTTAGGGCCTAAATGAATATTTTCGGGATGAAAACCCTCATTAATAGGTAAGGGATTTGTTGTATCCCCCAAAATGAATCTCCTCGATGATACCTTTCCAATGATCTATCGTGCACCCCAAATGAATATCGTATGCCAAAATTATGCCCCCGATATTAGCATTGAGAGTCACCCCCAGATTGCAAGAGGATAAGCCCAATACCCATCAAAATGTATGGTGGATATTGGTTTTATGAGTGGAGGTCAAATGGAAAAAACACAGTACAAGAATGGTTTGAACATAGAAAATGGACAAGAAATCCACAGGGAATTGAGGTCCTCATTAACTTCAGTCAGTGATTTGAGTTTAAGTGTGAGAAGAAGGAAGACTTAGTTAGAGAGGTGAACATGACTGCTATGGGCATCCGACTTTCAAGTAGTTTGGTGAAGAAAAAATTAGGCTCAAGAGCACTCTTGAACTCAGGTTTTAGACACTAAAATATGTCACAATAGCATAATAATAAAACCTACACTATCATGAAACTACAATGACTCGACTGGATCCTCCATGCCTGATCCTTTCAATGTAAGGGGGAATAAGATAACAAGGAAGCTGACTAAAACTGTTCACAAAAATAGTGTAATCAAACCTACATTACAATAGAACTACAACCCTCGACTGGATCCTCCATGCCCGAGTGTTTTATCACAGTTTTTACAAAGAGATGAGAGAAGATGACTTCTATTAATGTGAAAGTCTCAAGTTTGATACATAACCAAAGAACAACTTAGGCATAAAAATATTACAAAATAGGGAGCTCTGCTCAACCAGTTGACGACCTTAAACAAATATTGAACTGATCTATTTATACTCAGATCAATCCAAAATTACCAGGGATGTGATCTGGCCATTGCATTCAAAGCTTTTGTTAGTGCCTTCCTCTGTGAGATTGTGCGTGTATCCTCCTATTAGATGCAAACTTAACTCAACATGGGCCTTCAGGGAAAATCATCCATTGTACTACCTTGGGATGGAAGCTCTATCTCCATGGTTATATCCTCCATGCCTTCTATTTATGGAGTGATTCTAAGTTTCAACCACCACTCCTTTTTCATTAACTGATCTCACGTCAGGATTGGGATGAGGCTCAATGCCTAGGGGGATTCCACGTGTTTATCTCACATTTGACGCTTTATAAGAACGTGATTGCGGGGCCGTCAAAGGAGGTTTGGATCCAGACCTCTTTTGGGCCTGTAATTCACCACTAAATCCCATGTAGCTCTTATGCTATACCATAGTTTTGATTGTAGGACCGATCAAGAATTTTATCTTTCGAGCATGTTGCGTCCCCACAATGGAGCGTGGCCGTTGATCTGGCCCTGATCCACGATCTGGGAACCTCTGTTGACTTAGCATCCTGCTAAATTTTATCTGCTCACCAACTCTAGGATCTTCCTAACCTCGCTTAGAGATAGCACTAATTTTGGCGCTGAACAGGAAAACCTCCCAGAGGATGATCTCACACGGAGGCTTGACGTCACTATACTGACATGTCACCGATGGAGGGGTGATATGTTTCACTCAAAAATAGGTTGAAGACATGTTTGAAACATGCTTGAAATGAGTGCCATGTGTCAGTGCTAGATGGATGCCATGTGTCTTTGGACTTCGGAGCCCGAGAGGGGTCTGCATGTAGAGCTGGCATAAATATGGGCCCAGAGTGACGTGGTGACCTAAAATGGATGATGAAGATATGAAGTGAATGATGAACATTGATTCATATGGACATGCAACAATGATCGGTGGAATTTGGGAGAAAATGCTCCGGATGAAACCAGGAGTCAAGATGTCGAAACTCCCAAAGCCTGGATTCTCGAAGTAGATATTTATTGTCTGATGGAGAAGGAAGTGTTGTTCTCGATCTGCAACTATGGGGCTTCTACCTAGCTACTAATACTCGCGCAAACTTGGCATGCCGAATACACGCGAGTCACCGATATGATCATGATCTATGATCTGGGAAAGCACCACTTTGGTTTCCATGCGCTGCTCTTGGATGGACCATGACTCTTGCTGCAAAGATCAATGACTCATAATTACTTCAGGAGTTCCGGCTTCAGGCCTTCAGGAATTTCAATGCTTAACTCCCACAATATTTCAAAGTAAAACTTCCAAAGAGAGGGATCCGGTGACGCATGGCCTCTTGATTTAGATGATCGAGATTCATTTTGAGACCTTTAGTACTTCAGGGCTTCTCGTGATACTGTCGCCAAGATCAATGATCCTTGTTGGTTTGAGATCAACAACTCACGATTATTTTGGGATTTCGGGCTTTGAATCTTTGAGACCTTTTCACCCTCCTCAACTGGAAAATCCTGTAGTGAATTTTTCTATAGCTCAGATCTAGCGTCACATGTCCCTTTGATCGATGGCCCATATTTTCTTCGGGTTTCGAGACTTCGGACTTTTTGGTCGAATAACTCTTACAATACTTCAGAGTCCTAACTTGCGTAATGTTTCCCTACCGTTGATCTCTCCCTAATGAGATTCGATGGCCCAGACTTAACCTTTTCTTGATCTTTAATTCTGGGGCTTCTGATTGATGCTAAAACTTCACAGGGGATCTCTGCCATTGAAATCTGAACCTGCATGTTTTCTTGTGTTTCAAGCCTGAAATGGACTATTCTGTAAGCCGTGCTTTGTGCCCATGGTTGTTTCCTTTGAAAACAAAGATTTGGATGGCTTGTTGCGGGATTGGGAAAACATAATGACCAGTGATTGGAACAAAAGGCGACGAGTGTTCATCCTTAGAGAAAAATAGAGAAACTTTAGGCTGAGACTTATTTAGGTAATACATCAAGGGAAACTAGGTCACTTGAACAGGAGGGAAAAAATGACTTTACCAGTCGAAGGGAAAAATTTCAGGACCTAGCCTACGAAAGAGAGATAGAGATGGGGAAAGGATACATACTTAGGTATTATCAACATGCACCTAAGACCCTTGAAAAATTCATGTGATAACATTGGCTCCACAGGGGATGGCATGATCCCTGTGAGCTGCCAAGAACGTGCAGTTTCAGTGCCTTAGCTTTGGGTTATGGAGTCTCTTATTCAAAATGGAAATAAAAAGAAGTGGTAATTAAAATGGTGGGGTGTCAATCACAACTGTTACACATTATTTTTGTCACCCTTATGACCGTTAATGATGTAAACCTTTTTTTTGTCTTCAGAGGGATCAATGGCCTGAATTACTGAAGAAAGAAGGGAGAAGAACTTTGCCTGAGAGATGAAATCATATTTTCCTTTGTAAAAAACCTATTAAGGAGGATCATCGCACCCTATCCAGTTATAGGGTTTTGACAATCCCATATTGTCGCATGATATACTATACGTGGACTACGACATCGTCGCACTCTTCTCAGTTATAGGGGTGCAATGATTTTCATACATTGGAAAAATGAGCATCTTCTCGATGCTTCTAGAAGGAGAAGCTTCTTTGGTAAGGTGGCCTACGATCAGTTTGGATCTTACTCACTTTTCTGATTTAGTGGGATCATCCTAACCTCCTCACCTTATCCTCTTCAACTTATAAAAGAAGAGGATCTCTCATGAAGAAATTTAGCTTGGGATTGGTAGATTGGATTGAGATTGGAAATTTGGCTTGGGATTGTCAAGATAGATTGTTGATCTCAGAATCCATGGAGTAAAAGTGTGTGGGAAGCAAGGGAGTGTTGGAAGGGACCTTACAACATCAAGGCCTTGGTTGTATTCTCCTTTTCATAATTTTAATACAACAATATATTTCTTTCCCATAAAATTGGTCTTATTTTATTGTATGACTCCTTGATCACATACATAGGTTTTGTTGAGTATACATTTTTTCTTTCACTTCGTTGTCTTTTGTCTTTTTATAGGTTCAACATCCCATAAGCCTTGGAACAGAGTGATGATGACACTAGCGAGGAAAAATGATGTTTAAAAGATATGTCATTTATCTCTTGTTAGTTAGTATGATTGATAATTAAAACTTAGGGAAAGTTTTATATTATGTCTTGTTTTGTTCTAGTTTCCTGTGGAAACTAGGCAGATCTGTTTGTGTCCACACTTACCGATTAGTCCGATAAAAAAATTGGTGACTCTACTGGGGATTAGGTTGTTTTCCTAGTAGTCTTTCTTCCTTGCTTTTTTTGCTTGTATTCTTCCTGCTAAGTCATTGGGTGATCCATGTTGATTCTCTAGTCTTGAAATTCATTTGGAAATCTTGTCCTCTGTTAATTTTTCTTGCATTTTTAGTCATCGTTGCACCCTATCTTTTCACAGTCTATGATGACTCCTATAAACCCTTTGTATGCTCAGTGATCGTCGCACTCTATCTGTGGGAACTAGTGTGACAAGGTCGCACTGTATAGTTACCCCTACCTACGATGATCCTTGATCGTCGCACTGTGCCTTTCTACTGCCTGCGTCGATTCCCATAGAATTTTTTTAGAGTGACAGTCAAATTTTTCTTCTTTACCCAGATCTGTGATTTAGCTTTGGGGTGAATTTTTGAGATTTATTATGGTATTTTTAAAATATTCTTGACAACTTTGAATCTTATTTTAGCCTTCTTTGCTTTGTTTTATCTTGTGTGATTTTGAAATATTTGATCTCTTGCTTTGAGTGTCTTTCGGTTACCAAGCATTGTTTTTTATTTAGAATTGTTTGGTGAAATAACTTCTTTTTCTTTTATTGAACAGTTCATGTTAAAAGATAAAATTTCTTTGGGTCACTTTGTTTTACAGAGATTTGTTATTGCTTTTATCTATCTTTGAAACACAAATTTTAATTTCTTGCTTTGGATTAGATTGGGGGCATCCTTGCATTTGAAGTAGTGAAATTTCACGGTTTTTGGCATTTTGGGGGGGCCAAGATTCGTGTGTTGGTGTACAGTCTCTTTGGCTCATTTATTGAGGATCTTGATATTGATGAGTTTAGTTAAATTCTGGGACATTGTGCATCTGAAAATGATAAACATTTTCTCCTTCTTGTAATATAGCTTTCATCGAAGTGAAATATTTGCATTCTCATTTCTTTGCATTGTTTAGAGTTGGTCGAAACATCATTTAGTCCATGCCATTTTCCTCTTGAGTAAAAACAACCTTAAAAATAAAGCGCTTATAAAAATCAATTAGATATTTTTATATTTTCTGGTAGAAAACCTACATTAGCTTAGGGTGTAGGGATTTGGAATAGGTGTGAAAGATAACTTTCCAAAGATGCAAACAAACATAGTATCTTGTGATAGGGAGAGTTTGAATCCACTTGCTACATTTTGTCCTGTAAATCCCTTCTAACACAAGGGTCAGTCAGGAGGTCTCATCAAGAATGGAAGAGTTACTCACCCTACTTTGTTGGTTTTGGTGTAGAGATTGTGCATATTATTGGGGATCGCTTGAGAAGAAAATCCTATGGGGACCTTCTTGAGTTGATTTCAGGCTTAGATACCCTGCCTTTGCACGTGGATCAGAATTTTGACTATTTCCCTAGGCATCATTGTATTAATTGGTAACCTTAGTGGCCTATCTCTTTAGGGTCTTTACACGAGGTGATTGTGGAGGGGAAAGTCTTCATGGTACCTGGAATCGACGTTGTCCAAACTCACTTGGGCTCCTTGGAGGCTATACCCACAATTATGTGTGAGAGCTTGCACTAGGGTGCAAGTCCATTAAGAAGGTCATCAATGTAACTTTTTGACCCGCTCTATCTCAACCCCTTCTTATATTGTCCTTGCGACGTTGGATTTCATCACCAACTGGTGCGTTCATTGTAAGACGGTTTTTTTTTCTTGTTTTCTTCCTATATTTTTAGCATGTGCTATTTGTTTTCCCTAATAGACTCTAGATTGCTTCTGTTTTTAATGGCATCATTTCCCGAAATGACCAATGAAGGAACCCCTTTTCCAGGGGACCTGTTTGTTTTTCCTTCTTATAGAAACATTGGTCCTCCTCACATTGCTACTTTGAACCTTTTAGGTCTCACAATTGGATTGCCGATATCATTGTTTTCCACTCAGGTAATCCCGAATGCAGCAAGTGCTTCGGTTGTAAGCACTTCCCCCCAAGACCATCAACCTCACGTTGATCCTTCACCTTCTTCACCTCTGAGGTCTTCTTCCATTTCATATTCTTCACTAAGTGAAATATTTGAAACTAGTAGCCCGGTGGATAAGAATAAGAAGAAGAAAAGGAATATTAAGAAGAAGAAAAATAAACAAGGGTCCAAACTTCCAACCACTGTTGGACATGTTGGAAAGAAACCAGTTACCATTAATCATGCTGGGAATGTTGATGACTCCATGATCACCCAAATAACCCATAAGCCCAAGTACCCTTGTAGGCTTTGTAAGGGTAGCCATCTTCATAAGGATTTCCCTCGTCTATCCAAGATTATAGAAGCATGGTCTACACACCATCACCAACCCATGTCGTCAGCCTTTGAACAACATGTTGATGACCTCCTATTAGCTAGTCGGGTTACCATTGGGAAGAAGAAAAGTAGAGTCAAGTTCCCATGTATGTTATGTAGAGGGAGTCATTAATCTCACCTTTTCCCTTGTATGGATGAAGCCTCAAAATTACTGGAAGACATGACTATTTTCAAACCTCAACTTCCAACTTCTTATCACAAGCTTACTCTCAGCCCACTTGTAGTTGATGGAATGATCAATGTATGGTCCCTTCATCGGTTAGTCGGGTTGATCATGTAGTCAATCTGGTCATGTCCTTATCTGAACTAGTTGATAAAGTGGTCAATCCGATCCCATATTCGGTCGATCCCACTCTCCCATTAGAGAGTGTCACCCAAGCGGTCAATCCCACTCTCCCGTTAGAGAGTGTCACCCAAGCGGTCAATTAGTTTCCACCGTTCGACCCCATTCTCCTCTTGGAGAATGAAACCCAAGTGGTCGATGTGATCTCGTCATCGGTCGATCCTACTCTCCCGCTAGAGAGTAAATCTGATACTACCCATGTTTTTCTTGTTGATACAAAATATATCATGCTAGGGGGCATTCCTCCTTCCGTAGAACCCCCTCCAAGTAATGAGGTCATCCTTTTTGATTGGGGTGTGATAACTGGACCTCATCTTCCCTCTCACATTTTTTTCAAGATTACAGTACAGGTTTGTGTTCGGGAGGTTTCTTAGACGCTGATAGATGAAGGTTCGTCCATTAGTATTTTGTCCTCTATTGCTTTAAAAGCTTTGGGTTATCCTCTGCTTGTGTCGGTTTTCCAGACTCTGTTAGTTTTTAACAGAAGAACCAGTCACCCTTTAGGGATCCTTCCTTATTTTCCTATAACTTTGGGAGGGAAAACTGTCTTTATTGATGTCATGGTAGTCCAAGACCCCTTGGATTTCAATTTACTTCTTTGAAGAGATTATGTCTATGCCATGAAAGCTATTGTGTCCACTCTTTTTTATGTGATATATTTCCTGCATGATGGAAGAGTGGTGACTATTGATCAACTTATGTTTTTTGGTCCTGACTTGACCGTCAATTCAATTACTTCCCTAAATAGTTCATATATCAGTTGATATCACCCTTGCCACATGTCAATTATGTGGCGTTGTCTCCCATTCTTTCCACTGCCAGTGATGATGACTTGGATCCGGTAGTTGACATGGTGATCTATTTAGTGGGGTTATTGGAGATTGATCTCCTTAACCCTATCACAACCCTCGACATGTGTTCTTTCCAGAGCAGTGTTCTTCCGTCCAGTGAAGATCTCTTGGAATCCATGACCGATTTTTATCCCTTGAAATGGTGTCCTTCCAGAGAATTGTCCTCTTGGAAGCCATGATCAAGAGGAGGATTTGTTCATGGTTTTCTGATTTCAAGCTCATTAAAAAATGAAACAACATTTGAACATGGTTTTTTGATTTCAATCTCATTAAAAAATGAAACCATCTTTGAGCAAGGTTTTCTGATTTCAAGCTCATTAAAAAATGAAACCATATTTGAGCATGGTTTTTTGATTTCAAGCTCATTAAAAAACGAAACCAACTATGAGGATAGTTTTCGCTTCTCTGTAGAAACCTCGTTAAAAAATGAAACATAGATTATGAGCATAGTGTTAATCCCTAATATTGTCTCATTACCCCTTAATTGGGGCATATTACATTAACAATTTTATTTTATTTATGTCGGCTTTATTCCATTAGCTGTAATTATACCTCCTAGTCTCCTATATATACCAAGGAGACATTTTCATTTTAATCATCTTGTACTTGAACATTTATGTGTGGTAAAAGGAGGTTTCCCCCTTGAAGAGGCTTATTATCTGAAATTATATCTTCTTCAAGGCGTTGAGTACTTGTTCTGAGGTATTTCTATGCTATATTGATATTTGGTTCTTAACATATGATATCAGAGCTCAAGGTCTTGGGGTTTTGCTGCTACATCTGAGACACCTTGGAATATTCGCTATAAATTTTTGTCTACAATGATTTAGAAGGAATGAATTGGATGATATTTAGTATATGGATCAAGGTACGTTGGTTTAAAAATTTATCTCCTGAGGCCTTATAATTTTGGATATATATCCTTTGTAAGATAGGGTTCTGGAATCATCTTGAATTGAGTCATTGAGTAATTTTCGCTATAAATTTTTTTCTATAATGTTTCAGACCCTTAACTCCGGAGGATATTCTCAAAAATTAGTAAGGTATCTGTGGTAGCAATTTTATCTTCTGTGTCATCGTAAATTTGTAGATACACCCTGTGGAAGATAGGGTATCTGACTAGTCCTATTGACTAGTCTCAAGAAGGTGTTCCGGGTAAAAAAATCATAAATTCTTCTTGGAGTATCCAAATTGAGTGAGATTAGTTGCATTGGATAGTGGACAGACCGTAGTAGTTCTGGTATGAGTTTCAGAATTTTATATCAATTATTTTGTGTGGGGCACGCTATACAAGTGAGATCTCATGGAAAGTCTAAAAAACAACAAGTTGTGGGGAAGTTACCGTAAATTCCACTTGGCACATCCAATTTTTATTAGACCTGTGGCATTGATAAGAAGAAATATTAGAAACCTATAAAAAATAAAATTTCATACTCAGAAGGGATGAAATTTTGGAGGATTGTCTACCAGAACCACCTCAAAATCAAGGTTTAAAGTGATACTTGGCCAAAATGCCACCAAAAAAGGAAACTTCTACACCAAATATGAAATTATTATACATAGATTGTGAAGAGGAAGAAGAACAAGAACAAGAACCATTTCAAGATGAAAACGTAGAAACAATTTCGTCCGAAGAGTTGTCTCCCACGATATTGTGTAATGCATTGGCTAGAATTAACACTCCTCAAACCCTCAAGATCGAAGGATACATCAAAAATAAAAAGGTAATAGTCCTAATTGATTCTATAAGTACTCATAATTTCATTCACTATAAATTATCCAAATCTCTCAATTGCTTTGTATATCTAGCGCTAGAGTTTCAAGTAATGATTGCAGATGGAGGAACTAACAATTGATCAGGAAAATGCAATAAGATCAAGGTTACTATGGGGGAATATGTAATGAATAGTCCAATGATTGCTATACCCATGGGTGGTTCTGATGTTGTACTAGGAATCCAATGGTTACAAACATTAGGAACAATGGCTTTTAATTTTCAAGAACTTTCATGAAATTTTCATTGGAAGGAAAATAAATTGAGTTAAGAGGTATCACAGGGAAACCTGGTAAGGTGATAAGCTCTAATGGCATGAAAAAAGTATTGAAAAAGGGGCATCAAGGCATTATTGCACAACTATGCTCACTAGATGTTCAAACATCTAAGCCATCTATTCCTCAAGCTCTCAAAGGGATCATTGATAAGAATTCCAAAGTATTTGAAGATATTCCCAAAGGGCTTCCACCCACTCGAAATCATGATCATGAAATTCACCTGATTGCTGGGAGTGTTCCTCCTAACATCAGGGCATACACATACCCTTATGCCTAGAAGAATGAAATTGAGTGCATCGTTGAAGAAATGTTAGAGGCTGGCATTATTAGACCTAGCCAAAGTTATTACTCTGCACTAGTGGTAATGGTATTGAAGAAAGATAACTCGTGGCATATGTGTCCAGATTATAGAGAGCTCAACAAGATCACTATTAAAGATAAGTTTTCTATT
>JASDQU010100606.1:125548-142436 GCA_032191745.1 Picea mariana | reverse complement strand
CAAAATGAGATCCATAAGTACAAAATGTGGGCCCCCTAGCTCCTGAATGTCATATAATGTCGTATAAGTACAAAAATTATGCTATGAGCACATAAAATATCTAGGATCGAGGATGGTGAACTCTATCATAAAAAAAGATGACGTTGTCCAAATTCCATAACAATAGGACCCAGGGCGTGGGTACCCCCACGACATGACGATGCATGCCTATGTGGAGGTAATCAATAGTATCCATGGGCACATTACAAGTGAGGCCCTGAAAATTATTTCCCACACGACATAAGGTCCTAGATGCATCATCACTGGGGCCTGTCTCCTCTCTGCCTCATCGGCTATGTCATGGGACATTATCCAGACCCATGGGTGCTCTATTTGTATAAAATTTAATTATTTATCAGTATTTTGGATCTCACAAAACAATAGGAATTTTTATGTCTCTCTCTCTCTCTCTCTATATATATATATATATATATTCAAAAAATAAAAATAAAATAACAAAAAAATAATCTACCTATGTCTTGTGGCTCGACCTCAAGAGAAATGATGACATCCAGATCATCGACGAAGTTGATTCCAACATAAGGGTAATCCTCAATGAAGGGAGTCTACCACTCCCACCAACTAAAGAAGGCATCGTCATATGGATTGGACATTTGTCCACCTCTTATTTGAGCTATCATCTCATTCCATCGAACCATGGCTGGACATGGTTGTAAGTGTCCTCGTATGTATGTCTACAAGCCCATCATAGGAACCCTCTCAAAGAAGAAAATGCATAGGACATTTCCAAAGCCAAATTTCTTGGTCTTCCTAAGCTTGCAATTGGTGACTTGTGATCTCATGTATTTGAGCATTTTCGTACTCTAGTCATACATAGTGGGTCTTAAGCATTCAACCCCATGCTGCATTTGTGCCTGCGATACCAAGTGAAAAGAGTTGGATCCCATGATCCAAACCATATTATAAAGGATGACTTGGAGACTCAAGTTGGTTATCTATTTGATAGGCACTTGAGATACACATTTCTCAGTATCGAATTCAAAATACTCATTTATGTAGTCATTGACACTCCGCCCACCACCTCCATGAGTTTGTAAGTTTGACACTTCCCATCTCCTGGAAAAACTTCCTCTCTTCCACAATGATAGTCAATGATTTTCCAATGAGCATAAATGCCTCAAAATCAGGGTGCCAGTAGTAAATCAAGATATTCAACAATCTCCTTTGGGCCCTCATGCCACCAATTTTAAAAAATTAGTACATTTCACATGAACATAGAGCTTGTTTGGAATCGTCATCACCGAATACTACTCGGTCCACCTCTTCATGTTCACGTTCTCTCCAGTGAATAAACATGCTCCCCAATTTTCAAGATATTTTTGAGTTAGCATTTCTTTTTCAATAACATCCCTGGACATCCATGACCTCCAATTAGAATTGGCATGGATATTCATGATTGGCGTTTCCACTTGCTGTGGATATTCGTGGGTTGCATTAAGGAAGTCCACAGATATGTAGAGACGTGTTTAAAAAAAGAGGCTTAAGCCCCAATTTTTCACTAAAATGAGTAAATAATGAATGGAAATGCAAGGTAGGGTGGATATACTTACTTGGTCTGGGTGGCAAGAGGTTTCGTCGCTCTAAGATTTGCAAATATTTGTTTGGTATTTCAAGGGTTTTGGTCACTTTGGTTTTTTTTTGGGTAAAATGGTAAAAAATGGCTTGGTAAATGGGTAAATAAAACAATATTTATTAATTTTTAGAAACCCACTTCCTATAGTTTTGATAATTTTTCCAAAATTTCAACTAATGGTCAGTCTCTTGTAGTTATGTGGTTTTTTTTGTATATCTTAGGCTATACTTTGGACATATTTTGGTTTCTTCTCGTCGATTGGCCGAGTCTTTTACTAGGCTCTAGGAAGGTAATGTTCTCATTACTAACATTTAGGGTAGGGTGCATTCACCTAAAATTTTGCATTATCAGTTTCCATTTCCGCTTAAACCTAGTGTCAATCCCATTAAAAAGTGATTCAACCTTATCATTTCCTCATAAACGTCATTTTGTTGATGGTAGAGCCTACCTTCCATGGGAGATTTAGTTTATAACCTCCTTGTATTCTGGCGTTCATGTTGTAAGATTGTTCCTTAGGCTCGAGATTCCTAGTAGTCCCACCATGAGTTTTCATTTGAACTTCATGCTTCTTACTCACTCTTATTCTGGATATTACCCATGCGACTCCCTCCCTTATATGCTTCTCACAACGACATCACAGAGTTCATAGTTAATCTCTTTTCAGACTCCTTAAAATTGAAAATATTTCCAAGTGATGTTATTTATTTCACACTCATTAAATGGACCTAAAGGAACATCTATTTAGTACAGGTTTACCCCCTCTTCATATTGAATAGACTAATTACAAAAAGGGTATACTCTATTCCATAGACTAGAAGAGTTCTCCTCAATTTTGTTTTATACTTTTTTGATCTCATGAGACTAAATTTATGAAAAAGGATGAGGGATTCCATAGTAAATCTCTTCTCAGACTCCTTAAATATGAAAAGATGGCCAAGTGATCTTGTCTCTGTCACACTATTAAAATGGATTTGAAGAGATTCCTTTTCAGTATAAGTTTAACCCTTTTATGAAATGAACATACTATGTACAAAAAAGGAATACTTTGGTCCAGTATTGGCCATAAGAGTTCTCCTTGGTATTATTTTATTCTTTTTCGGGCCATGGAGACCAAACTTACGAAAAATATTTCCATGGGAGGTTTACTTCCTAAATTTGAGTTGTAATTGCATTGCATATGGACTGCTCACGCTTTTAGGCCTTGTGCGAGCTTCAACATGTTGTTGTTGAACCCATTTCTTATGCATTCCTAGCCCTGCAATTTATGTTTTTGCGACTCTACACCTTATCTATGGAGGAAACATTCCCTGAGTGTCCTTATATTGCACATGATTTCCTTGCATTGAGAATATGTATGTTCCTTGTGCTTTGGAACTAGTTTTCTTTCCTGCGAAAGTCATTTCCTCCAATGTACTATAGCATTCTTTTATTCCTTTTCAGGTTTTAATAATATGAAAAATACCAAAAAAATAAGAAAACCAAAAATAAGGGGGGAAAGAGTTCATCTCTTGTTTTGGCAGCTGTTTTGTCACCCTTGAACAAAGCACAATCTTGAGTCGACATCTCTTAATTTTGGGTCTAGTATGGATGTAGGAGAATTTTTCTCATTTTGAGTTTTATCTCCCCTAGTTGGTTATTATTACAGCTATATGGAGCGTTTCTTTATGCCTTCTATACCACAAATGTATCCAAGTTTATAGTCCATGCTGCCTAAGTCACATAATGTGTCATGTTTTTGTTCAAGGGAAAGTTTCAACTTGAGTAGACCATTCAACAGATAGTTCTTGGCCTTGCAAGTCGGCCTTCCCAAGTCGTTCATGTCAGTATCATCATCACAATTATCTATATTTGATCCAGGTGGATATCGGTGGCCACCCACCTATTCCAACTGGTTGAAAACAATCTTCTGGCAACTTACTATTTTTAACAGGTTTTCAGTTCCTAAACCTCCGGGGCCTTTTTGAGGGCCTAATTGAATATTGTTTTTGAGATAAAGCACATAATTTATGTCCAAAGGCTCTAATTGGACCCCCAAAATGAATCTTCTCGATGATACCTTTCCAACAAGCTATCGTGCGCCCCAAACGAAGATCTTATGCCAAAGTTACGCCCCTGGGAAGTTGAAAGACCAAACTACCCTAAACGAGGTCCACAAAACTGTTGGATTTTCATCTTCTAGGGTTAGGGTTTTGAATTTTATTTATGATAAAAAGGACTTTGGAGCCTCATTGTAACAATCATATTGTTGCGAATGTGAGTATCCATCACATATCTTCTTAGAGATAATATTCCATCATTCTAGTGAGTCTTTCAATCTGTATTTCTACATTTTTGTACATTTCGCTCATTAATAGAAATTGTGTATTAATGTACCTTTGTGATTATGGTTGCATCTTTCATATATTTATGTTATATTATTGGATATCTGAGATATATCTGTACATTTATTTATTTTATCTCCGTTATCATTTCGTTCAAAAAATAATATGGATCACTCATATCAAAGCAGGATGCTCTTGATCGTTTTTTCATTGCATGTCCCTGACAATGTCCGAGTATAGAAATTTGGGTCTCAATATTGTCTCTCTTGAGGAAAATTTCTCTCAGACGCTCAAGAAACCCTCCATGGCAGAAGAAAATAAAAATGACAGAGCATACAATTCTATTAATCAATTTCTTGAGCAAGCTCTCACGTAACAAAGGGATGAAATGATGGAGAATTTTGCCTACATCCTTCAATGTATTCCAATAGAAACTGATGCATCTTTATCAAGCAGACACTTTGGAGGAATCTCACCTTTCAAGGTACAAGTTAATTTTTATATTCCCATATTTGAAGAAAAAATAGATGCAGATTCCCTAAAAAAATATTTAAATATGCTAGAAGGATATTTTTCCGTTCACAATTTTTACGATAGGGGAAGGATGACCTTCACACTCCTTAAATATCTCCCCCATGTCAAAAATTGGTGGGAAAATTACTGGGAGAAAAGTTCCATAGAGGAGTCTGGAATATATGGGGCCAATCCCACTTAGGATTATTTTGTGGATGTGGTGAAGGAACAATATTACCTTGTTGGTAACTATGATGACTAGTACATGAGATGGACCATGCTGCATCAAGAGCGGGGCCAAGAAGTGCCATAGTTCACCAATACCTTCCATACCTTATGCACCAAGATGGGTATCAAATATTTTGAGTGACATTTGGTTTTGAAATACCATGGGGCTCTACACAGATACATCCATACTGAAATGGAATTTCTGGACATCTCATTGTTGGGAGTTTCCTATGGATATGCTGTCAAAATCGAGCATAAATTTAGGCACCAGAACAAACGGGAGTTTGGGTTTGCAAATATACAACAACCAAAGTATGATAAATATGGCCCTAACAAACAACCTCCCGAAAACCAGTCTAAGCCATAGGAAAATAAGGGACACAGAAAGACAAAGAAGGACACTGGAAAATGGTGCGATTTCCAAAAAATCCCCTGGCACAACACAGATAAATTTTTCTCAAAAGATTCATTGGTGGCTGATATCAAAGAAAAATATCTGAACCTAGATTCAGAATTCGATTTAGAAAATAATGGGAGAAGACGGATCATCGATGCAGACCCCACTTCTATTGTTGTGATTAAAACAATTCAACCAGAAGAACCAATAGATCTTGAGGAGGGGGAGCACCTCTTCCATTCAAAGATGTGAGTGAAGGGGACACTGTTTCATTTCATTGTTGATAATAGAATATAGAAGAACCTCATCTCAGAAGAGGTTGTCAAATAGTTGGGATTGTCGACAACACCACACCTATAACCATACAACATTGGGTGGCTTCGCCAGGGATGAGATATCTGTGTCAGGAAACAATGTTGATTTTCATATGGCATCCAACCTTTCAAGGATGAGGTATTATGTGATGTTTCCCCACTGGATGTATATGATGTTATTTTGGGTCAACCATATATGTGGAAGCGCCATGCTATTTATGAGTCTCGACCCCATAGTGTCATTGTTACTTTGGGGGTTCATCTCTACAAGATACTAGAGGTAGTTTCAGCTACTGTCCCACCTAAATAGTGCTAAAAGGAAGTATATCATACTACAAAATTCATCTTCTTCATAGTCTGTTGAAAAGGTGAACATAAGAACATCGCAACCGCTATAACTTCAGTCAAAGCACCTTCTGTCCAGTAGAAGCAGGTCGACAAGATTGGAGAAAAGCGCAAGGATTCCTTTTGCAAAAAATCATCTCATGTAGCCAGACTGGTTAAAAATTTCCGACCCTTCTATCCAAAGGTTTGTGACATCCTTCAACAAGATAAGCAACACAACTTATCCAGCATTGCAAGCAACTCATCAAGATGCAGATTCAACAAACAATTTTTCGTCTCCCACGGGCACTCAACGCAATGTATATCATTGGTTCCTAAAGAGAGAGGATTGATCCAGGTGGATAATGGTGTCCATCTACCTATTCCAACTGGCTCAAAATAGTCTTCTGGCAACTTACTATTTTTAGCAGGTTTTCAGTTCCTAAACTTCCAGGGCAATTTTGAGGGCCTAAATGAAGATTTTTTGGGATTGAGCACCTCTATGACATAAAAAGACTCTCATTGAGCCCCAAAAATGAATCTCCTTGATGATACCTTTCCAACGAGATATTGTGCACCCCAAACGAAGATCGTATGCCAAAGTTGCGCCCATGGGAAGTTGATACACCAAACTCCCCAAAACGGGGTCCACAAAACTGTTGGCTTTTCATCTTCCGGGGTTAGATTTTTTGATTTTATTTATGATAAAAAGGAATTTGGAGCCTCATTGTAACAATCGTCTTCTTGCAAATGTGAGTATCTTTCACATCTCTTCTCAGAGATAAGCTGCCACCATTCTAGCGAGTCTTTCACTCTGTATTTCTATAGTTTTGTACATTTCGCTCATTAATAGAAATTGTGTATTACTGTATCTCTGTGTTATGGTTACATCTCTGATATATTTATGTTATTATTGGATATTCTAGGTATCTCTGTACATTTATTTATTAAATCTCCGCTCTCATTTCATGTTGAAAATAATTTAGATCAGTCTCTTCGTCCGATCTCTTCCAAATATTTGGCCTTTGTCACCCATCGTGTTGGATGATGAAGGGTGTCTTAATGCCTTCCTTCCATTCGATATCTTGATGTCACACTGGTCCTCTACGAATAGCTGCTCTCACTAGGACCTTCTATATCTTGGCCTGAAGAGTTGCAATACCCTTCAAATCCCGTATCAGGACTTCTTGTCACCCACAAGACACTCTTTTGATCTCCCGACAGTCTCTTCGGGAAATCGGGCTTCGCAGTATCGCGAACCCTGTGTGCACGCCCTCGCACGACTCCAAACCCCGATCCCAAATGGGTCAATGGGTCAACGCTTTCCACTCCCGTCGGGGATTTCCCTATCGGGAAATCGCTATCCGCGATGTCAACACTCTGACTTTCCAAACCCCGAGTACCGAGGTACTGATTCCCCGATACAGCACCACCTGTATCCCACTAACTCCCGGGGTCCCTCTCTACCACGTCACCTCGGGATTTTGTGGATCACAAATCCACGATGCAAGTTTTCTTTGCTGTCGGAAACCTTGAACGCCGAACCCCGATTCTCTAACTTCTCAGGATCTCACGCCACCTGTCCTTGTCACAATCGATGGCCTCGATTAATTCGGGAAATCGTTACTCGTGATTTCGACGTGCATGCAACTCTTGCCTCGCTGAACGCCGAATGCCGATATGCGATGGCTACGGGTTCTGTCTGCGTCTAAGGGTTAAACCCCGTGCAATTTCCCCGAGATCTGACGGTCTGCGGGACTTCGCAATTTCCACCCGCGAATCCTATCCGTCTATTCTCCATCTTGGGGATTTCTTCCACTTCAACAGCTTCTCCCGGTTCGAGCCTCACCTGTGTTCTTCCTCGCGGATTTCACAAGGAATTATTCCTCCTGAGCTTTGTCAATTTTGCCTCCCTCAGGGACTTTACACACACTTCTCACACTCGGCCTCCAACAACTCTCAAAGTGCTGGATCCTTCAGATTTCGTGCACCTTCCTGCAACAGAAAACTTCCGTCCTCCTAAGCTCAGAATCACCACTGAGACTTCAACCTTGGCTTGCACTTCGCCTGCACGGCTTCCTCAACCCAAATCAACTTCTGGGCAGATGAGAACAAAAGTTCAACTATCTAGCCTCATCGACGCACTCTATGCGGATGAATTCCACTGCACTCTATGCAGGAATCTCTTGGCTCGAACAGAGAAACAATTGAAACTCATTCTCTTCTATCACAGACTTCAGTAAACCTCTGAAAACACATGCACAACATATTCAAAAGCAAATGCATACAAAGAAACAAGCACTCATGAGCACATAAGCAATCATACCCACAGAGAAATAACACCATACATGAATTTGAATCAAAGACTCTTTTCTATTAACTCAAATCTGTACATGAGTGTTCTTCACAAATTCTCTGCATTGCTCTGCTTGCTCTCAATGATAATGCTTCAATAATACAATGATACAAAGGAGGGTGCCTATAATCCGTTTTCCCTCTCGAAATCTGAAACTATCAAATCTATAATAAATTCCTATCTAACAACATTAAAACTAATAAATGCCTTCCTATCTATAATACAATACAAGTGCGCTTCATTACATTAGCTCATTAATGCTTGGCCCAACAAATATCAAGGTAAAATTCAAAAAGGTAGTTTGCTGGCTTGTCCAGCTGTCTTTTCCTTGCTCCACGCGCTGGCTCGCTGGATGAGTTGTGGATGCTCCTGCATCATATCTTCCCATCGAATTCGACACATATTTCTCTGGGATAGGGATCTATATTTATGTTTTGTACCTTGGGGCTTGTAGTCATTAGTGGAAGGTTCCCTTGCTATGGACAGTGGGAATACATCAATGTCCCATGATCGATAGATTCTACCAAGTTTTCAATGCCAACTCATTCATTTACACTTGTTAGATTGTACCATGGTACCTTGATGCCCATTATCATCATCGATGAGTTGTCTCATGTTTTTTAACTATATACATCAATGCCCGATAATCAAATGATGTCTAATTATGTTCGACTTCGATTCATTTATTCACATAGTGTAGACTTGTACCACCACAGATTGTAGTGAACACTTCAGGTGAAGTATGAGAACCAACTCTTTTGTGCTCCCTCCCAATCCATATGGTACCACCTCAAAGACATTGTTACTTGCATAGGATCAACTTGTTCATTCCATTGGTCCCATATATCCTCTATACTTTATCTTGATATATAGCTCCACTATGTATATTTTGGTGGATATGATCTACTTTGACATGGATCCACTGCGTATTTTTCATGGCCATACTTGATTCTTCATTTATATCACATGGATCCGCTGTGTACTATTCGTGTCCATGGACTTTAGCCATAATTCAGATATTCCATGGATCTGCAGTGTACTCAATTTTGGTGGCCATGCTTAGATCACTCTTGAGCATGGGTATTCTCGAATTGGGAAGATAATACTCTTCATTGACATCTGTTGATGGTTGTTGTTTTTGGATTAGTTGTTCGATGACCTTCACGGGTTACTTCAGTGCATCCTCACCTCTCACAGTTTATAATGTGTTTCGGCCATCATTTTTCCTTTCTGACCTCACACATTAGGGAGCATCTATTATAGCACAAAATTCCACACCTATGCATTTGTGCCATGGAATAACCTTTTCCCTTGGCTTTCTAGACAAAATCCCAAACTTTTCTCATGAAAATTATCTAAAAAACATGTCTTTTGCACATATTCGAAGCTCCTTCATGAAAAGCACAGATAGCCACAACTTTTTAGTTTGCAACCTGCAGATGCCCTCAAACAATGGAAAAAATAAAATAATTATGAGTTTTCATATTAGTTTCTCTGTTGGGCTCATGTCCCAATGTCCCCATTCCTGTAGAAAATGGATTCCAACTTCCCCAACCTCTTGAGGAATATATAAAAGAACCATTTATGGATAAGACAAGGACAAGTCTTTTGGTGCAAGGTTATGTTGCTGAGATATAGAAAGATTCCCTTTCTTTATTATCCTCTCAGTAACATTCCCCAATATGGAAACTCATTTTTCAGTGCCTATTTCCTATCTATGTAGTCATAGGGTGTGTCCTTATCCCTATTTGGGATACTTAAGGAAGAGTATTTTTACTGAGTTGATGCTTGAAGGATTCATGGAAGAATGCAGGTACTTGGCTCCGAAGCAGTGCCGAAAGTGAGTCAGGTTGCAATTAACCTCTATATTTGGTGTTAATAGAAGAGATTTCTTTCCCTCCAAATTGTGTATTAAATGCAACATTGTGTGTCTTTTCTTATAATGTTTGCTTTGAATATAGTACATGACATGTATACAATTTGATCATATAACTACCTCATAACAATGCTTGTCTTGATTCCATTTTGCAGGATGGTTCCAACAAAGGATCAAGATCTCTTTGAAAAGTAGGAGCAGGGATTGACATCAAATGGGAGATTTAAGGTGCACTTTTCTCCTTCTTTCTTTCCCTAATTTCTCCTAGAAAAAGTAGTTATTCTTTCATTTTTGTATACTTTTCTGTGAGGGAAGATTTTCAGTCTTCTTAATACAATATTTCTTTGCTGTGATTTGAACCAAATTCACGGGGGAAATATCCTTTCAACAACACCAACCTGCTGTTAAAAATATGTAGGCACAAAACTACTAGAGACAACAATATCCTTAACTAAGAACCAACTTAGTAAGATGTAGGCATCCACCTACTAGAGACACCAATCTCCTCAACTAAGCACCAACTCAACAATATGTAGGTGCCAACCTACTGGAGACACCAATATCCTTAATTGAGAATGAACTCAATAAAATATGTGTAGAATATAATCAAATATATTCATACAAAAAATACTTCTGACTTCACCTGCATACTTCATTCCATAAACAATCCTTCAAACCCTAGAAAGGCTCATAACATCATTACCAGAATGTAATCACTAATGGAAACATCCACTGATGAAAACATCCACTAACGACAACACACACTACCGACAACATCCCTTAACAAAAACATCCATTGAAGAAAAAATCCATTGATGACAACATCACAACCTCAAAATATTTCACATGATAATATCACAGAACTTTAGCGCACCTTGAGAACAAGAAAGACCTCAAGAAAATCCCTTAGAATTATCTTGCACACCATTAGATCCCATAAATACACCCCAACACGTTTATCACACCTCGCGTCATTAATGTGTACCTCAGAATTGTTCTCTAGCTTAGTTTCTCTTCAAGTGTGCACATCTATCCTATATTTATAGTAATTCTATCCCCACTTTCAAGGTCGACCTATAAGGATTGGCTGATTCGACTTCAATTTTTTGGTTGGGTTGTCGAACGAAAAAAATAACATCTCCTCATTCCTAGGGAGTTAGAGGGAATTCCATATAACATTGTAAAGGTATCAGAATAATATTTCCAACCATATAACTTATGCTCCCATTTGAGCTAGGTATGCATGGTAAAATTTCCTTCAAATATAGGGTATCCAAACTGATCATAACAAATAAAAAAGTAATACTTTCAACAATATCTATCTTGCAATCTTTATCTTGGACACCTGTAGACTTGTAATATTTATCTTGGACATCTGTAGGCTCTCCCTATATTTAAAATAAATGAAAAAAACATTTCCAAGAATACCCCCCTTTGTCATTGATGGAAACCCTTAGTCAATTCTATAATACTCGACCTGTATGCAACTCTCCTTGTGTATGCAATTCTTCCTCTATCTTCAATTTCTCCCCCTTTGATATCAATGAAAAACAGATTCTCCCGCTGATCGTTTTCTTCCCTTTACTGACAATATGAGAGAGATATCACTCCCATACAACATTTTTCTCCTTTGACTTATCTAGTATGTATACATATCTTGAGGTTATGTTTTCATTTGCCACTAATGTTCCTCAAGATGATTTCCTTATATCACACCCTTTAGAATGAAATGTGATTTTGTAACCTTGATCACACATTTGGATAACACTTAAAGGATTATGCTTTAACCCTTCAACATAAAATACATTTTGTGTTTATAATTTCCCCTTCCAATTGATCATGATAGATTATGACTCAATAGCCTATAATACTCATATAGGCTATAATTAACAAGGGAAAGGGAGTCAAAGAGGTTTATTTGGTGTAACTAGAATGATAAATATTAAAGTGACATAAAATAAAACACATAACTATATTTAAATGAAAATGGAAGGAAAATAAAGTGAGGGTTTGATATGGTAAAAAAGGGGAAATATTTAGAAGGTTTGGAGGAAGGATAAATAGAGGGGTAACCCTTCTCTTTTTCATAATGATTTGATCTCTCATTTTGGAGTGCTCTTGGAGCCATTGTTTCTTTAGGTTTTATAAAAACCCTTCCACTACTATAATCGAGTTTCAGTGGTGCAATATCAACTCTATCTGGATAAGAAGGGGATTCCATCCAGGACTACCATTGGAGATTTTCTTGGAATTTTTTCATTCAATTGAAGATATACCAAGGTACATAGGAGTTTTACAAAAATTTTTGGAACAGGCAAAGATAAAAAAATCATAGGTTTTAGGAGGGTTTCATAGAAATCAAAGTTTACGACATCCCCACAGGTTGTGTATGAGGCGTCTCGTGAGGCCCCGCTAGACATCTAGCAGTTGTCCGAACAAGGACCTCTGCAATCTGGGTTGCAACAGGTCGTTTGGATCGATTTCATAGGGTTACAAGAGGACCACTCGCAGAGAGAACACTACTGAAGAAGAACATCATAAGGAGCATCATAGATTGGCATAATTCCAGGTTTTCTTGTATTGTTTCTATTAGTATATTTAAGAAGATTCATTTCAATCGTTAGATTTGTGTGTTTAGGAGTATTCTGGAATTTGTATCACAACCATTAGATATCATTATATCGCTGTAATTGTGGTTTCCATCCATAATAATATGCCATGGATATATTCTCTATTTTATGTGTAATGGATGCATTTCAATGTGTTTGAAAGTACTCATGTATGCGCAAACTCTTTGTAAGGGGTTAACAATAGCATTAATACCACTGTTTGACATATTTACACAAGAAGAAATAACAATTTTTGGTTCTAAAATATAATATACCCACATAACCTATTTGGGGACATTACAGTAGTATTAGAGCCATGTTATCTTCCCAGCCTATTATTTCTTGAAGCATTTATGCCAAGGAATAATAGAGGATGACGGAAACAACCCACCTCAGGATTAGAGTCAGAAGAAGTATAAGTAGAGATATTTATGGGGGATAATACTAAATATAGGACCATACTATTGATTAATTGGGTTGGCTAATTGGGTTGGCTATCATTGATGTCAACCCTTGAAGAAAGTCCGATAGAGAATTCCGGTAGCACAAAGGTTTGGGTAATGGACCCAAGTTTGTTTTATGTATAATGGTATGAGTTTTGATATATTTTTAGGTAAGACTATTCTATATGGATAGTACATGTCATTCCATTTCCGATGGTATGTGGAACGTCACATAACTCCTCACAGTTTGAGAGTTATGGCCTAACGAAGTTGAAGGACCCTCATATGATTTGCTTGAAACCCCAAAAGGTCAAAGAAGTCAAAGTTCTTGCAAAGAAAAAATTATTTAAATAATAAAGTGAAGTGACAAAGTCAAAGAGGATTATTTAAATAATAAATTGAAGTGACAAAGTCAAATAGGATTATTTAAATAATAAAGTGAAGTGACAAAATCAATGAGGATTATTTAAATAATAAAGTGAAGTGACAAAGTCAAGGAGGATTATTTAAATAATAAAGTAAATAAAGACCTTTCTAATTATGGAAAGTGGTTATAAGAAGGTTAACCCTAAAATGAGGAAAATGGGTTAAGTGGTCAAGTGGATATTGGATACATGGACAAGTGGAAAATTGGGCAAAGTTAGACATAGGTGACTATGTGGACAAAGTGGCCTAGAATATGCTTCTAAGGAAGCTACTTGGAGAGTATAAATAAGAGGCCAGGCTCTCTCATTTTAATCGCACTTGATAATATTGAATATCTATAGGTGATTGAGGTAACCAAATGATATCTAAGCCTAATTTCAGAGGGAAGGAGAAGTAAATAAGGCCGAAATTCAAGGGAGGATAAATTATTTTGATGATGCTTTCTAAGGTATGTTATTTACAGATCATCTCACCATTTTCACAATAAATATTTTTCTAGAATGATTCAGACCATGCAATTGGGAGGACATTGAGAAAACATATCAAAGTAGCTTTGGTACAAATTTTATCTCGTGGGTTGATGTATTTTTGGAGTTACATTCTGTGGAAAATAGGGTTTGTGGCTATACCTGAAACTAGTCTAAAACATGTGTTTCGGGTAAAAACATCATAACTTATTCATAACAGATCCAAATTCAGCAAGAAAAAATGTGTTGGTTAGAGTACAGTCCATAATATTCTATGTAAAATTTTCAGATCCATACAACAAATACTCCATGCGAGGCACACTCTACAAGTTCACTCTCTAGAATAAGCCAGAATTCAACAAGGTATGCCATTTTTGCTATATCTCGTTTTTTGAGAGGTTACAAGTAGTGACACCAGGATGAATTGCATAAAACACACCGAAGAACTTTGTGTACTATTTTCATATCTTTATTCATTACAGGTCCATAGTTATGATTATTTCAATTTAGGGTTGTTGACTAATCCAAAACTAGTCATGTGAGACTAAAGTAAAGTTTGATGAAAATGCTAGTCTCTTGTTTAAAGTTAAGGAAGGTTTGCACGTTGAGTTACAGGTTGGTGCATGGTTTATGCACGTGTTTATGGTAGAAGTTGATTACAGGTTGTTTGGTACAGGTTGGTGCATGGTTGATGCACTTGTTTATGGTACAGTTTGATTATAGGTTGAGGTACAGGTTGATGCGTGGTTGATAGATGGTGCAAGTTTATTGGTACAGGTTTACAACATTATATCTCATAGTGATAGTGTGAAAGTGGTTCCATAATTCTATTTATATGTCAGGGCGGTTGGATGGGTTAAGGATAAGTGGTTGTAGCCACCTTCTGGTTGTATCTAGAGAACATAGGGGGTTGTAGCCTCCTTCTGGTTGTACCCAGAGAATTGGGGAGTTGGATCTCCCCTCAGGTTGTAGCTTGAGAAACTAGGGGGTTGGAGCCTCCTTCCAGTTGTAGCTGGAAAACAAAGTAATTTGGTGCTTCCAATGAATGTAATTCTTCAAGACATATAAGAAAAAAACATTTCATTTTTTTCTCCTGCTTTGGGTTTCCACATAAAAAAAATGGTGTACTGTGTATGCGTATGATTTTTCATTTGTTCATTGTTTATTTAATCTACAAATATTAGATGATAATTCTACATTGATATAACACTTGAATTATATAGTTAAAAAGGTTTAGATTGCTCTATTACTGATTCACCCCCCCTCTCAGTAATCCAACAATTGGTTTCAGAGCCGGTTCCTTTAGAAATCAGTTTAACCACTGAAAGGTAGATCATGGAGAGAAACAACATGTATAAAAATGGAATACCATAGTTTGATGGACATAAGTATGCCGTTTGGAGGATAAGGATGAAAACATATATATAGCCACAGGGATTTGAAATTTGGCAATCAATTGTAGATGGATAGATAGAACCAACAGTTCCGCCGACAAATGACAAAGCTATGAAACTCGGTTAGAATAATTCCAAAGGCACAAATGCACTTTTGAATGGGCTTGGAGAATCGATATTCACCAAAGTTTCACATTGTAAATCCACTAAAGAGATTTGGGACAAACTTTGAAATATTTATGAAGGAGATTCAAAAGCCAAAGAAGCAAAGCTTCAAACTTACAGAGGTTAGTTCGAACAACTAAAGATGAAGGAAGATGAGAACATTGTAGCTTACTTTTTATGAGTCAATGAAACAGTAAATGCAATCTTTGGATTGGGAGAAGAAACCAAAGAATCTTTGATTGTTCAAAAGGTACTAAGATCTCTTCCTATGAGATTTGACCATAAGATATCAGCACTAGAAGAAAGAGCAGATCTAAACTCAATAAGCATGGATGAACTACATGGAATATTGACAGCATATGAAATGAAAACTGAACAGGAAAATCTAGATATAAAAGAAGAAACCTTCAAAGCATCCAAAACGTCAAAGAAAAAAGGAAAGCAAAAATAAAAAGAGCATAGTAGGAACAGTGACGTCTCAGAAGATGATGAAGAAGTGGCCAACTTTGTCAAATGATTGAATAAGGGAACCAACGACAGGTATAGAGGTAAGCTATTTTTGATTTGTTTTAACTTTGATGGTATTGGTAATTTTGCTAACAAATTTCCTCATAAGAAATAGAGAAATGATGAAGGTTACTCAAATAGAAAAGAAATAGCCCGTAGGGGTGTAGACCGATTGGAAAGTGCCGTGTAAATGGAAGGAAACATGTAAAAAGAGGTCTCAAGGTCAATTCTCACCCCGATTTACTCGGAGGGCATGCTTGCAAGATGTGCATTTCTCCCTAGGGGTTATAAGGCATCCGACAGGATTCAACCCCGTGTCACGTGAGTACGATACTGACGTTGTTACCAATTCTCCTAGTTACAAAAAAAAATAAAATAACAAATAAAATAACAAATAAAATAGAAAACAAACATATAAAGGAAAAAGAACCACAAATAATGTTTTCAAGAAAATCTTATGCCCCAAAGAAGACATCTCATCATCAAACGAAGACGAAGTCAGTGACAGTGAGACAAAAAGAGTTTTATTCATGTGATGTAGTGCCCCACCTCAGCAGGGTCTGCTGACCTCCCGGTCACTAGATCTTCTCAATATTCAAGCTGAAACAACTCTTTGATTCCTTGCTAGAATCCTCAAGAAATATCCATAGGTCCTATGTGTAACTCATCCCATGCGAACAAGCTCTCAATGATAATGCTTCAATAATACAATGATACAAAGGAGGGTGCCTATAATCCGTTTGCCCTCTCGAAATCTGAAACTATCAAATCTATAATAAATTCCTATCTAACAGCATTAAAACTAATAAATGCCTTCCTATCTATAATACAATACAAGTGCGCTTCATTACATTAGCTCATTAATGCTTGGCGCGACAAATATAAAGGTAAAATTAAAAAAGGTAGTTTACTGGC
>JASDQU010100606.1:91786-124890 GCA_032191745.1 Picea mariana | reverse complement strand
GGGTGGCATGTTGGACAAGTATCACTTTTGAACCTTGATTTTGAGGTGGTTCTGCTAGACAATATTTCTTCTGTTGTATCTCCCAAGTTTCCATTTTGCAGGATGGTTCCCACAAAGGATCAAGAGCTCTTTGAAAATTAGGAGCGGGGATCGACATCAAATGGGAGATTTAAGGTGCACTCTTTCTCCTTCTTTCTTTCCATAATTTCTCCTAGAAAAAGTAGTTATGCTTTCATTTTTGTATACTTTTCTGTGAGGGAAGGTTTTCAGTATTCTCAATACAGTGTTTCTCTGTCGTGATTTCAACCAAATTCATGAGGGAAATATCCTTTCAACAACACCAACCTGCTATTAAAAATATGTCGGCACAAAACTACTAGAGACAACAATATCCTTAACTAAGAACCAACTCAGTAAGATGTAGGCACCCACCTATTAGAGAGACCAATCTCCTCAACTAAGCACCAACTCAACAAGATGTAGGTGCCAACCTACTAGAGACACCAATATCCTTAATTGAGAATCAACTCAATAAGATATGTGTAGAATCTAATCAAATATATTCATACACAAAGTACTTCTGACTTCACCTTCATACTTCATTCCATAAACAATCCTTCAAACCCTAGAAAGGCTCATAGCATCATTACCAGAATGTAATAACTAATGGAAACATCCACTAACGACAACACACACTACCGACAACATCCCTTAACAAAAACATCCACTGAAGAAAAAATCCATTGATGACAACATCACAACCTCAAAATATTTCACATGACAATATTGTAAAACTTTAGTCCTTCATAGCGCACCTTGAGAACAAGAAAGACCTTAAGAAAATCCCTTAAAATTATCTTGCACACCATTAGATCCCATAAAGACACCCCAACACATTTAGCACACCTCAGGTCATTAATGTGTACCTCAGACTTGATCTCTATCTTAGTTTCTCTTCAAGTGTGCACATCTATCCTATATTTATAGTAATTATATACCCACTTTTAGGGTTGACCTGTAAGGACTGGCTGATTCGACTTCAATTTTTTGGTTGGATTGTTGAACGAAAAAAATCACATCTCCTCATTCATAGGTAGTTAGAGAGGGAATTCCATATACCATTGTAAAGGTATCAGAATAATATTTCCAACCGTATAACTTATGCTCCCATTTGAGCTAGGTATGCATGGTAAAATTTCCTTCAAATACAGGGTATCCAAAATGATCATAACAAATAAAAAAGTAATACTTTCAACAATATCCATCTTGCAATCTTTATCTTGGACACCTGTAGACTTGTAATATTTATCTTGAACATTTGTAGGCTCCCCCTGTATTTAAAATAAATGAAAAAAACATTTCCAAGAATATCCCCCTTTGTCATTGATGGAAACTCTTAGTCAATTCTATAATACTCGACCTATATGCAACTCTCCTTGTGTATGAAATTATTCCTCTATCTTCAATTTCTCCCCCTTTGATATCAATGAAAAACAGATTCTCCTGCTGATTGTTTTCTTCCCTTTACTGACAATATGAGAGAGATATCACTCCCATACAACATTTTTCTCCTTTGACGTATCTAGTATGTATACATATCTTGAGGTTATGTTTTCATTTGCCACTAATGTTCCTCAAGATGATTTCCTTATATCACACCCTTTAGAATGAAATGTGATTTTGTAACCTTGATCACACATTTGGATAACACTTAAAGGATTATGCTTTAACCCTTCAACATAAAAGACATTCTGTGTTTATAATTTCCCCTTCCAATTGATCATGATAGATTATGACTCAATAGCCTATAATACTCATATAGGCTATAATTAACAAGGGAAAGGGAGTCAAGGAGGTTTATATGGTGTAACTAGAATGATAAATCCTAAAGTGACATTAAATAAAACAAATAACTATATTTGAATGAAAATGGAGGGAAAATAAAGTGAGGGTTTGATTTGGTAAAAAAGTTGAAATATTTAGAAGGTTTGGAGGAAGGATAAATAGAGGGGTAACCCTTCTCTTTGGAATAATGATTTAATATCTCATTTTGGAGTGCTCTTGGAGCCATTGTTTCTTTATGTTTTAGAAAAACCCTTCCACTACTATAGTCGAGTTTCAGTGGTGCAATATCAACTCTATTCGGATAAGAGGGGGATTTCCAGGACTACCATTGGAGATTTGCTTGGGATTTTTTCATTCATTTGAAGATATACCGAGGTACATAGGAGGTTTACAAAACTTTTTGGAAGAGGTAGAGATAAAAAAATCATAGGTTTTAGGAGGGTTTCATAGAAATCAAAGTTTACGACATCCCCACAGGTTGTGTATAAGGCATCTTGGGAGGCCCCGCTAGACATCTAGCAATTGTTTGAACAAGGACCTCTGCAATCAAGGTTGCAAAAGGTCGTTTGGATCGATTTCATAGGGTTGCAAGAGGGCCACTGGCAGAGAAAACACTACTAAAGCATAACATCATAAGGAGCATCATAGATTGGCATCATTCCAGGTTTTCTTGTATTGTTTCTATTAGTATATTTAAGAAGATGCTTTTCAACCTTTAGATTTGTGTGTTTAGGAGTATTTTGGAATTTGTATCACAACCATTAGATATCATTGTATTTATATAATTGTGGTTTCCATCCATAATAATATGCCATGGATATATTCTCTATTTTATGTGTAATGGACGCATGCAATGTGTTTGAAAGTATTCATGTATGGGCAAACTCTTTGTAAGGAGTTAAAAATAGCATTAATACCACTGTTTGACATATTTACACAAGAAGAACTAACAATTTTTGGTTATAAAATATAATATACCCACATAACCTATTTGGGGACATTACAGTAGTATCAGAGCCATGTTATCTTCCCAGCTTATTATTTCTTGAAGCATTTATGCCAAGGAATATTAGAGGATGAGGGAAACAACCCACCCCAGGATTAGAGTCAGAAGAAGTATAAGTAGAGATATTTATGGGGGATAATACTAAATATAGGACCATACTGTTGATTACTTGGGTTGGTTGTCATTGATGTCAACCCTTGAAGAAAGTCCGATAGTGAATTCTGGTAGCACAAAGGTTTGGGTATGGAACCCAAGTTTGTTTGATGTATGATGGTATGAGTTTTGATATATTTTTAGGTAAGACTATTCTATATGGATAGTACATGTTATTCCATTTCTGGTGGTATGTGGAACGTCACATAACTCCTCACGGTTTGAGAGTTATGGCCTTACGAAGTTGAAAGACTCTCATATGATTCGCTTGAAACCCCAAAAGGTCAAAGAAGTCAAAGTGCTTGCAAAGAAGATATTATTTAAATAATAAAGTGAAGTGACAAAGTCAAAGAGGATTGTTTAAATAATAAAGTGAAGTGACAAAGTCAAATAGGATTATTTAAATAATAAAGTGAAGTGACAAAATCAAAGAGGATTATTTAAATAATAAAGTGAAGTGACAAAGTCAAGGAGGAT
This sequence comes from Picea mariana, assembly GCA_032191745.1. Classification (NCBI taxonomy): domain Eukaryota; kingdom Viridiplantae; phylum Streptophyta; class Pinopsida; order Pinales; family Pinaceae; genus Picea; species Picea mariana. Next base: position 121,409 of record JASDQU010100606.1, on the reverse strand, counting down.
TATTTAAATAATAAAGTAAATAAAAACCTTTCTAATTATGGAAAGTGGTTATAAGAAGGTTAACCCTAAAATGAGGAAAATGGGTTAAGTGGTCAAGTGGATATTGGATACATGGACAAGTGGCAAAATGGGCAAAGTTGGACATAGATGACTATGTGGACAAAGTGGCCTAGAATATGCTTCTAAGGAAGCTACTTGGAGAGTATAAATAAGAGGCAAGGCTCTCTCATTTTAATCGTACTTGATAATATTGAATATCTACAGGTGATTAAGGTAACCAAAGGATATATAAGCCTAATTTCATAGGGAAGGTGAAGTAAATAAGGCCGAAATTCAAGGGAGGATAAATTCTTTTGATGATGCTTTCTAAGGTATGTTATTTACAGATCATCTCACCATTTTTGCAATAAATATTTTTGTAGAATGATTCAGACTATGCAATTGGAAGGACATTGAGAAAACATATCCAAGTAGTTGTGGTACAAATTTGATCTTGTGGGTCGATGTATTTTTGGAGTTACACTCTATGGAAAATACGGTTTGTGGCTAGTCCCAAAACTAGTCTAAAACATGTGTTTCTGGTAAAAACATCATAACTTATTCATAACAGATCCAAATTTAGTAAGAAAAAATGTGTTGGTTAGAGTATAGTCTGTAATATTCTATGTAAAATTTTCAGATCCATACAACAAATACTCCATGTGGGGCACACTCTACAAGTTCGCTCTCTAGAATAAGCCAGAATTCAACAAGGTATGCCATTTTTGCTATAACTCCTTTTTCGAGAGGTTCCAAGTAGTGACACCAGGATGAATTGTAAAAACACATTGAAGAACATTGTGTACTATTTTCATATCTTTATTCATTATAGTCAATAGTTATGATTATTTCAATTTAGGGTTGTTGACTAATCCAAAACTAGTCATGTGAGACTAAAGTAAAGTTTGATGAAAATGCTAGTCTCTTGTTTTTAAAGTTAAGGAAGGTTTGTAGGTTGAGTTACAAGTTGGTGCATGGTTTATGCATGTGTTTATGGTACAATTTGATTACAGTTTGTTTGGTACAGGTTGGTGCATGGTTGATGCACTTGTTTATGGTATAGTTTGATTACAGGTTGAGGTACAGGTTGATGCATGGTTGATACATGGTGCAAGTTTATTGGTACACGTTTACAACATTATATCTCACAGTGATAGTGTGAAAGTGGTTCCATAATTCTATTTATATGTCAGGGCGGTTGGACAGGTCAAGGACAAGTGGTTGTAGCCAGCTTCTGGTTGTATTTAGAGAACATAGGGGGTTGTAGCCTCCTTCTGGTTGTAGCCAGAGAATTGGGGAGTTGGATCTCCCCTCAAGTTGTAGCCTGAGAAATTAGGGGGTTGGAGCCTCCTTCCAGTTGCAGCTGGAAAAAAAAAGTAATTTGGTGCTTCCATTGAATGTCATTCTTCAAGACATATAATAAAAAAACATTTCATGGTTTTCTTCCGCTTTGGGTTTCCACATAAAAAAATTGGTGTACTGTGTATGTGTATAATTTTTCATTTGTTCATTGTTTATTTAATCTACAAATATTAGATGATAATGATACATTGATATAAAACTTGAATTATATGGTTAAAAAGGTTTAGATTGCTCTATTACTGATTCACCCCCCCTCTCAGTAATCCAACAATTGGTTTCAGAACTGGTTCCTTCAGAAATTAGTTTAACCACTGAAAGGTAGATCATGGAGAGAAACAACAAGTATAAAAATGGAATACCACAATTTGATGGACATAAGTATGCCTTTTGGAGCATAAGGATGAAGACATATATACAGGCACAGGGATTTGAAATTTTGCAATCAATTGTAGATGGATACATAGAACCAACAGTTCTGCCGACAAATGACAAAGTTATGAAACTCAGTCAGAATAATTCCAAAGCCACAAATTCACTTTTGAATGGTCTTGGAGAATCGGTATTCACCAAAGTTTCACATTGTAAATCCTCTAAAGATATTTGGGACAAACTTTGAAATATTTATGATGGAGTTTCAAAAGTCAAAGAAGCAAAGCTTCAAACTTACAGAGGTCAGGTCGAACAACTAAAGATGAAGGAATATGAAAACATTGTAGCTTACATTTTATGAGTCAATGAAACAGTAAATGCAATCTTTGGATTGGGAGAAGAAATCAAAGAATCTTTGATTGTTCAAAAGGTACTAAGATCTCTTCCTATGAGATTTGACCATAAGATATCAACACTATAATAAAGAGTATATCTAAACTCAATAAGTATGGATGAACTACATGGAATATTCACAGCATATGAAATGAGAATTGAACAGGAAAATCCTGATATAAAAGTAGAAACCTTCAAAGCATCCAAAAGGTCAAAGAAAAGAGGAAAGAAAAAAGAAAAAGAACATAGCAGAAACAGTGACGTCTCAGAAGATGATGAAGAAGTGGCCAACTTTGTCAAAATATTGAATAAGGGAACCAACGACAGGTATAGACATAAGCTTCTTTTGATTTGTTTTAATTTTGATGGTATTGGTCATTTTGATAACAAATTTCCTCATAAGAAAAAGAGAAATGATGAAGGTTACTCAAATAGAAAACAAACAACCTGCATGGGGTGTAAACCGATTAGCAAGTACCGTGTAAATGGAAGGAAATATGTAAAAAGAGGTCTCAAGGTCGATTCTCACCCTGATTTACTCGGATTGCATGCTTGTGGGCTGTGCGTTTCTCCCTAGGGGTTATAAGGCATTCGACAGAATTCAACCCTATGTCACACGAGTATGATACTGACGTTGTTATCGATTCCCCTAGTTACAAAAAAAATAAAAAAATAGAAAAAAACATATAAAGGCAAAAGAACCACAAAGAAAGTTTTCAAGAAAATCTTATGCCCCAAAGAAGACATCTCATCATAAAATGAATATGAAGTTAGTGACAGTGAGACAAAAAGAGTTCTATTCATGTGATGCAGTGCCCCACCTCAACAGGGTTTGTTGACTTCCGATCACCAGATCTTCTCAATATTCAAGCTGGAACAACTCTTTGATTCCTTGCTGGAATCCTCAAGAAATATCCATAGGTCCTATGTGTAACTCATCCGATGAGAACAAGCACTAGGCATGAGATTTATTCACGTGATGACCGAATGTGACCAAAGGCCTAACCCAAAAGGCACTTCGCGGTCTCGGACCTCAGGTGATTTCACTTGAGCCAACCCCGACCTTGCAATTTCTGATTTCCCGATCGACGATTTCTCTAGGCGTTAGCTCTCCCCTAGCTAAGTCCTTTCCTCACATGACCGCTGGCAGTGACCAAATTCTTGCATGAAAGGCACGTCATGGTTTCACGTTTTGCGACTCTAGGAGTCTCCTTACTTCCATTCTCTCGATATCCGAGATCACAATGGCGACAGATCGATGGTCCAAATGTTTCCTTTGATCAATGACTATGATCAAGTACGAATTTCATGTTTGGTGACTTTGGGAGTCTCCTTACCTCCGTTCTCCCGATATCTGAAATTGTGATGGCGCTAGATCGATGGTCTAGATATTTCCTTTGATCAATGACTGTGATCAAGTTAGGATTTAACATTTCATGATTTTGGGAGTCTCCTTACCTCCATTCTCCCGATATCCAAGATCACGATGGTGCTAGATCAGTGGTCTAAACATTTCCTTTGATCAATGGCTATGATCAAGTCAGGATTTTGCGTTTCATGGTTTTGGGAGTCTCCTTAACTCTGTTCTCCCAATATATGAGATTGCGATGGAGCTAGATCGACGGTCCATATCTTTCTAGATCCAACGGCTCAAATCAAGTTGGGATTTAACCTTTCGCTCCTTTGACTCTTATGGAGTCCCTTCGACACTTAGCTGAAATTCGGATTTGTGCACTCTTTGCAGCAGATTCTTACGCAAGACTTGGTTCTTGCAGGTGACTGTGCATGCCTTGCAGCAATCTCTTTGCAATCCTTTCAAAGGGAAAGTTTTGTGCTATCTCTTCTGAGCTTCGAAATCGAAACATAATCCATCAACACACTCCTTTCATTTAATGTGCACACCATGCACTCACTCAACATAAGAGAAACAATTGAAACTTACAGTAATATTCACTATTTCATCCATTCATAATGAAATTCATTAATTTATTAAAAATCAATAACAGAGAGTTGCAAACAGTAACAATACTATGCATTTGTGTCAATTTTCCTCTATCATATTGATTCAAAAGTAAATGGCTACAACTAATATCAAAATAATAACTTAAAACTCAGAAAATTCCTACTAACTTGTAGCAGCCTCACTTGGGCGTAAAAAACCTCTATTTAACTCAGAGGGTCCTTAGGGTTCCCCCTGACTACTCATCTACCTCAAAAATGAAAACCTAAATGCTACCTAAGTTCAGTTACATTAAAGACTTGGAGTGAAACTCCCTGATCGCTCATGATCATTTGCTCCCAAGCATTTGATCTTCTTCCGTTTTTCCAATAATCTCCAAAAGATTCACAGTAACTCCCAGTGTTTGAGATTCCAAAATGATTCCTGAGCGCTGAGCTTTCCTACCACCTATGCTCATTGACAATGCTCCTGCATCATACTCCCCCTGGACAAAAATTCATGGACTCTTATCCATGAGTTCCTGCACTGACCTTCCATGATTTTGGATATCAACTTCATTTTCCCAACTTACATCTTCTATTGGGGGCCCCTTCCACTTGACTGGATATTCAAAATAGGTCTTGTTTTTGCCAATTCTTTGATCAACGATCTTCTCCATCTGTGGTTTTTATGCTATAGGAATTTGTTTCTCGCAATGAATCTTATCTTGATATTCTGATCCCTCTATGTCATATTTCCTGTAAGGATACAAGTCTGCAATGTTGAATATGGGTGATAGGTCCACATCATATGGAAGCTCAATCTCATAGGCATTTGCATCAAACTTACTCAAGATCTTACATGGTCCTATCTTCTTCATTTTTAACTTGTTATATGTTCCCCAGGGAACCTTTCTTTCTTGATATGCGTCAAAACCTGATCTCCCACCTCAAATTGAAGTTCTCTGTGATGTTAATTTACTCTGTGCTTGTACTCTTGGCTAGAGTTATGTAATTTTCCTCTGATCTGGCTATGGAGCTTTTGCATTTCTGCAGCAAAATCTTCTGCTCCAACTCTTATGATCTCACTTTGTCCCAAGTCTCTCAACTCAGATACTCCCCTGGGTTGCATTCCATACAATATCTAGAATGGGCTCTTTCCAGTGCTTCTGTTTGGCAAGTCATTGTATGAAAATTATTCTTGTGGCAGAATCTTCTCCCATTGGTTATGATGCTCAATGACCAGACTCCTCAACAAGTTTCCCAAACTTTTGTTTACCACCTCAGTCTATCCATTTTTCCGAGGATGATAAGATGAGTTGAAGGACAGATCCATCCCCAACTTCTTCCACAGTGTTCTCCAAAAACGACCAACAAATTTTGTGTCTTTGTCCGAGGCGATGCTTTTGGGTAGGCCATGAAGTCTCACAACTTCCTTGAAAAAGAAAATTGCAACATGTGTTGCATCATTGGTCTTCTGGCATGGGATAAAGTGTGCCATATTTGAAAATCTATCCACCACCAAAAATATGGAATCACATCCTTTTTGTGTTCTTGGTAGTCATAACACAAAATCCATGATTATCACATCCCAAGGCCTCTCTCGTATTGGCAATGGTTGGTACAATACAGTGTTCTGTCTTTTTCCTTTTGCATGTTGGCAGATTCTACATCTGCTCACAAATTTCATCACTTATGTCCTCATACCTGGCCAATAGTATGAACTACTCGATTGTGCAATTGTTTTATCATGTCCAAAATGTCCAGCCAATCCTCCACTATGCTTCTCCTTCAAAAAGTTGTCCCTCATTGAACATTTTGGAATGCATAAATTATTACCCTTGAATAGCAATCCCTCTTGAATCATATACTCTACTCACTAGCTCCTATCTCTCAACACAGGATTCACGCATGCTTCATATACCTCCTTGAAATCTGGATCATCAATGTACATTTCCTTAAGGTGTTCAAACCCCAAGGTCTTCACTTGAAATTCCTGCAGAATCAAGCATCTCCTACTCAATGCATCAACAACTTTGTTAGCATTCCCAACAATATGTTTTATGACAAAAGTAAAATTATGCATAAACTTAATCCACTTTGCATGCTTCTAATCAATTTTTCCTGTCTCGTTATGAATTGCAAAGATTGGTTATCGCTATACAAGACAAATTCCTATGGGAAAACGTAATGTCTCCACTTCTTCAGGGCTTGAATTATGACATAAAATTCCTTATCATATGTGGAGTATTTTCTCTTAGTCTCATTCAACTTCTCACTGAAATAGGAAACATGTCTATTATCCTGGCTCAAAACTGCTCCAATTGCAACTCCACTTGCATCACATCTCTCTTGAAATGTCTTTTCAAAATTAGGTAAGACGAGAATTGGTCACTCTGTTATTTTCTTCTTCAGAGTATTGAAGCTCTTCTTGACCTCCTCTGTCCACTTAAAAAACTTGTGCTTCTTCTTCACTGTATCCATCATTGGTGCACAAATTCCACTAAAGTCTATGATGAACTTCCTATAGAAACTTGCTAATCCATAGAAGATTATTACCTCAAACATGCTTCTTGGTGATGACCATTCTTTGATTTCTTTCACCTTTTCTGGATCCATCTTCAGTTCATTTGAAGAGATCAAAAAACCCAAGTAAATGAGTTCTGGCTTCATAAAAGAGGACTTATTCATATTTATCAACAACTTCTCCTACTGTAGTCTCCTCATCATTAGTGTAAGGTGTCTCAAATGATCCTCTTTAGTCTTTCTAAATATCAATATATCGTCTAGATATACAAATACAAAATTTCCAATAAAATCTTTCAGTATTTCATTCATCAACCTCATGAAAGTACTCGGGGAATTTGTTAAGCCAAATGGCATAACAAGCCATTCGTACAAACCTTAATTTGTCTTAAAGGTTGTCTTCCATTCATCACCTTCTCTCATTCTTATCTGGTCATACCCACTTTTCAAATCTATCTTTGAAAAGAAATTTTCTCCACTTAAACAGTCCATTAAATCATCCATTCTTGTCAAAGGAAATCTATACCTTATGGTCATCTTGTTAATATCTCTTGAGTCTGTACACATTCTCCATCCTCCATCCTTCTTTGGACTCAACACAGTTGGTACTACGCATGGACTCAAGCTCTCTTTGACCAAACCCTTGTCTAACAACTCCTAGACTTGATTATTTACCTCGTCATTCTCTCGAGGTGTCAATGTGTACGCTTCTTTGTTTGGAAGACTTGCTTCTGGTATCAAATCAATATGATGGCTGATACTTCTGATGGGTGGAAATGAGTTAGGAAGTTCATCCACCACTATGTCAGCAAAATTATCTAATAATTCCTGAATTTCTTCAGGAAAATCATATATGGAAGTTCATGTTAGGACAACTCTAGGTTTCCTCACCACAACAAACTGCATCTCCTGTCCTTTCTTAACTTCTTTCAGAAGTTCCTTCCCACTCATGAAAAGTATGCTTGTGTTGGATTCCTCTTTCACTTTATTTTCCTCTATTGGCATCAACATGTGTGTCCTATCATTCTTCTCCAAGGTGTATGTATTCTTCCTCCCATCATGATTGACATTCATGTCAAACTTCCATGGTCTTCCCAACAAATTTTGGCATACATCCATGGGAATTACACCACATAGAATTCCATCTCTATATCCTTCTATTTTAAATTCAACCAAGCATTGTTTAGTAACCATTACCTGGTGTCCTTTCTGCAACCATGAGACTTTGTATGGCTTCGGATGTGCAGCTGTCTCCAGCTCCAATTTCTCCACCATCTCTGTGGATACTATGTTGTCGGTACTCCCACTATCAGTTATCACCTTGCAGGCTCTATCCTTAGTCTTGCAAGATGTCCTGAAGAGACTGTTCCTATGCACTGGTTTTTCAACTTCTGCCTCTGGTTTTAAGAAAAATTTTCTGAACATCAGAGATGTTCCATCCTCTGCTCCTTCTGCTTCAACATTTATTCTCTGTGCTTCTGAAATGTGAGCTTCACATTCTCCCTCTTTATTTCTCTCAAGACATTCCCAAGACTTATGTCCTTCCTTTCCATAGGTGTAACATCTCACTTCTCCTCCTCTGCCTCTTCCTCTTCCTCTGGAAGAACTTCTTCCACCATCTTGTCTTCCTCTGGAACTTCCTCCTCTTTCCAAGTGACTATGTGGTTTCTTAGTCTCATCTTTGGATTTTTTTTGCTTTTCATGGGCAACTCCCTTGCCTTTGTTCGAGACTTGGCTTCTACTTCTACCTCGTTGGATTTTTTTCTGGTCAACTTCTCCTCTGCCTTTAGTGCGAACTGATAGGAATCCTCCACAGTCCTTATCGACATCATGCTGATCTCATCCTAGATTTCATACCTCAGGCCATTTATATACCTGGCAACTTTTTCTTCATATTTCTCTCTTTGTCCAATTCTGATGTTCATCTTGTAGAACTCCTTTATGTACTCTTTAAATTTCATACCCTTCTATCTTAGGTTCTGCAATTTTCTGAACATATTGGTCTGGCAATATTTGGGCATTGATTTAGCCTTCAGCTTGGCTACCATTTTGTGCCAATTATTTATCTTATGTTTTCCCTTGCTTCTCCTCTCAGCCTGCAGTTCATCCCACCACAGTGTTTCATGTCCCTTGAGTCTGGTGACAACATGTCTCACCCTCTTCTCCTCATCTGGATCGTACCCAATCCAATAGCTCTTCATAATCTAAATTGCCTTCATATATTGGGACCTCTATCTTGGATCTAGCTCCCAATCTAACAACAGCTCTCAGCAAGCGTTCTTTGACAACATTATCTTCTACAGGTGCTCTTCTTTGCACTTCCTCCATTGCCTCCAATCTTGCACAAAGTTCTCGCATCTCCCTTTCTACAACCTGATTGCCTAAAGGTTGTTCCACTAGTCTCCTCGGTGGCATTGTGTCGAATGTATCTCACAAAAAGAGTACAAGTCGAGTTATTTTGTCTCCTTTATCTCCTTTTCCTACTATCTGTAAGAAAAACTTCAGATATGATACCACTTGATGCAGTGCCCCACCTCAGCAGGGTCTACTGAACTCCCGGTCACTGGATCTTCTAAATCTTCGAGCTAAACAATCTCTTTGATTCCCTATTTGAATCCTCACGAAATATCCATAGGTCCGATGTGTAAATCAACCCTCGTGAACAAGCACTAGGCGTGAGATTTCTTCACATGATCACTGGATGTGACCACAGGCCTAACCCAAAAGGCACTTCGCTGTCTCGGACCTCAAGTGATTTCACTTGAGTCAACCCCAACCTTGCGATTTCTGATTTCTTGATCGATGATTTCTCTAGGTGTTAGCTCTCCCCTAGCTAATTCCTTTCCTCACATGACGGCTAGAGGTGACCATGTGCTTGAGTGAAAGGCACGTCACATTTTCATTTTTCATGACTCTATGAGTATCCTTACCTCTGTTCTCCTGATATCCGAGATCACGATGGCGCTAGATCGATGGTCCAAATATTTCCTTTGATAAATGGCTATGATCAAGTCGAAATTTCATGCTTCACGATTTTGGGAGTCTCCTTACCTCCGTTCTCTCGATATCTGAAATCGTGATGGTGCTAGATCGATGGTCCAAATATTTCCTTTGATCAACGGCTATGATCAAGTCGAGATTTCATGTTTTGTGATTTTGGGAGTCTCCTTACCTCTGTTTTCCTGATATCTGACATCGTGATGGAGCTAGATCGAGGATCCATATATTTCCTTTGATCAACAACTATGATCAAGTCAGGATTTCGCGTTTCACAGTTTTGGGAGTCTCCTTACCTCCGTTCTCCCGATATCCGATATCGCGATGGCGCTAGATCGACGGTCCATATCTTTCTGGATCCAACGGCTCTAATCAAGTCCAGATTTCACCTTTCGCTCATTTGACTCTTATGGAGTCCCTTCGACACTTAGCCAAACTCCATATCTGTGCACTCTTTGTAGCAGATTCTTATGCAAGACTTGGTTTTTGCGGGTGACTATGCACGCCTTACAACAGTCTCTTTTCACTCCTTGCAAAGGGAAAGTTTCGTGCTATCTCTTCTTAGCTTAGGAATCGAAACATACTTGATTAATTCACTCCTTGTGTTCGATGTGCACACATTGCACTCACTCAACAGAAGAGAAACAATTGAAACTTACACTAACATTCACTGTTTCATCCATTCATAGTGAAATTCATTCATTTATGAAAACTCAATAACAAAGAGTTGCAAACAGTAACAATACTATGCATTTGAGTCAATTTTTGTCTATCATATTCATTCAAAAATAAATGGCTATAGCTAAGATCAAAACAATAACTTAAAACTCAGAAAATTTGTACTAACTCGCAATAGCCTCATTTGGGCATACAAAACCTCTATTTAACTCATAGGGTCCTTAGGGTTCCCCCAGACTACTCATCTACCTCAAAAATGAAAACCTAACTACTACCTAAGTTCATTTACATTCAAGACTTGTAGTGAAACTCCCTGATCACTCATGATCAACCTCTCTCGAGCGTTTGATCTTCTTCCATTTCTCCAATCATCTCCAAAAGATTCGCAGTAACTCTCAACGTTTGAGATTTCGAAATGATTCTCGAGCACTGATATTTCCTACCACATGTGCTCGCTGACGATGCTCCTACATCATCATGATAGTAGAAGACTCAGATAAAGAAGAATCCAAAGAAGAGTATGAAGAGGCCGAAGAATAATATGAAGAGGCAAAAGTTGACTACCAAGAAGGATTGTTGTGTGCCATAGAAGTTATCTGAAGAGAAAAGAAGAAAAACAAGAAACTACAAGAAGAACTAGACAAGAAAGAAGACACTCAGGAACTAGAGCAAATGATGACAAATTTGAAGATTCAAATTGAAGAACATAAAAGAATTGAAGAAGCACTCAAAGAAAAACTAGAAGGAAGATACATGATCATTGGAAATTTGGAAGCATAAATTGTCACATTAAGAAAGGATCTTCAAAAGAAAAATATGCATAACAACTCAAAAGTTTTGAATGACATTATAAGTAATAAAAAACCTCATCATGACAAGTCCAGACTTAGATACAATCAGACAGAAAAGGGATCAAGATAAAAAACAACATAACAAGAAACATATCCAAAAATATATGCAAAAATAATCAAAGGGGATAGGAAGGTCAATAAAGAAAATTACTGGGACACTCCTCCACTGAGAAGATTCAGATTTCGAAATCAACGACCGATGGAAATAGATAGGCCTTAAGAATAATAAGGATTCATAAGAGTACCTCCTTTCAGAATATCTTCAACTCCCAGGTATGAAACTATCTTTTTTGGTTTATGTTATGCATGTAATGATTTTGGACATAAAGTTGTGAATTACAGAGCTAACAACAGGAACATAAACAACTTTTAAAGTCATACACAAAAGGGTTATCCAAGAAGGCCTAGTGAAACACAGAGAAGAAGCTACAACATGTTTGAATCTTTGAGCATTGAAGTGGAATGGTACAAATGTAACAAATTTGGACACATGGCCAAATATTTCAGAATGACAATCCATCCTAGAGAACCACAACAAAACAACAACAGTCACAGACAAGAACCTCATAAAAGGACATGGATAAGAAAGCAAGATCAATATAGCAATGAAGAATGCACACTCGCTCTACAAGCTAAGCATAAGAAACGTGGTTGGTATGTTGATAGTGGTTGTTCAAAATACATTATAGGTGATAGAGACAAGTTTCTTACATTAAAAAAGGAAAGAGATGGATCAGTCTCCTTCGGAAATGATGACTCAACTAAAATAATTGGAAAAGGCACAGTCAGAATTGGGAGCAAGAATACCAAGGAAGAAAATGTTCTACTAGTAGAAGATATGAAACATAGTCTTCTAAGTGTGAGTCAAATGTTTGACCAAGGTCATGAAGTTACTTTCAATTCACAAAAGTGCGAGATAAGAAAACAAGGTCCAGGAAAATTGATTGCAACAACTGCGAGAACTTCAAGCAACATATATGTATTAAGTGAAATTGGAAATGAAACGTGTTTCCTAGGAAAGGAATATGAAATTTGGCTATGGCACAAAAGAATGGGTCACACACATTTTGATAACCTTGTCAAATTCAACAAAAGAGAAGAATTTATAGAAATGATCCATATCACGAAACCAACCAACACTTTATGCAAGCATTGTCAACAAGGAAAGAAAACAAAGAGTAGGTTTAAATCAAAATAATATTCAACGACAAGACAACTAGAAATTGTGCATACTGATATAGTTGGACCAACTACAACAAAGGGTTTAAAAGGTGAGAAATACTTTATGTTATTAGTTGATTATTATACAAGAATGATTGTAGTTTTCTTTCTCAGGAATAAGTTAGAATATTTTGAAAACTTCAAGGTCTACAAGGAAATGGTTGAAAATGAAATGGATTCAAAAATAAAATGCTTGAGATTTGATAATGGAGGAGAGTTCACTTAAAAGGAATTTATGGACTACTGCTGCAGGCATGGAATAAAAAAGAAATTCTTTATTTCTAGGACACCTCAACATAATGGAGTTGTTGAAAGAAAGAACATGATAGTACAGGAAATGGCTTAAACAATGCTAATGGATTCCAAATTGACAGATATCTTTTGGACATAGGCAATGCATACAACAATTTAGATTCAAAATAGAGTAATGCTTAGAAACAACATTGACAAAACTCCCTACGAGCTATGGAAAGGAAGACCAACAAATGTGAAGCACTTCAGATTTTTTGGAAGCAAATGGTACATCAAAAGAGAAGATGGCAGAATGGGAAAGTTTGACTCTCATGTGGAAAAAGGAGTACTTGTTGGTTAATAAAGTACAAGGAAAGCATACAAGTGTTACAACCTGAGATTGATCAAAGTTGTGGAAAACATCAACATAACAATTGATGAAACAAGCAGACCATAATCAAAGGAAGAAAATGAATCAGTGAAAAAACCCTTAGAAGAAGAAGCATAAGATGAAAAATAAGTAGAAGAGGAACATGATGAGAATCCGACAGAAGTGGAAGAACAAGTTTAGAAAGTGTCTCCAAAGACACCCAGTAAACGAGTACAGAAGAATCATCCTTCAGATCAGATTATCAGAAACAAAGATGTAGGAGTTGAGACTAGAAGAATCATCCTTCAGATCAGATTATCAGAAACAAAGATGCAGGAGTTGAGACTAGAAGAATCTGTTCACCAAAACAAACACACCTAGCACTCTTATCTACAATTGAACCAAACTATTTTGAAGAAGCTAGCAAGGATGAATCTTGGAATAAGATCATGGATGAAGAATTGGATCAAATAGAGAAAAATGACAATTGGGAACTGGTTCAAAGACCAAAGAATAAGAATGTGATCGACACAAAGTGGGCTTCAGGAATAAATTGAATGAAGATGGAAAGGTTACAAGGAAAAAAGCTAGATTGGTATGTAAAGGATATGCACATGTTGAAGGAATTGAATTTGAAGAGACATTTCCCCAGTTGCCAGAATAAAATAAATCTGATTGGTTTTAACTTATGCATGCTCCAAAAATATTAAAGTGTATCATATGGATGTAAAATCAAATTTTCTGAATGGGGAACTTAAAGAAGAAGTATACATTGAACAACCAGAAGGATTTCAGTTGTTAGAGAACGTAGATTATGTGTGTAAATTAAAGAAGGCATTATATGGTCTAAAATAAGCTCCTAGATCATGGTACTTTAGACTCAATAAATATCTACAACAGGTAGGATTCAAAAAAGGAATTGTAGACATCAACCTCTACATCAAGGTAACTCAATATAGTATGTTATTAATTGAAGTTTATGTTGATGATATTGTTTTTGGAAGTACCGATGATAGGTTAAGCCATAAATTTGTAAAGGACATGTAGAATGAATTTGAAATGTCATTACTTGGAGAACTATCCTTCTTTTTGGGTCTTTAGATACGTCAAAGAAACCAAGGAATTTTTATTTCTCAAACCAAGTATATCAGAGAAATGCTAAAGAGGTTCAGAATGGAAGATTGTAAACCAGTTATCACTCCCATGCAAACCAGTTGCAAGTTGAGCAAATATGATGATTTAAAGTCTACAGATCAAAGGCAATATAGGTGAATGATTGGTAAACTACTATATGTGACAAAGTCCAGACCAGATGTAATGCAGGCAGTTGGAAAGATGGTGTTATTTCAAGCATCACCAAAGAAATTACATGTATTATCAGTGAAGAGGATTTTCAGATATCTCAGAGGAACAAAAGAGTTTGGATTATGGTATCCAAAAGGAAAGGATCTATCACTTATTTTCTACATAGATGTAGATTGGGTAAGTTGCATTGATGACCAACGAAGCACCAGTGGAGCAACGTTCTACTTGGGTGAGTGTTTAGTATCACGGATAAGAAAGAAACAATCATCAATATATTTATCTATAACCGAGGTAGAGTATATTGCAACAGTAACATTTTGTACAGAGGTTCTATGGATGAAACAAACTCTGACAGATATACAAGTTGGGTATGATGAGCCCATTCCAATCTATTGTGATAATACAAGCGCCATCAATATCTCAAAGAACCTGGTGATGCACTCCAAGACGAAGCAAATTCCAATCAAGTATCACATTCTATGAGATTAGGTTACAGAAAAGAACATCAGAGTTGAATATGTGGGCACAAAAGAACAAGTGGCAGACATCTTTACAAAACCGCTTCCACGGGAAGCCTTTGAGTATCTTCACCAGAGACTCATAGTTATTTCTACTCCAAACTAAATGATTTTGAATGCTTATATTATATGTCTTAGATGTACATGAGCAAGCACCATAAAGAGGACAGTTCAGGTTGGGAGATCAAATGATTCAGTTAGGGGGAGCAGCCCCGAATGGAAAGATACCTTTTCCATTGATGACAAAGGGGGAGAGATTTATTAGATGCAAAGGATAGAGGCATGGTTCCAAGGGTAGCGTTGGTCACAAAGATGTAGGCATGGTTCCAGGGGGAGCATGAGTGATATGATTTCAGTATTGCATCAGAGTGTTTCCATCAATGCCAAAGGGGGAGATTGTTGATTAATTGGGTTGGTTTTCATTGATGTAAACCCTTGAAGAAACCATGGTAGAGAATTTCGGTAGCACAAAGGTTTGGGTAATGGACCCAAGTTTGTTTTACGTATAATTGTATGAGTTTTTATATATTTGCAGGTAAGACTATTCTAGATGGATAATACATGTCATGCCATTTCCGGTGGTATGTAGAACTTCACATAACTCCTCACGGTTTGAGAGTTATAGCCTTATGAAGTTGAAGGACCCTCATATGATTCGCTTGAAACCCCAAAAGGTCAAAGAAGTCAAAGTTATTGAAAATAAGAAATTATTTAAATAATAAAGTGAAGTGACAAAGTCAAATAGGATTATTTAAATAATAAAGTGAAGTGACAAATTCAACGAGGATTATTTAAATAATAAAGTGAAGTGACAAAGTCAAGGATGATTATATAAATAATAAAGTAAATAGAGAACTTTCTAATTATGGAAAATGGTTATAAGAAGGTAAACCCCAAAATGATGAAAATGGGTTAAGTGATCAAGTATCTATTGGATACATGGACAAGTGGAAAATTGGGCAAAGTTGGACATAGGTGACTATGTGGACAAAGTGGCTATGTGGACAAAGTGGCCTAGAAGATGCTTCTAAGGAAGCTAATTGGAGAGTATAAATAAGAGGCAAGGCTCTCTCATTTTAATCACAATTGAGAATATTGAATATCTATAGGTGACTGAGGTAACCAAAGGATTTCTATGCCAGATTTCAGAGGGAAGGTGAAGTATAGAAGGCCGAAATTCAAGGGAGGATAATTTTTTTTGATGATGCTTTGTAAGGTATGTTATTTACAAGTGATCTCACCATTTTCGCAATAAATGTTTTTATAGAATGTTTCAGACCATGAAATTGGGAGGCCATTGATAAAACATATCCAAGTAGTTGGGGTACAAATTTCATCTTTTGGGTCGTTGTATTTTTGGAGTTACACTCCATGGAAAATAGGGTTTGTGGCTAGTGCTGAAACTAGTCTAAAACATGTGTTTAGGGTAGAAATGCCATAACTTCTTAATAATAGATCCAAATTCAGTAAGACAAAATGAGTTGGTTAGAGTACAGTTTGTAGTATTCTATGTAAAATTATCATATCCATACAACAAATATTGTGTGCGGGGTATGCTCTACAAGTTCGTTCTCTAGAATAAGACAAAATTCAACAAGGTATGCCATTTGTTTATATAAGTGCTTTTCTGAGAGGTTCCATGTAGTGAAACTTGGAGGAATTGCATAAAGCACATTGAAGAACATTATGTACTATTTTCATATCTTTATTCATTATAGGAGCATAGTTATGATTATTTCAAGTTAGGCTTGTTGACTAATCCAAAACTAGTCATGTGAGACTAAAGTAAAGTTTGATGAAAAAGCTAGTCTCTTGTTGTTAAATTTAAGGAAGGTTTGTAGGTTTGAGTACTGGTTGGTGCATGGTTAATGCACTTGTTTATGGTACAATTTGATTACAAGTTGTTTGTTATAGGTTGGTGCATGGTTGATGCACTTGTTTATGGTATAGGTTGATTACAGGTTGAGGTACAGGTTGATGCGCGGTTGATACATGGTGCAGGTTTATTGGTACATGTTTACAACAATATATCTCACAACGATAGTGTGACAATGGTTCCATCATTCTATTTATATGTCAAGGGAATTTGGACGAGTCAAGGAAAGGTGGTTGTATCCATCTTTCGGTTGTATCCATAGAACATAGGGGGTTGTAGCCTCCTTCTGGTTGTAGCCAGAGAATTGGGGAGTTGGAGATTCCCTCAGGTTGTAGCCTAAGAAACTAGGGGTTTGGAGCCTCCTTCTAGTTGCGGCTAGAAAAAAAAGGAAGTTGGTGCTTCCAATGAATGTAGTTCTTCAAGACATATAAGAAAAAAACATTATGTGGTTTTCTCCTGCTTTGGGTTTCCATGTAAAAACATTGGTGTATTGTGTATGTGTATGATTGTTCATTGTTTATTTACTCTGCAAATATTGGATGATAATGCTACATTGATATAAAACTTGCATTATATGGTTAAAAAGGATTATATTGATCTATTATTGATTCACACCCCCTCTTAGCAATCCAACACATACAACTGTTGGAAAGCATAGCTAATGGGAAAAAACAATTAACAAGAGTCCTGACATAGTTGTTTTCCAGCAACCAAGAAAACCAAAACCATGGAGGTTCTAATGGGAACCATGCATAGGCTATACATAGAGGTGGTAGGACTTTTGAAGGGAATAATACCTATATTTCGACACAGAGTGTCTTCCAGGAAGATAACAAAAAGGTACCCAATCGCTTATTGCCACTATTCCTTGAGGGACATCCTATAGGAGCACTGAAACAATAGGGGGTGGAAAAAATGAACTCCTATTTTAGGGAGTATCAGTTGATAAAATAAGGATGCCAGGAAACCATGTCTTACAATCACTACTGCAAACTCCAGATGAGGAATAAACCCAGGATGAGACATAATCATCAAAATTTGTATGTCCTGCACAAATTGGGGAAGATGACTATTCCATCTTTTGACTCATTTGCCAGCTGCACAACCTGAGCATTAGTACATAAGTTGGAAACTTATTTCCATATTAACCCAATGAAAAAGGTAGAGGCAGTCAAATTTTCCACCCTACACTTGGATGGAGAGGGTCATGAGTGATGGTACCATGGGCTATTAACATTGGAACATTCCAAAACCACATCATATGAGGATTTCACCCAAAGGTCAATGGAGAGGTTCGATAAGGACCCTGAGGTCCAGTTTAGGGATTTGGCACAACTGAGGAAGATAGGTACACTAGAGGCCTATGTTACAAAGTTCCATGGATGGAATTCATGGTGACTGATGTTTCTGTGTAGAGACTGGTGGTGTTATTTAGGGAGGTACTGGTCGAACCCTTAAGAGGTTGGATGAAGTATTTCAGAAAAAGAAAACTAAATGAAGCTATCATGACGACCTAGGATATGGAAGACACAGTCCCTAAGAATAAATTGACAAAAAAAATTATTCCACAAAAGGGTAAGGTGTTAAAACCTTGCTAGAAGACATGGGTAGGGAAGGATAGGTTGGATGAGGAAACTCGAAGATAAATAAGGAGGAAGAAGATTTGATACAATTGCAAGGAACCATGGGAACCATGCCATCGATGTATGGGAAAAGGTAAATTTCATTATATTGTGGTAGTTTCCTATGAAGAGAATGACGATGATGATGAAGGCATTGGATAGGACAACGGGGATCCATCACATACTACAAAATAGACGCCATTGCAAGATATCCCCAAGGGAGTAACCATTTCCATACTTTCAGGTATCCCTAAATATTACACCTTCAAGGTTAGGGATATTTTGCAGGGGTAAAGCGTTACAACATTGCTCGATGGTGGGGATACCCACAACTTCATTGATGCTACACTTGTCACTAGGAGACAAATCCATGTGGAGGATTTTTAGGGATTCATTGTGGTAGTAGAAGATGGGTACAACATGACGTGTACTCATAAGATCATGGGATTGGAAGTAATATTGGGAAACTATACATTGGCCAATGAATTTTATGTTATGGATTTAACATATAGTCATGTGGTGCTAGGAGTTCAGTGGTTGTACTCATTGGGAGATATCTGCATGAATTTTTGGGACATGAGGATGTTGTTCCAGGACAAGGGTGGACAACACGTCATCCTAAGAGGTATGTCAATAGGTGCCCTCGGGATCATGCATAACCAATGCATGGAGGCCCTTTTTAGACATAGGGACGTGGCTTACACAACAGATTTCTTGATCACCATAGAGAATCCATCACAGAATCCCTAGCAGTAGCCTACAAATATCTAGGAATTTCTGGAAAGGATGAAAGAGTGTTTGAATCATTGCCAGTAGGAAGACCACCTGACAAAGGATTTCAGCATGTCATTGAGATAGAAGAGAGTTCAAATCATGTGATCACCACAACCTAAAAGCATTCAAAGAGGTTCAAGGATGAAATATAGAAGTCCATAAAGGAGTTTCTAGAGATGGGAGATATCAAGGCTAGTTCTAGTTCCTTTGCTTCTTCAATTATACTAGTGAAGAAGAAGGATAGAACAAAGAGGATGTGTATAAAATATATGGCACTGAACAATAAGACCATAAAACATTGATACCCAATACCTAAGATTCATGAGCTAATAGAAGAGATGCATGGGGTAGTGTACTTCTCAAAGGTTGATCTACAATCAAGATACCATGAAATTTAGGTCAAAGAGGAGGATATCCGCAAAACAACATTCATGTGTCACTATGGGCACTATGAGTTTCTAGTCACGCCCTTCAAGTTGACTAATGCACCGACTACCTTTTAGTCATGCATGAACCATATATTCAACAAATAGTTGAGGAAATTATAATTGGTGTTCTTTGATGATATTTTGATCTACAACAAGATGTGGGAGGAACATTTGAAGCATGTGGATGAGATTATCACCATGGAGGAGCAATTTCTTTTTTCCAAGGAGGAAAATTGAGAGTTTGGGTTAACAAAGATCCTCTATCTGGGGCATGTGATTGATGTTGATGGATTAAAGGTACATCAGGATAACATCCAGTCAATATTATATTGTCCCACCCCCAAATAGCTCATAGATCTCTGAGGATTCTTTAGGATATGTAGTTATTATAGGCTCTTTGTGAAAGGATTTTCACAATTGGTTGTGCCATTGAAAAGCCTCACCAAAGAAATGTGTGTTCAGATGGTCAGAGGATGCATAGGTATAATTCAAAATAATGGAGAGGGTGATGAACACTTGCCCAATATCAACACTCCTAGATTTCACACAACCTTTTGTCCTGGACCATGACACATCCAGTGAGGGGATAGGGGAAGTTCTAATGCAGAACTGACACCCAATATATTTCGAGCACATAAATCTAAGAGAGACAGAGAATATATATCTCATCTATGATAAGGAGATGTTTTCCATTATGCATGCATTGGAAAAGTTCAGACAATACCTGGTAGGAGGATACTTTGTGGTTAGGATTGACCACAACAACTTGAGATATTTATTGGAGCATCGAGATCTAAACGAGAGACAACACAAATGTGTGAGTAAGGTGTCGGAATATGATTTTGACATTGATTATGTAAAGGGGAAGAACAACATAGTTGCTGACACCTTATCCAGAAGACCTACAACTTTCTCCATGATAGAGATATCAATAGACTAGAAATCCATTCTTTTGGTGGAATACTCCAAGAACACCTTCTCCTATGAGCTGATGGAGGGATTTTTTTAGGATGATAGGTACAAGGTAGTGTATGACATCATTTAATAAAAAGACATGATATATATTATCCTTGAGTCCAAACTCAAGAACAATATTTTTAGGGAAGTACATGACGTGCCACTGGAAAGGCACCAAGGGTATTTGAAAACCTATAGGTAGGTGAAGGAGATATTTTCTTGGAAGGATCTCAAGGAGGATGCAGTTATTCATGTGACGGAGTACATGAATTTTAAGTTGAACAAGTCATATTTTACACATCCAATGAGATTGCTTCATCCATTTCCGATTCCAGAGAAAAAGTGGGATAATATTTCCATGGACTTCATCATATGGTTTCCAAAGGTGCATGGCAGGGACTATATCTATGTGGCAATGGAAAGATTGACTAAATAATCACCCTTATTTTCCATTCCTTCAGAGTAAAATGAATCTTAGGTAGCATATCTATTCTTTAGAGAGGTGTTCAGAATCCATGGTCTTCCAAGGAACGTAGTTAGTGACCAAGATAGCAGGTTCCTCAACGCATTTTTGCAGGAGCTATTCAGGTTATCTAGGACATAGTTGACACCTAGAACTAGCTATCACCCCCATATATATGGTCATACCAAGATAGTAAACAAATCGATCGAGGGTTACCTAAGGAACTACATGTCATGGCAACAATGAGCATGGATAAAGTGGTTACATCTCAAGGAGAATTGTTACAATACCACTCATCACATGTCCATACAAATGAGCCCATTTAGGGAATTGTATGGATATTATGATACATATTTTGTGGTGATATAGTTGGATATCAGTGGCCACCCACCTATTCCACCAGGTCAAAGAGCAATTTCCATTTTGGCAGTTTTTTTTATAATTTTTCGTGTCCCAAACTTTTAGGGTCGTCTTGAGGCCCTAAACTACGTTTTTTGGGATCGATAGCACCCATATTGTAACCAAAGGTAGATGTTAGGTTGAAAATAATATGTACTCCTCAGATGTAGCTTTCTAACAGTGTATCAAACACCCAAAACAAAGAGTGTATGGAAAATTTATGCCCTTAGGAAGTTGATGTATCAACTACCCCCATCGGGGCCCACAAACCTTTTGTTGTTTCATCTCTCGAGGTCAGGATTTTGAATGTTTAGGGTTTTATCACTTGTGTTTTATGTTAAAAATTACTTTGGAGCCTCGTTGTAATCATATTATTGTGAATGAGCATAGCTGTCACATGTCTTCTCATAGATAAGCTACCCCATTCGAGCAAGCTTGTTTCAATATGCATTTTTACAGTTTCAATGGTTTCTCTTTATTAATAGAAGTCAAGTTTTATTGTATATTTGTGTATTACTTTTCTATACATATGTATTTGATTTCATTCCATTTATAAATCCAGATCAATGGTTTCATAGCAGTCTTCTATTTATTTGTTTCTCGGTGCATGTCCTCAACGAGGTCAGGGTACAAGGAGTTGGGAATCGAAGTAGTTGATCCCTTGCAAGACCATCTCTGCTGATCACAATGACCTCCCGTGGAGAAATAAAAGGGAGACGATGGAGGAGGATATCCTTTTAAATTATTGCGTGAGGAATCCCTTGCGTGACAAAGCAACAAGATGGTGGATAAATTCGCACAGATCCTTCGACGTTTGCCAACAAGAGATGCATCTTCATCAAGAAGCCACTTGGGAAGCACCACCCCCTTCAAGGTACAAGTCAATTTTTATATCCCCTTATTTGAAGGTCAAATAGATGCAAATTCTATAGAGAATTGGTTGAATTTGTTAGAAGGGTATTTTTCGGTCCATAATTTTTCCACAAGAGAAAATATTAACTTTGTGATCCTTAAGGTTGTCCCCCATGTCAAGGATTGGTGGGAGACTTATTGTGAGCAAAATGAAACTTAGGAATCTACAATATTTTTGGTCACACCCACTTGGTATCTTTTTAGGGATCCTATTAAGGAACAATACTACCCTATTCTAAACTACGATGACTAGTATATGAAATGGACCACACTGCAACAGGAAAGGGACCAGATAGTACTAGAGTTCAAAAATATCTTCCATAACTTGCGCACCAAGTTAGGTATCAAAGAATATGAATGATAGCTGGTGCTCAAGTAGCATTGATGTCTACATAGATAAATCCAAACATAAATGGAGTTTCTGGACATCTCATCATTGGGCATGGCTTATCGATATGTTGTCAAAATTGAGCATAAATTTAAATAGAAGAAGTGGGATTTTGGATCTGCAAATTCCTCATAGTAGAAGTAGGGAAAAGGCAGCCCCAACTGGTAGAAAAAAGGACAGAGAAGTGATGGAACTCCTTAGGACAACCAGTCCAAGCCATAAAGAAAGAAGATTTTTGAGAATATAAAGAAAGACACAGGGAAGTGGTGTGAATTGTTAGAAAATTAGGATCGCGGAGCAATAAAATAAAACAAATGCAGAAATAAAACACAAAAGATACATAATACAATAGAGATACAGATATAAGTGGTTCACCCAGTGTGGGATATGTCCACCAGATAAATTTCCAGGTCCTTCCTTTATTATTATCTAGCAAAATGAAGGGATACAACCTACAACACACCCACTGTAACTTCCTCTTCTTTATCTTACAGTCTCCTCACTCAAAATACACTATTCGCAATAATACATAGCTGTAATAAATTTCCCTCATAAAATAGGGTTTCCTTCTAGGGAAAAAAAACCTAATATAACTTATACCGTCAGATCTATGACCTTATAATGAATGGTCCAGATTTACAATGAAATCACAATATACATTTACAAGGAAATTTTTCCTTCGGGGACGAAGCCCCTGAACCCCCACTGGATGCCCACTTGCCCCTGGACCCCGCAAAGGGGGTAACCCCCCTCTACACTCCCCTGCGTGGAGGAGTGTACATTCTTTTAGGGTGTAAATTTTTCATGGGGTATAAACACGACTAAAAAAAAGACCTCTGCATCAGGAAGATAATCAGGTTCCACAACCAACATGAATTCCATAAAATCCCCTGGCATAACACTGATGAATGTCACTTGAAGCAGTTGTTGGTGGCCAATATGAAAGCCTCAAAGTGAGAGGAAGTTTCCAAATCTAAATCAAATCTAGACAAGGGGAAGTATATCATCGATGTAGAACCCAATTTTTATAGCCCTAAAATGATCTACCTATGCATACATGGCATTGGACTTTCTACTTGCATAATTTATCAAATCATAGCTAAGGAAATCTATTTAAAAAACCATTTTTGGAGCATGTCACACCTTGTTACACTACTTAGCACATACATACTCTTTCTACATGCTAGAAAATCCATGTACATATGCTAGATACATACTAAAAAACATGCGTTTACCTCCAAAAGTTGCAAAAAATAAAAATTTGCAAGGAATTTGACGAAGTTTATGGGCTATCGAGGGTTTCTTAACCAATTCACCTGTTGTAGCTCATCCCCAAACTGAATAAATATCATTTTTTCATATAAAAGGAGGTCTTGGGGTCCCATTCCAACATCAAGCATTAGAACGGTGAAACTCTGCCCAAATCGCTTCTCCCTCCTTGCCCAAGTATTTGCAACCCCTTCTGAGTTTTCTCCTCAACATTCCTTCTCTGTCCTTTTCTCCCATACAATCCCTTCCCTTCACCCGAAGTGATTCGATGATTGTGAGAGAAAGCAGTGGGATAGTGCACTTGGAGAAAAATTAAAAGGAACCTAGACCAGGTTCGCAGGAGCATCCTCCTACAAAGGTTGTAATTCTTGATATTTTCATTTGAATAAAATAATATTTTTCTTGTCCCAAATGATATTTTTATGTTTTTCCTTTGATTTATGCATAATGGTTTATATCTAATCCTAATATTGATGAGTAGAGATAGAATATTTGTAGCGTTGTTTTCCTAAGTGTTTTTTCAGGTCAACTTTAGGAGGAGACTTGCAGTCTGGGAGCTACAAAGATGGAGGTGGTCTACATCAGATCTTGGACTAAAAGTTCTACTTCTGACCTACTTTCCTATCTATTTTCGTTCATCTATTTGGAGTGTTTGGGGTAGTTTAGGAATTAGATTGTCTTGTAATGGAGATCATATGTCTACCCATAGTTTGACCCTGATATAGTAATAGGGGGATTTTCCGCACTGGCAAAATTGGTGACTCGACTAAGGATTCTCTCTAGGGTTTTAGAGGGAGTTTTTGGTTTTTAATTGGATTCTTTATTTCCTTTTGAGTTTTTATAAAGTTCACTGAGTCTTTTAAGGGTCTTTGGTCACCTGCAAGGTGCCTACCAACTATCCCTTCCCATTCATTCTTCCTAGTCTTTTTATTTTTTGAAAAATCTCATTGGTGTACGTGCTTTGCTCTGGCTTAACCCGCATACATACGCAATTTTCACAGTAGACAAGCCGTGTACATATGCAGGTTGCTGGTGCAACAGCTCGTGTCTCTGTGTCTTGAAAGGGTTTTTACAAAGAGCTCTCTTTCTCTTTCCTGCTAGAAGCCTTGGGTTTCTTAGGCATTTTTTTTGACTTTACAGGGTCTCTGTTAGGGGTCTTAGTATTGTGTTAAAGATTTAGTTTTAACTTATTTCTAGCTTGAATTTTAAGAAAAATGAGTTGTATTTTGAAAAGACATTGTCTGCATAGTAGATAGCCTGTGTACATACACAGGCTATTGGTGCAACAACCTGCATCTTTGTGTCTTGAAAGGGTTTTAAAAAAAGAGGTCTCTTTCTCTTTCCTGCTAGAAGCCTTGGGTTTCTCAGGCCTTTTTTCAAATTTATAGGGTCTCTATTAGTGGTCTTAGGATTAGGTTAAAGATTCAGTTTTAACTTGTTTATAGCTTGAATTTTAAGAAAAATGAGTTGTATTTTGAAAAACAATTGTCTACACAGTAGACATCCCATGTACATACACAGGCTATTGGTACAAAAACCAACGTCTCTGTGTCTTGAAAGAGATTTTAAAAAATAGGTCTCTTTCTCTTTCCTTCTAGAAGCCTTGGGTTTCTCAGGCCTTTTTTGACTTTACAAGGTCTCTGTTAGTGGTCTTAGGATTGGGTTAAAGATTCAATTTTAACTTATTTCTAGATTGAATTTTAAGAAAAACGAGTCATATTTTGAAAAAGAATTGTTTGCACAGTAGAAAGCATGTGTACATACGCAGGCAGGTAGTTCAACAACCCACGTCTCTATGTCTTGAAAGGGTTTTTGAAAAAGAGGTCTCTTTCTCCTTCCTGCCATAAGACTTGGGTTTCTCGGGCCTTTTTTCGACTTTACAAGGTCTCTGTTAGTGGTCTTAGGATTGGGTTAAATATTCAATTTTAACTTATTTCTAGCTTGAATTTTAAGAAAAATGAATTATGTTTTGAAAAAAATTGTCTGCACAGTAGACAGCTCGTGTACATACGTAGGAGGCTGGTGCAACCACCAATGTCTCTGTGTCTTTAAAGGTTTTTAAAAAACATGTCTCTTTCTCTTTCCTACCATAAGCCTTGGGTTTCTCAGGCATTTTTTTGACTGTACAGGGTCTCTATTAGTGGTCTTAGGATTGGGTTAAAGATTTAGTTTTAACTGATTTCTATTTTGAATTTTACCATCTTTATTCTGCAGTTTATTTTAACATCTTTTATTAGTTCTGCTTTGATTCGAGGAAAATATAAAAAAAACCTAGTTTGTTAGGTTTCTTTCTTTCTTTGCATTTGCTTTTCATTTTTATTTGAAAAATAAAAAGAAATTAGCATAATGTTGTGTTTTGTTCTCATCTTGAAAGCATTTCAAAAGAAAAAATAAGAAACAAAATCCTTTCATTTGCTATTTTGTTTCATCCGAAAGTTGCATTTTTCATTTTGCATGGAAAGGAGAAAAGACTGCATCTTTATGTTTTGAGGGATTGTTCATGCTTTTTCTCCCTTAAAACTCTTTTCATTTGAAGGATTAGTGTAGAGTCTTCTTTTCCAGTGTTCTAATTAGTTTCATTTTTTGAAAGAGTCTCAAACAACATCCGTTGCACTTTGGTTTCTTGAGTAAGAAAAGACCCTAAAATGAACACGCTAATCTAAAATATATTAGTAACATTTTTTCTAGGGTTCACCAATAGCTTAGGATAGGGCCTTGGATTAGGTGTGGAGAGGTAAACTCTCCAAGGCCAACCAAAAATTAACGTAGGTGTCTGTGCTAGGGTGTGAAAAATCTACTTTGTAATTACTCAATCTAGGAAGCTCCTCTAACACAGGAGTCAAACACGAGGCTGCGTGGAGGACGGGGACAGAGATATCCACTCCTGATCCTAACAAAGAATTTGGGAGAGTGTGTTTTGGGGGTGAATCCTGTAGCGTTATTGGACCAACTTGTGTCAGACCTCTAAGACACTTGGATCCATCCAAGGTACTCTAAGAGTGATTTTGGCCATGTTGTGTTTCAGGCCTCAGGAGGATCTTTGGGCTTAGTTACCCTACTGATACACTCTCCTAGATGTCAGTTGTACCCCCTGGTTGTTGATTACAACTTGGTGGTCGAGTTTCCATTATATAGGTTGACACAGATGTGACTACGAGGGGTGTATCACGGTACCTGAGGAAGACTTTGTATTTTCTGGGCGAATCCCGAAGGGACCATTGTTCAGAGGTCTGGGTAACTACTTCTCCTGGTTAGTTGTTTTCCTTTGTGAATGATTTGGACAACATTCAGAAGGATATTGTTTGTTTTGTATCCTTTTAGGCTTTTCTTCTTAGAAGTGTGCTCTATGCTCCCTAGTTTTCCATAGTGAGTTATTTAGTCATTTCTTTTGGTGTCTGATCTAAGGTGGTAGACTTCCCACTCCATCATTCGTGAGGAATTTTTCATTCTTCCATTTAGAAACGTGGAGCCTCCTATTTATAGGCATTTTTTTTATACCATTGGTTCGCTAGAGTCAGTGTGTGAGACTTTTATGGACTTGAGTAATACCGCAAGGGAAGAACATGTGCATAAGAAATTCATGGAAACATTTCCTGACAATATCAACCAAGGAACCCCTTCACAAGGGTATTCTTGTGATTTTGCTTTCTTTGAAAACGTTGGTGTCCCTTTGATGGCCACTTTTTAGATTCCTGGGTTGAATGTGGGACTACCGGGTTGGTTGGGTACCATTCCAAATGTCTCGAATTCTCTTGATGATTCTTAGTTAAGCACGTTATATCATGGGCATCATGTTGATGTTCCTTCATCAACAAATTCTTCTCCTCCTCCTTCTGCCTTCTCTAGTGAAAGTCTAGATACTAGTAACCGAAAGTCTAAACAAAATAGAAAGAGGAAGAATAGGAAGAATAAATCACCAACATCTGCGAGTCATGTTGGAGATGGGTCATTAACCTCTACAAGTCATGTTGAAGACCAAAACCTAGCCTTTGCAAGTCATGCTGGGGGGAAACAACCAACCTCTACTAGTCATGTTGGAGAGTTGTCAACAACCTCTTCGAGTCATGTTGAGAACCATCACCCAACCTCTCCAATTCATGTTGGGGGAAAAAGTTGAGTCACAACTAGTCATACTGATGATAGGTCTGTAGCCTCTGTGAGTCATGTTATAGACCAATCACCAACCTCTACAAGTCATGTTGGAGATGTGCAACCAACCACTGTAAGTCATTCTTGGGGCAAAATTCTCATCAATGCGAGTCGTACCAATGATATGTCAACATCCTCTGTTAGTCATATTGGGGACAAGAAAACAACCACTACCAGTCATGCTAGGGGCATTGATATTGTTGAGAAACCTATATGGATAGGACATAAGCCTAAGTTCCCTTGTAATATTTGCAAGGGATATCACCTTACTCATTTATGCCCTAGCCTTCAAGAGGCACGAAGATTGTGGTCCCTATCTGCAATTTCTTCTAATTCTGAGTCTTCTGAGGTTTCCTCACATTCTTTTCAGCCAATGGTTGATAAAGCAATCATGCCGATGCAATCTTTGGTTGATCCCACTCCTCTTTTGGGGGGTGATGCACCTTTATACCATGTTCTCTTGCATCCTATTCAACTAGTGGTTGAGGAAGCGGTCATGTTGATGCAATATTTGGTTGATCCCACTCTTCTCTTGGATAGTGTTAAGTCTACCAAAGTGGTCATGCTGATGCAATATTCACCTGATCCCACTCTTCTCTTGGAGAGTGTCGAGTCTACCAAAGTGTTCATGAAGATTCAATCTTCGATTGATCCCACTCTTCTCTTAGGGAGTGATGTGTCTACCGATTATGCTTTTAAAATTTTCAATTCAATACTTTTAGAACAAGGGGGAATTTTTCTCAGTTTGAGCACAACCCCTCCAAGTCCTAGGACAATTTCTTTTGATTGGAATGACCTTTATGAGCCTTGCCTTCCTTATTCTACACCTTTTCAAATAAAGGTTTAAGTTAATTCAAAAAACATTTACCGATGTATTGTGGATGAAGGAACCTCCGCAAGTATTTTATCTTCCTCTGCTTGGCAAGCTTTGGGTTCTCCCAAGATTGTGTGTGCTTCACATGAGTTGTTGGATTTTGAAAGACATCCTGGTGAATATTTGGGGATTCTTCCTCAGTTAAATATCTCTTTAGGTGGGAAGAATGTCCTTTTTGATGTTATAGTGGTGCAAGGCATGCTAGATTTCAATATGCTTCTCAGGCGTGATTATGTATATGCTATGAATGCTATGGTGTCTACGCTCTTCTGGGTGATGTATTTCCCTCACAATGGAAGAATTATCACTATTGACCAATTGGCATTTGATAATCATCATCCTAATTCGGTGTTAGTTTAGGCTACCCATTTATATGTTCCTAGTATTTGTGTAGACTCTACCTCGCCACAGGTTAATTATGTGGCATATTATCCTCGATTTTCAATTGCTCATGTGCAGGAAATTTTTCATTAATGTTTTCATTCTCGAAACTTGGTATCAACAATTGATCCGTTGGTTTATCCATTGTCGGCATGGGAGCCCTTGATTCCCCCTCTTGGTCCAAGTGGTATTTAGTCTCCTTTTGAGTTTGATCTCGATGTTTGTAGATCCTTAATCCCTCGTGATTTTGATTCTTTGCTGATAGTCTTTGCCAGTCCTTTCTAGAACCTCCATCTTCATATGGAACATGGTCAATTTTATTCTCCCTTTGGG
>JASDQU010100606.1:66898-91766 GCA_032191745.1 Picea mariana | reverse complement strand
CCTTGATTCCCCCTCTTGGTCCAAGTGGTATTTAGTCTCCTTTTGAGTTTGATCTCGATGTTTGTAGATCCTTAATCCCTCGTGATTTTGATTCTTTGCTGATAGTCTTTGCCAGTCCTTTCTAGAACCTCCATCTTCATATGGAACATGGTCAATTTTATTCTCCCTTTGGGATTGTCTATCACCCTCGTTTGCGTGATTTCCTGGATTTTGAATTGCCTTCAAATGAGGCAATCCTTGAAGCCATGAATACAGTTTCTATACCTTGGGAAGAATTACACCATGGTTTGTTTTTTATTCCCTTTTTGGGATACTTTCCAGGTTGACTATTGAAGAGACTCATGGTCAGATCCTAGCAGTGGGCTCTACCTAAGCTAATACCACACATGAGTCATAAGGTTGTGTGGTAACTTCTACATATTATACAGTTTAGGTTTGTTTTTTCAATTTTTGTATTCAGTAGCACCTCTCATTTTCTGAAGTTTCTATCTATATTAAATCTATTAACTTATGGATGGATTTTATTGGCATTATATGCAGGATCTTGGAGAAAGTTTTCTCTTTGACGTTTACTCATCGTATCGATCCATTCTAACAGGTATTGACCTCAAAACTACCATATAGGTTAGGTTTTTTCCCTACTTGCAATTTTTGCAGTATATGTTTCTTGGTTCTTTTCTCCTTAGGATCAACCCCACTAAATTGCGACACTAACCTTCCTTGCTGATAAGTGTGTCATACTTTATGTGGTAGAGCCTTCCTTCGAAGGGAATCCTAGTTAGATCCTTGTTTTCCATTTGGTGCCCATGCTGAAGTAATTCATAGGAACAAAATTCCTTTTAGTCCTACCATGACTTTGTATTGAAGCCTCATTCTTCTTGCTAATCAGCATTCTTGTCCTTACCCACGAGACTCCCTAATGAGCATTCTTTTTTGTATTTTAAGCTCGCCTTAAATTTTGAAAGCAACATTCAATGAGATTGTATTTATTATTTTCGATCTCATATGGATTACTTGAGAAAAGTAGTCCCCTGGATTCTTCTTTAAGCCCTTTTTAGACTCCCTAAAATTGAAAATATTGCTGAGTGATATTGTTTCCCTTCATGCTCGCCAAACTCAAATTTGAGGGAAGATCTGTCCAACGATAGTTTACCCCATTTTTTGTTCGGATAGATAATTTTACAAATAAAGGTATGCTCTAGGAACTTCGGTTCGCTAGAAGAGTATTCTTAGGCGTAAGTTTAACCATTTTTCTAGCCTTAGGAACTAAATTTTCAAAAAAGGTGTTAGTCACCATTAAATTTGTATTGTGTGAAATCAAGATTTCGAAATCTAGTGGAACGCTAAACCGGTTTGGAAGCCTGATAAAATAGGAAAGGGGATCAATATGGTAGGAAAGGGATAAACATGGCAGGAAAGGGATAAATCTGGCAGGAATGCTAAGTTGATCGGGTTAAAAGTATCGTCGATCGTGAGTTCTTGAGATCAACGACCGCGAACGATTGTGGGAGGCGAAGTTGCATGGGGTTTAATTTCAAAGGGCGATCCCACAATTTTCTCTCGGGGGTATGTGGCATCACCAGGTGCATTGCGGGACAAAAAGTGGGTTACCTCAAAACCACTTCCTCACACCCATGCAAAATAGAAAAGTATAAATGGATCTTTATTCATTTATTTTATTTGATTATTATTTGAAGACTAGATCATTAGAACCTTGGTGCAACCACCGTGTTCCAATTGCATCTCAACAATACACCAACTGGACGCTATTTTCGCTCATTTCCAGGTATTTTT
Source organism: Picea mariana (assembly GCA_032191745.1). NCBI lineage: Eukaryota > Viridiplantae > Streptophyta > Pinopsida > Pinales > Pinaceae > Picea > Picea mariana. The sequence continues at coordinate 89,972 of JASDQU010100606.1, read as the reverse complement.
CATCATGACCATGGATCCCATCATAAACTCAGTAATGGAACAAGACCCCACAACAAATGAAGAAGCCTTAATTGACAGAGACGTAGATGTTTTTGACGTCGAAATCACTATTTCCCCTATCTCTCTGTCTAGAAGAAACCTGTCTGATAAAGTAGGAATAAGTATATCGTTCCTTGAAGTGGTCCAAGCCACCATAGTCCCTTATGCTGTTGAAATTGATTTCCCATTTCCTGAATTTATAGGTTGGTGTGCTGAACAATATTCCCATGAAGAAAGAGTCGTTTTGAATAAACAAGGGTTCGAGTTCTTGTGTAGGGTAGAGAGTATGTCAATTCGAGAATCCCTCGGTATACTAGAGTCTTTTTCCATAATTTTGAACCTTTCAATGAAGAGAAGTTGATTAGGGTATATAGAGAGTGTCCATCATAGGTACGACATATGTTTTTACAGACAATTGTCAAACTTGAACATTTTACAGAAAGTCTGTATTTGTCGATGAATGTAAATATAATGGTCATCAAAGTCCAATGGGTCTACTCCATATTGAGTCACTTTTAAGGTCTAGACAATGAAAAATATGTGGTTGAAGTCATGCTCAGTTTCCTTTTGACATTTTTTAATTTAGAGCCTGGTTTTTCAGTCTGTATCAACTTTGATCAATTCCTAGCTGATAATATCCATAAACAATTAGGAAATTTTCGTTCCCTAAGACATTTCAGATACTATACCTATCTGTTGAGGATTTTTCTTGGAAACCAACTAGAGATTATTTCCTAAAGCAAAATTTGTGTCAACTGAATGGAAAAGGATAATATTACTTATCTTCATCAACAAATTCATGTCCAGAGTTTATAGTTTGATTTTGAATACCAAGCTACCTAGAGTTTCAGATGAAATGAGAAGCTATCTACAAAAAAATCCAGAGAACATAGTGGGATATTGGGTATTATTTATGCATTCAAAAATAATCTCAGTTTATGGTTGTCATGAATCGCCTTACCTATTGCCTATTTTCTTAACACATATAATATTTTTTCTCAAATTCATAAATAAGAGAATTATATCTGAAACAAAGCATTTCCTGAAGTTGCACAAAGCCTCCAACCTTAATTTCCCTTTTGTCATTGGCCCCTTCATTTTCAAATCCATATAATGTTTATCTCGAGTTAAAGCAAAGCTCAAAGAGTTTGGTTTTGCATAGTTACAGGGAAGAAGGTATGATCCACATCAAATCATATCCAAGAGGAGACAGATGAAAAAACAGGCTCCTTATGAGAATAAACAGGTTGAGGGTTTTGATAAGCTAGCAAATATAGAAGTTTGTGTTGATGTGGAAGAAATATTGCAACCAATTCAACCACAACAAGTGGAGGAAACCCTGCAAAAAATTCAAACACAACAAGCTCCTCAGAATTTGATAATCAAAGTGCCTAAGACAAGTGTTTACAACAATAGAAGCAGTTCAGAGGCCATGGACATTAGTGACCAACAAAATGACCCGAAGAATATGAAAGTTACACAGTCAACACAGATTGTGTTTTTAGAAGAGGAAGAGTCCAGAGACCAAGCTAATCTAGATTTGGTGGAAAGTGGTACTAGCACTATAGAGGTTGAAAAGGAAAGTAAACTCCAAAGTGAAGGGATCTCAAGAACCTTTAGTAGTAAGAAATACATATTTGATAAAACATCTGAGTCCGTTTATCAGTCAAGAGAGGACTTGCCAAGAAGTATGATGAGAAGGGAAACACAACTCAAGGTGAGATGAGGGATTTAGTCCCTGAAGTGGAAAATATTTCTCATCATAAATCTTCTCTGTTCATAGAAAGGGATGTTGAAAAGAGGACCTTTAATATTGTAGTTGCAGATGAAGACAAAGTCTCTATAATAAAGATAAAATATGATAACATAAGTGCTCCAGACAAGGTCAAATTCCACAAACACACTAGTGACATGCTATATTCTAATTACCTGAGCTTAAGTTTAAAGAATTCAAAATTATCATATTATGCAATGAAATTGGAAGGAGAGTTGAGGTAGGAAAAGGAATCTAGCAGAGCTTGGCAGACTCAGGTAAAGAGGTTGGAATGTAAAGGCCCCCAAGGGTTGAAATCTTCATTGGATGAGAAGGACAAACTAATTCAAAGTTTGAAGAAGAAATTGAAAATGCCTACTACAGAGCATCCAAAAACAACATAATTGGTTAATATAGAACATGAAAATGAAATGATTTGTCAAGAGGCACTGTGATACAAGGATAGGATGTTGCAGCTGGAACAAGAAAAGGTGAAATGGTCACAAGAGAAGACAAAATTGCTAAACAAGGCTGTGGTTTCAGCCCCTACTTCAGAAATTGGATCAAATACTGAAGGACTTGTCCAGGCTATGTTACAAGTTAGCTTGAAAGAAGGAGAAATCAAAGGGTTGAAAGGAATAATAGAGAAATTGAAGAATAAATTGGAGGCAAAGGATGAAAGGATAAATCAATTTCAAAAGGAAAATGAAGGCTTGCAAGAAATAATAAATAAATTGAAGATAAGGTTAAGAGAAAAAGATTTGTTGCAGGGAGCCAAGCATATCATCCAAGACTCTATAGCTGCTAAAGATGCGAATTTTAGATCATATTTGAACATCATTAATGATAAAGACAACATAACCATTACAGCCAGAAATAAATGCACTGTTGCGAATGAAACTTTAGCAAATAAACTATCAGAATGGGCCCAGAACGCCATAAATCTACTCAACTTTGTTCCTACTACAGAACTTCAGACCATTGGAGTTAAAGACAAAACTACATTGATTATCTGGGCCAGGAGGGTTATTTCCAAACATAACCTGTTGAAATCAGTTCAAACTAAAGAAACAAAGACGGAGTAGAGTGTATAGGAGTTCAAATATTTGTTTGATGAATTGTTTACCAAAGGACTTCCACCATTTTTGGATGGCAAGGGAAAGTTGTGTGATCATGAAGAATAAAATGCTCATTTGAATTGGTGTAGAATGGATCATTATAAGTTCGATACAATGGAGGAAAGTATGAAAGGAGCCACTTTAGTTGACCATCTGATTACAGACTTTGAAATTATGAATCAGTTCAAAAAAATCAAGCTTGGATTGCCAGTCATGTCATATGCTTCTTTCATTGACTTGGATATTATAATAAAGGAATTGGCACATTATGCTATTCCCTCTGACTTGCAATGGAAGGAAATAATCAGGTTGGGTAAGAAAAAATGCAGTTTTCCAGGGCCTAGTAAATGATGTCCAGATGTCACTAAAGATGGGAGATCATGTGGAATACCAAAGAAAAAAAAGTGGCAAAGAAAGGGACCAAAAAGCCGTAGGAGCCAGAATCCGGATCAAGAAATGTTTTCTTGTTGATCATTGTAATCGGTTTCAAAACTGAAATGTTCCTTTCTTATCATTTTAATCAGTTTCAAAACCGAAACGTTTCTTTATAATCATTGTAATCAGTTTCAAACTAGATGAACTCAACTTGTATAAATATTAGGAGTTACAAATGTATTAGGGGTTGGTAGAACTGCAAGGGCAGAATTTTAGCTATTTAGAACTTGAATGTAATTTTCTAAAGCTGAATAGAATGCACATGCAAACTTCTTGAAATTTCCATGAAACGATTCTAATGGTGGTGGTCTGATATTTGTCTTCTTTCTTCGTATTTATTTCCTGTGTTCTTGATTTCATTTTCACTGTCTTCTGTTTAAATTGGATAGTTAAAGGCCCATAATTCATCTTGTGATGCTCTTGGCTTAAGCAATTTAAACTGTGTTAAGTTCTTCCTAATTAAGTCAGAATTCATTTTATTTAATTCTCTGATGTAGTTTTATGTTTTTCCTTTCTTCTTACAGTCTACAAATTACAATTTATAACTCCAATTCATCACCTCATTTAGCCTTTATTGTCTAAAGAGTTCCACTAACGAGTCAATGCTTCCATTCATTTTCAGAAGTTTGACTCCATATCCCTAGGTGTCCCTCCCCTTCCTTTCCAGTGAAATTATAAAAAACCCTTCAAAGAAACAAAACCTAGCCATTGACTTGTTATAGAAAACTCATCTATTAAAGATGAAATGACAAGAGAGCCCTCTCTGAGCTGAGAAGGCTAGTACCCAGATCTAAGGTGGTTTTTAGGTTACCTCTGTCATTTTTTTTTATCATCTGAACAAATTTACATAGTGCTAACAAAAAGAACATTCTCCTTGGTTTTGGTTTATTTATTTTTCGGGCCTTGGATATCACTTACGAAAAAGGAACCCCCCGGAGTCCATAGTTAAACTCTTTTCAGACTCCCTAAATATGAAAAGATCACCAAGTGACCTTGTTCCTTCACACATTAATTTGGTCTAGAAGAACATCTACTTGGCATGAGTTTAACCCTTTTTCTAGCCAATAGATTATTTCGAAAAAAGGTACGCCTCGAGAGGTTTGTCTCATCGAGAGTGTTCTCCTTAGTTATATTTTATACTTTTTTGGGCTACGAAGACTAAACCTAGAAAAAGGTTGTGAGTCCATAGTTAAGCTCTTTTCAAACTCCTTAAAATTGAAAATATGGCTGAGTGATCTTGTCTTTATCACACTCGTTAAAATGTTTTTGCAAATACATCCTTTCGGTGCAAGTTTACCCCTTTTTCAAACCGATTGGACTAATTGTGAAAAAGGTAATCCCTGGAGTTTTCTTTAACATTTTTTCAAACTCTGTAAAACTTGAAACAACCATCGAGCTTACCTTCTATGGGCTCATAAAAATTCAAATGGAAAGAGTCTTTCTATGTCTTTCTTAATCGCATGGCGGGTCTCATCTTTGCGTCTTTGGCCTAATGTTGACTCCATGTTTCTCTCATCTGAACCTTTAAAGAATTCCTTATACACAAGCCTTGTAATACTTTTTTCCTTTGCGATCTGACACCTTGACCCATGGATGAATTTTCCCCGAGTTTCTTTATCCTGCACATGTCTCCTTGCCTTGAGCATCAATATGTTCCATACGCTTGGAACCGGTTTTCTTTCTCATGACACTCATTCCTCCTTTTTAATGTATCATTCTTTTAATATTTTTCAAGCTCGTAAAAAAATTGAAAAAGACAAAAAAAATTATTCCAAAAAGAGGGGACGAAAAATATACATTATTTTTTCATCATCAATATAGTCGCCCTTGGAAAAAGCACATCCTTCCCTTTGTTCATCAAGCATTGGGATCTAGTATGAACTTAGGATGCTTTTATTTCTACATAGAGTTGTTTCCTCCTTCGTTTGGTTACTCTTCCAAACATATGGAGAGTTTGCGATGCCTCCTGCATCATAGACTTATGGAAATGTTACACTGCCTGAGTTTGATCATATTTCGTGCTTTTGTCCAAGGGAATTTGTATCCAACCTGAGTCAACTATTCTACATTTTGTCTCTTGAATTTCATGAGTTGGCTATCCCAAGAGTCCAGTCAAGTCCAGATTCAAAATTGACGAAGTTTTGTGCCTGATGATCAAGATCCTCTAGTATTTTCCCTATGGCTTGTCAAAGACCTCAGAGTAGCGAGTATTACACTCATATTGTACTCCTACTTGAGCTTTTGAATATATTGAAGTTTTTTCTCAAGCTATGAAGCCCTCATCTCCGACCACATGCTAATTCTTCTTGATGATGCATATTGTATTCTATTCGAATATCATCGACTGATTTTGAGATGTAGATCCACTGCGTATTGCTCACAACTACACTTTATACAGACATTTATATGACATGGATATGTAGTGTATTTTATTGGCAGCCATGATTAGTTCATCTCGATCATGGGTATGCCTGCCTTAGAAGAGATTATTATTGTTTTGTAGATTGATAAATCCCGAACTTTGGTCTCAAGCTCTCTCAACTTTGTGCATTCCCACTGGTAAATATATTGTAATGTATTTCAGACATCAAATTCTCTTTTGACGTCACACATTAGGGGGCATGTGTTATAGCCCTAAAATTCTCTACCTATGCATACATGGCATTTGCCTTTCTACTTGCATAATTTTCCAAATCACTGTTGAGGAACTCTATTTAAAAAGCCATTTTTTGGAGCATGTACGTTCTTTACTGCACTAATTCCCACATACATACACCTGTTGCATACTAGAATACCCAGATACATACTAAAAATCCCACGTTTACCTCCAAAAGTTGCAAGGAATTTGGCGGAGTTTACATGCTATCGAGGGTTTCCTAACCAATTCACATGTTGTAGCCCATCCCCAAACCAAATAAATATCCTTTTGTCATATAAAAGGAGGTCTTGGGTTCCCATTCCAACATCAAACATTAGAACGGTGAAACTCTGCCAAAGTACATTCTCCCTCATTTCCCAAGTATTTGCAACCCCTTCTAAGTTTTTTCCTCAGCATTCCATCTCTAGCCTTTTCTCCCGTAGAATCCCTCCCCTTCCCCTAAAGTGATCAACTGGTTGTGAGAGAAAGCATTGGGATAGTGCACTTGGAGAAACATTAAGAGGAGTTCAGACTAGGTTCGCAGAAGCGTCGACCTACAAAGGTTGTAATTTTTGATATTTACATTTGAATAAAACAATCTTTTTCCTGTCCCAAATGATATCTTTATGTTTTTCCTTTCATTTATGCATAATGTTTTTTTATCGAATCCTAATATTGATGAGTAGAGATAGAATTTTTGTAGAGTTTTTTGCCTAAGTGTTTTTGCATGTCGTCTTTGGGAGGAGACTTGCATCCTAGGAGATACAAAGATGGAGGTGGTCTACATCAAACATTGGACTAAAGTTACTACTTCTAACCTACTTTCCTATCTCTTTCCGTTCTTCTATTTGGAGTGTTTGGGGTAGTTTAGGAATTAGATTGTGTTTTAAGGGAGATCATAGCTCTGCCTATACTTTGACCCTAGTATAGTAATAGGGGGGTTTTCCCTACTAGCATGAGTGCCAATATCACTACCACCAAGGTCCAACCAAGTGAACTAGAAGAACCAGAGGAAGATGAATGACTTTTTAACTGATAGACGTGGGTGAAGGGTGCTCCACTGCATTTCACTTTTGTTAGTGGAAGTCAAAATAACCTGATCTTAGTAGAGTTCATCAAGCCATTGAACCTGTTGATGACACCACACCCGCATCCCTACACCATCAAGTGGCTCCTCCAAGGAAGAGATATTTATGTCATCCAACAATGTCATCTACCCTATGACATAAAGCCCTTCAAGGATGAGGTATTGTGTGATATTCCCCCCCTTGAAATTTGTGATGTTATTTTAGACCAACCATACTTTTGGAAACAAAATGTTGTATATGAGTCTAGACCTCACATTGTTATTATTACTTTGGGTAGACAATTGTATATGATACAAGAGGTATCTCCGTCTACCTCCATTTCTTTGATCTTTGTTAAACAATGTAGGAAGGTCATTTCCCAGACCGAGAAATTTTTATTCTTCATGATTCTCTCTCAAAGTGAACAAAAGGTTGTATCCACATCCATGGCCTCTCCACAGGGCCTCTCTGCATAGAAAAAGTAGGTGGGAAATATCATGGAAGAATACAAAGAAATATTCTCCTCACCCACTGGGATACCGCTTCACTGTCAGTTCAAGCATTCAATTAATATAACCCCCGATGCACCTCTACCCAATGGGCCAATCTATCGCTACTCTCTGATGGAAAATGAGGAAATAAAGAGACAAATCCAAGAGTTGCTTCAAAATGGGCACATGCGACTTAAATCCTCACTTTGAGGGAGCCCAATCATACTCCTGCAGAAGAAACATGGGACTTGGATACTCTGCATTGATTACAGATCCTTAAACAAAATCATAGTCAAGAACTAATACCCAATTCCCTGAATTTATGACCTTCTTGACCAACTTAAGGGAGCCAAGTTTTTCAGTAAGATTAAATTGAAGTCTGGCTACCACCAAGTCCCAATAGAACAAACTGATCTATGGAAGACTACTTTCAAGTCCAAAGAAGGTATTTTAGAATGGATCAATACCTAAAGATGGTATTTTGGCAAATGCTCCAACAAATTTCATGAGATTAATGGATGATATATTGCGGCCTTTCACCAATTTTTCTATGGTGGTATATCTATATGATATCCTCATATTTAGCAAGAATGGGAAAGAACACTTGAAGCATATTTAGCAGGTCCTTCACAATCTATGAAAACACAAGCTATATGCTAACTTGGAAAAATTCTCCTTCGACACAAACATGGTTCAATACCTAGGCTACATTGTTGATGAGCATGGTGTGCATGTGGATCCATCCAAGATCCAAGTCATTCATGACTAGCTCGCCCCAACCACACTAACTGAGCTTCAAAGTTTCTTAGGACTTACCAAATTCTATCATAGGTTCATGTTGGGATTATCCCATATTGCATGGACCCTCATCCAAGTGGACAAGGGTGGTAGAAAGGAACCGTTCATATGGGGGAAGTCACAACAATTTTTTTTTGATGATCTGATAATTTTCTTGTGCTAAGATCTAGGACTCTCCTTACTTGATATGAAACAACCTTTTGATATTGAGACCAATGCCTCAAAATATTCCATGGGTGCATTTCTCACTCAACACGATCATCCAGTGGCATATCATAGTGAGACACTATCATGTGCCATCCATAAGTATCCCGACAATGACAAAGAAATTTACTCCATTGTACAATCCTGTCGATAATGGAAGAAATACATTCTTTGGGAGGAGATGTTGGGATACTGAGAAGGGGGTTGAATCACTATGATCATTTTATACCACTTTTAACCACAATATACATTCTTTAACTTTATCAACAATATTTAACAGTTTATCATTAATGTATCTTCTATTATTGTATTCAATATATCACGAGAATATAATCATAAGCAACATCATATCAACAACATCACATCAAATACACAATACACCACTATTTATGTGGAAACCCAAATGGGATAAAACCACATTATGATTTCTTATATATATATCAAGAATTCATTCATAGGAAGCATGAACTTCCAAATTCTCTAGCTGCAAATGGAAGGAGGCTCCAACCCCCTATTCTTAGGATCCAACCTAAAAACTCCATGAATTATATGGCTCCAACCAGAAGGAGGCTACAACCCCTAGATTCTTGGTATCCAACCTAAAGGAAGCTCCAACACCCTGTTTTCTCTAGCACCAATCGGAAGGAGGCTACAACCCCATTTCCTTACCCCATCCTGCCGCCCTGAAATATAAGCGTAGACCAAATGTCACTACCACAATCATAGCCACTGTCACTTCCACTATCACTATCACTGCCATTGTATCCAACTTATCACATCAACCTATCACTGTCAACCTGTTACTTCATCCAACATGTCACTATATCCAACCAGTCACATAAACCTATCACTGATCAAACAATCCAACCTATCACTGATCAACATGTCCAACTTGTCACTGTCACCAATACTCAACCAGATCCTCTCACATGGATAATATACCAAGGACACCTCTCAACTAGATTTCCAACATCACCAACACATGCCTCTACCCAGCATGTACCAAGATCACCAACATAGCATCAAAAGATATGTATTTCAAACCATCAACCTATACAATATGCCAGAGATGTACCATACCATGTATCAATGATGTACATCAATAGTCGTGTAATCAAAACCTGTACCATATTGTGTACCATACCATGCATCAACCATGTGTCACAACCTGTACCATACCAAAACCTATACCATACCAAGTGCATAAGCCATGCGCCAAAACCTATACCATACCATAAACCATGTATCAACATGTACTATAAACCTTGTACTATAAACCATGTACCAACAATGTACCAATATCACCAACAAGTGCCTCAACCATATACCATACCACTCTAAATCAATCCATGTACCATAAGACATCATCAATGAAGTGTTTCAACAAAATACATAACCATGATCATATACCAAGTATATGCCTCAACCATGCAACTAAGATGTGCCAATGCCTCACAATGTACCAAAGTCTTTCCTCATCCAAGCATCATCCACATGTAACTAAACTAGATACCAAACAACCAATAATGTAGTTCTAACCATGTATCATATCATCAACCAAGGTTTACCATATCACATACCATTACCAAAAATACATGCCTTAAGCATGTACCATACCATAAACATGTAACACTCAACACATAAGCATACATGTAACTTGTAGCTGTCCTGCTATACTATAATACTGATATGTAATTCTTCCACAAAACTCAACATCCTTGTACCAACATTGTTACACATCAAAATTGATCACTTCAATGATGACCTACTGTCATCATTCCAAGTGTTGTAAGTGTCACACTTTGGCCACAAATATCGCAAACATCACAAGTGTCGCAAATATCATATTTCCATATTTCTTATGTCATATCTTGAACAACATCACAAGAAAACTTGAGACATCCTCAGAGACTGGTTAAAAGAAGGATATGTCATTTGACGAAGAGTACAAAGTGTTTTCCTTCAGAAAGACCACTTGAAAATCATTTTTGAAGTGCAACGCTCCCCTACCCACTCGCAGGGAGCGCTAGCGTTGCTTGCCTTCCTTTGGGGGAGTTTTGCAACACTCTGTGCACCATTCCAGGGGAGCGTTGTGCTGTTAAGGAAATAAAGGGAAGATCCCCCTTATCTATGAAGTCAGTTTGATTTGAATATGAGGTCAAGGCTGGATCTTAGGGAGGATCCACAACTGATGGAGAAATATCCTCAACCTATCCAAAGAATATATAAGGTGGTTGGGCCTCTCAAAGCATATATAAGGACTCCTCCTCATGGTGAAAGGGAGAGACATTGAAGATACCAAAATTATTATCTCATAAGGGAGAATAATCAGTGAAAGTATCATCATTCTAATCGTGGAACATTTGAGCAAGGGTTTGGACAAAGAGAGCTTGGTGAGGTTGTTGCATCTGCATCTATAGTTGTAAGCACTTTTCTTTGTTTCCATTAATATATATGTGCTTAGCCTATTTCCTTCAAGTTTGTGTATGTTTCATGAACGTTTTCCTTTTGATAGATCTATTTTGAAACTAATCATGGAAGAATAGGAAGTATGTTTTGTCATTGTTGTTCATTGGATTGCAGGACCTTCTAAATAGCTTGGAGATCAAGATCAGCCTCGATCAAGCAAGGAAAAACTTCATTAAAGGTATTTATACTCCTTTCTTCTTTTTCCTTGACTATTTTAGCTTCATTAGAAGGAATGTCAGTGTCCAACATTAGCACCTTTTTGTCTTGGCTATAGGGGTCTAGGATCCAAGAGGGAATTCACCTATTCTCAGGGGGATTTTCCTACAACAAAAATTGGCGACTCCACTGGGGAATGAAGATTTGAGTTTTGGTTTCCTTCCTTGGTCTTATTTTTGTCCTTTTATCACATTTAGATCCCTTTCACTGTATTTTTCTAGTTCTTAGATGTGTTGTTGGTTTTTGGATTCATCCCATACACACTGAATTTCAGAGTTTTCTTGAGTTTTTTTAATTGCAAGTTGCTCTTTTTCTTAGAGGCTAGTGCTCCCCTTCCTTTAAATACATAGTGCTAGCACTCACTTGCAAGATCCCATAGAGAATTTCAATTCTCTGGTGCCCTTGACACCAGAGTGCTGGTCTTTTTTCTACTGAAAAATATTTTGGGAATCCATCTCTGAGTGTAGTTTATGCTGATTTATCTTCCCAAGACTGTTACTATCATAGTGTGTCTTTGGTTTAGCCTCCAACCATTTGATTTCTAAGAATTTATGTTGTTTTGATTTAATATTTTACATCTCTCTTCCTTTCTTTGATTCACTCTTCTTCTTTAAGATTTGGAGTCGATTTGCTGCTTTGTCATTTATCTGATTGTATGAAAGTTGTTGTAAGGAGATTCACAGATCTATGAATTGTTCCATTTGGTCTTTGAGGTAATTTTTTCCCAGCAATTCCTCTTGTTTAAGATGATATGATTATTACTCCCTATTGTCTTGATTGGAGCTTGAACCTTTTTCAGAAATGTGAAATTTCCCTTTCTAGCTGCTTGTTTTGTCAGGACAGTTTGAGTATTTTCTCTTTCTCCCTGTCTTTTCTTGGATTCTTCTCTACATTTTATTGTAATCATAAAATGTTTGTAGGTTGTTGAATCCTTGATTGAGTTCTTGTTAGAACAAGTTTCTACTTTTTCTCTTTCAGTTCTCATTTCTTTGAGTGCATGCTTTGTTTGAAACCTTTGTCGCTTTGTGTCTTTTGCATCTACATATCACTCGTTCTTCTGATTGAAAGTTGTGGAGAATTGAAGGATTCATATTTACTTTCTTTATACAATAGAATAAAACAAAGAAGATAGTTTCATTCTTGGGTAGTGAAACTAGCTTGAATTTTAACTAGCCAATTGCATGGTTTTTTGGAATTTTGGGACATTGTGCATCTAGGGAATGTTAAACGTTTTCTCCTTCACATAATATAGCTTTCATCGAAGTGAAATATTTGCATTCTCATTCCTTTGCATTGTTTAGAGTGGGTCAAAACATAATTTAGTCCATGCCATTTTCCTCTTGAGTAAACAACAACCTTAAAATTAAGCACTAAACTAAAATTTATTAGACATTTTTACATTTTCTCGTAGAAAACCTACATTAGCTTAGGGTGTAGGGATTTGGAATAGGTTGACAGGATAAATTTCCAAATCTGTAAACAAACATAGAATATTGAGTTAGGGAGCCGTGAAATCTACTAGCTACATTTTTCCCTGGGAAGCCCTTCTAACACAAGGGTCAATCACAAGGTCGCATTAGGGCCGATAGAGTTACTCACCCTGCTTTGTTGGTCCTGATGTAGAGATTGCGCGTATTAATGGGGATCACTGGAGGGTATACCCATGATTATGTATGGGAGCCTCTCGAGTTGATTTTATGCTAGATACCATTCCTTTGCACGTGGATCGAACTGTCGACTATTTTCCCAGGCATCATTGTTGTAGTTGGTAACCTTAGTAGCCTATCTCTTTAGGGTCTTTACATGAGGTGATTGTGGAGGTTTAAGTCTTCACGGTATCTGGAATCGACGTTGGCCAAACTCACTTGGGCTCCTTGGAGGGTACACACATGATTATGTGTGGGATCTTGCACCAGGGTGTAAGTCCGTTAAGCAGGTCGTCAACATAACTTTTCCACCCACTCTATCTCAACCCCTTCTTACATTGTTCCCGTGACGTTGGATTTCATCACCAACTAGTGCGTTCATTGTGAGAAGGATTTGTTTGTTTGATTGATTCCTAGATTTTTAACGTGTGTTGTTTATTTTCCTTAGTAGACTCTGGGTTGGATCTTTGTTTAATGGTGCCAGTTCCCAAAACTACCAATGTAGCAACCCCTGCTCCGGGGGATCCTTTTGTTTTTACTTATTACAAAAACATTGGTCCTCCTTACATCGCTACTTTGAGCCTTCCAGGTCTCACAATTGGGTTATTGGTATGGTTGTTTTCCACTCTGGTAATCTCGACTACAGCAAGTTATTCAAATGTAAGCACACCACCCACACATCAACCTCATGTCGACCTTTTTCATTCTTCATCCATCATGTCTCCTTCCCTTTCTCCTTCTTCGCCTAGTGAAATATCTAAAGTGAGTAGCTAGGTTGATAAGAAGAATAAGAAACATAAAGATAAGAAGAAGAAGAACCAGAAAGGGACCAAGCCTCCAACTACATCAGATGTTGGATCCACACAACCAACTACTGTTAATCATACTGGGAGAGTTGATGAGGTCGATATGACTACAATGAAGAATCCAAAACCTAAATTCCCTTGAATTATTTGTAAGGGTGACCACATTCTGAGGGATTTTCCTGGTCTTCCCAAGGTATTAGAAATGTGGTCTTCTATGTCATCATCCCCTGCTGGGCATGTTGGTGATGCCTCGTCAACTAGTGATATTAAGGTTGGTAAGAAGAAGACAATTGTAAAGATTTCTTGCATGTTATGCAAAGGTGATAATTACTCTCACTTTTGTCCTCGTATGGACAAGGTTTCTTCTCTTTTGAAAAAGCCTCAACTTCCAAATTGTTATCGTAATATTTCCCCCAACCCATCGTTCATTGATGGACTGGTCAATTCGGTTTCATCCTCAGTCAGTCTGGTCTATTAGGTGGTCAATATGGTTTCAACCTCTATTGAACCACTAACCAAAGTAGTTGATCCAGTTCCATCATTGATCATCCCCACTTTTCATGTGAAAAGTGAAACCCAAGTGGTTTCTCTGGCTACATCATCGATCAATCCCACTCCTCCTCTAAAGAGTTCCCAATTGGTCACTTCGGTTACACCATATGTTGACCCCATTCTCCCCTTGGAGAATAAAAATCGAGTGGTCGATATGATCCCATCATCGGTCGATCCTACTCTCCCTCTGGAGAGGAAACTTGATACTGCCCACGTTTTTCTCGTTGATACATAATATGTCGTACTGGGGGGCATTCCTCCTTCTCCCGTGAAACCCCCTCCAAGTAATGAGGCCATCCTTTTTGATTGGGGTGCGTTAAATGGACCTCGTCTTCCCTCTCACATTCCATTCAAGATTACAGTACAGGTTTGTCATCGGGACATTCCTCAGACACTGATAGATGAAGTTGCATCCATTAGTAATTTATCTTCTATTGCTTGGCAAGATTTCAATTATCCTCAGCTTGTACCAGTTACATAGAATCTGTTAGCTTTTAACAGAAGAACCAGTCACCCTTTAGGAGTCCTTCCTCAGTTTCTCGTAACTTTGGGAGGGAAAACTGTCTTCATTGATGTTATGGTAGTCTAGGACCCCTTGGATTTCGATTTACTCCTTGGGAGAGATTATGTCTATGCTATGAAAGCTATTGTGTCCACTTTTTTTCATCTGATATCTTTCCCTCACGGTGGAAGAATTGTGGCTATTGATCAACTTTCATGCATTGGTCTTGAATTGATTACCAACCCAATGACCTCCCTAAACGATTCTTATATGAATACGGTATCACTTCTGCCACGGGTCAATTATGTGGTGTTATCTCCCATGCCTTCAACTGCTGATGAAGATGATCCTCTCACTATAAGCTCAACCTCTTATGAATTAGATCCGGTAGTTGACATGGTGATCTCTTCGATAGGGCTAGTAGAGCCAGATCTCCCTACCCTTAGTGAGGCCGTCAACATGTATTCCTTCCAGAGTACTTTTCTTCCATCCAGGGAAGATCTCTTGGAAGCCATGATTGACTTTTGTCCCTTGACATGTATTCCTTCCATAGCATTATCCTCTTGGAAGCCATGATCAAAGAGGTTATGAGAATATTTTCTCTTCTCCGTGGAAAGCTCGTTAAAAAATAAAACAGGAAACATGAGCATAGTTTTACTTTTGTGTGGTAAGCTCGTTAAAATATGAAACAGAGGCTATGAGCATAGTTTTCCTCTCTGTAGCAAGCTCATTAAAAAATGAAATAGAGATCTAGGGATTGAACCCAAAGCCTTGAGAATAGTTATTTTCCTTTGTCAAGCTCATTAAAAAAATAAAATAGTCACCTCTCATACCAAGTCGAGTCTTTCATTAGGTCTCATATTTGAACCTTCATTTCATCCACCATTATCTGTTTTATCCATCTAGTACAGAAATTGGTGACAACTTCAAACTTAGTGAATGAATTGAGTCTTGGTAGATTAATTCATGGCTGTCGATTTTTTCAAAACCTCTTATCAAACCAGGATCGTCTGACTAACGGAAGAACGAATGTTGACCGTCCGATCTATTTCGGTAGAATTTGATTCAGGAGATTTGAAAGGTTGCAAAGGCCTAGTGTCCCAAAGGATGAAGTACCAAAGAACATGGTCCCAACACTGGAAATATGGTGGATAAAAGGAAAAGGGACAAATAAAAGACAATGCTTAAATTAATAATCCCATGGTTTTGTGCCTGTGGTGATGCAGGAGCATCGCCAACACATCAAGCAAGCCAACGCGGAAGTGGAGGATCGCTGGACGAGCCAACAAAAATTTTGAAAACACTTTGGAATTGTTGTGCAAATCTTAAATGAGACATTAAGAAAAGGCGCACTTGTATAATGTAAATGGACCTTCAGTGGATTGCTCTCATCCTTAGTAGGTAGAAGGCATTTAAGATAGTTAATATAAAGTAGATAGAATTTAATTCTAGATTAGACTGTTTGAGAGCGTAAGAGGGAAATGGGATATAAACACCCTCATTGTGTATTGTAACATTATTATGAAGCATTGGAGAAAGAGCATGCAGAGATCTGTGTAAGAACACCCATGTACATATATTTTGATTAATAGAAGAGATTGCTTCAAATTCATGGTTTTGTGTTGTTCTCTGTGTATTGATGATTAATGATATGCTCATGAATGTTTGCATCCTGTTATACATTTGATTTATGTGCTGTGTATATGATTTCATGTTTGAAATGAAGTCTGAGAGGAAGAATGAATGAGTTTCAATTGTTTCTCTATCTGAGCTAGAGTTCCTACAAGGAGTGCAGTTGAAGTGTCCGCAAGGAGTGCATTGACAGAAGGTTCAAATAGTTTAGCTTTTGTTCTCATTCACCCAAAGTGCAGTTGGGCACAGGAGCTGTGAAAGGAGTGCACAGGCCGAGTAAAGTTCAAGGTTGCAACATGAGCAAGAGTTGAAAGACTGCTGCCGCATGTGTGCGCAGAGTCGAGGGACTTCAACATTTAGACGTGGTTGAAGGTTTGCCGCAAGGAGTGCGTGCAAGAGTTTTTCTGAGGGACTTGAAAAGTCATGGAGAGGCTCAGGAAGGGTAAGACCTTCAAATTCACTTAAGGGAAGCACAGGGAAGCTGCGACTGGAGTTCGGTGAGAAGCATCGCAAGTTGCACACAGGTGGATGACTTCCGCGGAGGAACACATAGTCACTTCGCCAGATTTCATCAGGAGGAACGAACAGTCGGTATTCTCCGAGGAGGATTTGTGACATCCCATGAGCTGTTATATCTCACGGAGAAGCAGGGGAGATACGCTAGTATTCCCACAGTGTTCGAAGCTCAGGAGGGCAGGGCCGTAGATCCAAGTCACGAGGACTGTTGGATTTACACGCGAATTCGCATATCAGGATTTCGCAGGTTGAAACTCCGTAGTATTGCAACGGGAATCGCAAAATTGAGATCCGCGATATCCCAACGGCTACGCAAACAGTGTGGGGCCACAGGAGTTGGTGATGTGGACAGGTGGCACGCCTTATCGGGGTTTCACAGCGAGAAGTCCCGAAACGTTGACAGTAGGATTCACGATCCTGCGCAATCTGAAGTGCCGATAGAGGTGAAGGACCATTGAAGGGTCAACCCATGAGCGCATCGGAGTTTCGGTGTATTGGGACTCTGGAGTTGGAGAACCGAGTTGGTCGACATCACGAGTGCCGAAATTGCGACAGGAGAAGTTCCGACAGGGTAAAGGAAAGGGTCAACGTTGACTTATATTGGGTATGGGGGATTTGAGAACCGATCACTCGA
Source organism: Picea mariana (assembly GCA_032191745.1). Classification (NCBI taxonomy): domain Eukaryota; kingdom Viridiplantae; phylum Streptophyta; class Pinopsida; order Pinales; family Pinaceae; genus Picea; species Picea mariana. Next base: position 72,456 of record JASDQU010100606.1, on the reverse strand, counting down.
CCACTGACCTCATGAATTAGCGAATTTCAATCCTCCAATAAGCAAAGAGAGGGGATCGCGTGAAGATTTCTGTGGGTGCAGATTTCCCGATAGGGAAATAGAGGAACGTTAAAGTTCTTCGGACCGTGAAAGAAAGAGAAGATCCTGTGAGTTGACATGGACCTTATGACCTACGGGTTGTGTAGGAAGGGCGTTTGGCATTAGTTTGGTATCATATCACAGAAAGATTCTTTGCTTTCTGTAGTAGAGAAAGAGAATTCACCATGCTGCCAAGGAGAGATAGACAGTCACTCGATCCAAAGGATACAGAAGTGCAGTGAAGAAGAGGCAGGCAGATGACTGATCCAGTCATGGAGAGACAGATGCGTGATCTCTGAGCTAGAATCGAAGACATGGAGACATCTCAAAGGCATACAGCTAATGCGGGGGTCTCAGTGATTCCGAGAGCGAGATTGAGGCTGAACGTGAAGAAGAAGTTGCAGCTAAAGATGCATCAAACGAGCGTTTGATCAAAGCTATTGCAAGGATCGGTGCAAGAGCAAAGATGGACATTCCAGTTTACGAGGGAAACTTGGATGCAAAGGAGCTTCTAGACTGGATTAGAACTCTAGACACATACTTTGACTATGAAGATGTCGATGAGGACAAAAAGGTCAAGCATGCTGTCACACGCTTGAAAGGACATGCAACATTGTGGTGGGATGAACTACAAGCTAACAGACGCTGCAAGGGCAAGCAGAAGATCAAGAGCTGGGATCGAATGATTGTGAATATGAAGGTGAAATTTATCCCCAGGGACTATCAAATTACTCTATTCAGGAGAATGCAGAACCTGAGACAAAAGTTGATGAGAGTGAAAGAATACACTGAGGAATTCTATAAACTGAACATCGGGGCAGGTCATCGAGAGAGCGATGATGAGAAAGTAGCCAGATATATGAATGGCCTGAGATATGATATCCAGGATGAGATGAGCATGGTAACCATCCGAATGGTAGAAGATGCTTATCAGATGGCTCTGAAAGAGGAAGAGAAGCTGAGCTAAAAGAAGAGTCAGAGGGGTAGAGGCAGAAGTCATCCCAGAGGCAAATCAGTTGCCCAGGATAAATTCCAGAAGCCCAAGGAGGAATGGAAGAAACCTCAGACTCATACAGAGAGAGGTAGAACCTCACAACAAGGGAAACCATATGCTGAACAGAGAGGACATCATAATGAGTAGAGAGGAGATTATGCTGACAATAACACTTTTCCTCATACTAGAGGCAGAGGAAGAGGAAGAGGTGGAGTAATCACATGTTTCACGTGTGGAAAGAATGGGCACAAGTCTTATGAGTGTCCAGATAAAAATAAGGACATTGGATAAGCTGACATCACCGAAGCACAGAGGCGGGATGTTGAGGCAGAAGTTGCTGAAGGTGGAAGATCGCTGATGATGCGAAAAGTCCTTTTGACACCTGAGAAGGAGGTGGAGAGTTCAGTCCAAAAGACCAGACTTTTCAGGACTGCTTGCAAGACCAAGGACAGTGTATGAAAGGTCATTGTAGATAGTGGTATCACGGATAATCTCATATCTACAGAGATGATAGAGAAGCTGGAGCTAGAGATGACTAATCATCCAAGTCCATACAGAGTTTCGTGGCTACAGAAAGGACACTAGGTAAATGTCACTAAAAAATGTTTATTTGAGTTTAAAATAGGTGGATATAATGATAAGATCTTATGTGATGTCATTCCTATGGATGTTTGTCATCTATTGTTGGGTAGACCATGGAAATATGACAGGAATGTGATTCATGATGGGAGAATGAACACATACACCCTGGAGAAGAATGGGAGGACACACATGTTGCTTTCGATAAAGGATAAGGAGGTGAAGCCGGAAGTAAGAAACACTGTACTTCTCATGAGTGGGAAGGAACTTCTTACAGAGGTTAAGAAGAAGGAAGATCCGCAATTCTTTGTGGTCAGGAAACCGAGGATTGTTCTGACTAGCAGGAGAGTGGATGATTTACCAGAAGAAATTCAGAAACTACTGGAAGAATTCACTGACATAGTTGTGGACGAACTACCTCGTTCGTTGCCACCGATCAGGAGTGTGAGTCATCATATTGATCTCATACCAGGAGATGGTTTGCCAAATAAAGCCACGTACAGATTGGCGCCGCAAGAGAATGAAGAGGTTAAAAGGCAAGTCCAAGATTTGTTGGACAAAGGTTTAGTCAGGGAAAGCTTGAGTCCATGTGTTGTTCCAACAGTACTCAGTCCGAAGAAATACGGAGGCTGGAGGATGTGTACTGATTCAAGGGAGATTAATAAGATAACCATCAGGTACAGATTTCCATTGTCAAGGATGGATGATTTGATGGATTGCTTGAGCGGAGCAAAGTATTTTTCAAAGATAGATTTGAAAAGCGGTTATCAACAGATTCGCATGAGAGAAGGTGATGAATGGAAGATAGCATTAAAAACCAATGAAGGGTTGTATGAATGGCTTGTTATGCCATTTGGCTTAACAAATGCATCGAGTACCTTCATGAGGTTGATGAAAAAAGTCCCGAGGGAGTTCATTGGGAAATTTTTCATTGTGTATTTGGATGACATACTAGTTTACAGTAAGACAGTGGCCGAACATCTGAAGCATTTGGCTACAGTGATGCAGAAGTTGTAGTAGGAGAAGTTGTTGATCAATATGAAGAAGTCCTCATTCATGAAGACAGAGATCATTTATTTGGGGTTTGTTATTTCAGAAAATGAGTTGAGGATGGATCCAGATAAAGTGGAGGTAATCAAGAATTGGCCATCACCGAGGAACATATTCGAGGTGAGAAGTTTTCACGGATTGGCTAGTTTCTACCGAAAGTTCATCAGGAATTTCAGTGGAATTAGTGCAGCGATGATGGACACTGTGAAGAAAAGGCATAAGTATTTTCACTGGACTGAAGAGGTTGAGAAGAGTTTCAATCTATTGAAGAGGAAGATTACGGAACAACCAATTTTGGTGTTGCCAGATTTCCAGAAAACATTTCAAGTGAAATGCGATGCAAGCAGATTTGCAATCAGGGCAGTCTTGAGTCAAGAAGACAGGCTAATCGCATACTTCAGTGAGAAGCTGAATGAAGCAAAACTGAAGTACTCCACTTATGATAAGGATTTTTATGCTATCATCTAGGCATTAAAGAAATGGAGGCATTACTTGGTCCCGAAAGAGTTTGTCTTGTACAGTGACAATCATGCACTACAATTTGTGACTCAATATGAGAAGTTGAATCAGAAACATGTTAAATGGGTTGAGTATATGCAGAATTTCACTTTTGTGATTAAACATATTTCTGGTATTGCTAATAAAGTTGCTGATGCTTTGAGCAGGAAGTGTTTGTTGTTGTAGGAGTTCATAGTCAAAACGCTGGGTTTTGATGATCTCAGGAACATGTACACAGATGATCAGGATTTTGGAGAGGTGTATGAAGCAGTTGAGGATCCAGTTCTCAGAGATAGGAGCCAATGGGCCGAGTACATGATCCAGGAAGGATTGTTGTTCAAAGGCAATCAACTGTGTATTCTGAAATGCTCCATGAGGGAGAACTTGCTGAAGGAGAAACATAGTGGAGGATTGGCAGGACATTTTGGTCATGACAAGAAATTCACAAAGTTGAGTGAGTCATATTTTTGTCCAGGAATGCGAGCAGATGTCAAGATATTTGTGGATAGATGCAGAATTTGCCAGCATTCGAAGGGGAAGAGAGAGAATGCAGGATTCTATCAACCATTGCCCGTTCCAGAGAGGCCGTGGGATGTGATTAGCATGGATTTTGTATTAGGGTTGCCAAGAACACAAAGAGGTGTTGACTCAATCTTTGTGGTAGTGGATATATTTTCCAAAATGGCACACTTCATACCATGTCATAAAACCAGTGATGCAACTCACATCGTGAACCTGTTTTTCAAGGAGATCATTCGACTTCATCGGTTGCCAAGGAGTATAGTCTCGGATTGAGACACAAAATTCATAGGGCATTTTTGGAGGACCTTATGGAAGAAGCTGGGAACTAATTTGTTATTTAGTTTGGCTTATATCCTCAGACAAATGGACAGATAGAAGTAGTGAACAAAAGTCTGAGAGACTTGCTGAGAAGCTTGGTGACAAAACACCATAGCCAGTGGGACCATATATTGCTGCAGGCAGAGTTTGCGTATAACGACTCAGTGAATCGGAGCACAGGCCAGAGTCCATTTCAGATTGTTTATGGTGTGCAGCCTAGGGGAATTTCTGAACTGAGGGATTCAGAATAGACTATGACTAGGAGCGCTAGTGCAGAAGAATTCGCAGAGGCAATGAAGGAACTTCACAGCTAGGTGAAGGAGCGATTGCAGAGTTCAAGCCAGGTGTATAAACACAGAGATGATCAATATAAGAGAAAACTTGAATTTGAGGTTGGTGATTTGGTTCTGGCACATTTGAGGAAAGAAAGGTTCCCGAGGGGAACATACAATAAATTGAAGATGAAGAAAATCGGGCCATGTAGGGTCTTGATGAAATTTGGGACGAATGCGTATGATATTGAATTACCTGATGGGATCGAAATTTCTCTGATATTCAATATCTCAGATTTGTACCCATATAAGGCTAGAGAAGCAAAGACTGGAGACGAGTAGCCAGTGATCCAATGGAAAAAACAGATTCCAGTTGCAGAGAAGCCATAGATGGAACGCATACTGGATAAAAGAATTGGTAAGAAGACCAGGAAGAAATAATACTTTGAGTATCTGGTCAAATGGAAGAACTATCCAGTTGAAGATGCTAGCTGGGAGACTGAAGTGGAGATTCAGAGGCATGGACAAACCATGCAGGAGCTCATGGACAGGAGCCCATGAAAGTTTTCAAGCGAGGGAGTATGATGCAGGAGCATCGCCAACACATCAAGCGAGCCAACACAGAAGTGGAGGACAGCTGGACGAGCCAGCACAAATTTTGAAAACACTTTGGAATTGTTGTGCAAATCTTAAATGAGCCATTAAGAAAAGGCGCACTTGTATTTACACAGGGATTCGGATATTGGGATTTTGCAGGTTGAAACTCCGTAGCATTGCAATGGGAATAGCGAAATCATGATCCACGATATCCCGATAGCTACGCAAATAGTGTGGGGCCATAGGAGTTGGTGACGTGGACAGGTGGCACGCCTTATCGGGGTTTTGTAGTGAGAAGTCCCGAAACGTTGACAGTAGGATTTGCGATCCCGTGAAATATGAAGTGCCTATAGAGGTGAAGGACCGTTGAAGGGTCAACCCATGAGTGCATTGGAGTTTTGGTGCATCAGAACTCGGGAGTCGCAGAACCGAGTTGCTCGACATCGCGAGTGACGAAATTGCGACAGGAGAAGTTCCGACAGGGTAAAGGAAAGGGTCAGCATTGACTTATATCGAGTATCGGGGATTCGAGAACCGATCACTCGACCACTGACCTCGTGAAGTAGCGAATTTCGATCCTCTGCTAAGCAAAGAGAGGGGATCGCGTGAAGAGTTCTGTGGGTGCAGATTTCCTGATAGGGAAATAGAGG
>JASDQU010100606.1:39205-66878 GCA_032191745.1 Picea mariana | reverse complement strand
GCAGGTTGAAACTCCGTAGCATTGCAATGGGAATAGCGAAATCATGATCCACGATATCCCGATAGCTACGCAAATAGTGTGGGGCCATAGGAGTTGGTGACGTGGACAGGTGGCACGCCTTATCGGGGTTTTGTAGTGAGAAGTCCCGAAACGTTGACAGTAGGATTTGCGATCCCGTGAAATATGAAGTGCCTATAGAGGTGAAGGACCGTTGAAGGGTCAACCCATGAGTGCATTGGAGTTTTGGTGCATCAGAACTCGGGAGTCGCAGAACCGAGTTGCTCGACATCGCGAGTGACGAAATTGCGACAGGAGAAGTTCCGACAGGGTAAAGGAAAGGGTCAGCATTGACTTATATCGAGTATCGGGGATTCGAGAACCGATCACTCGACCACTGACCTCGTGAAGTAGCGAATTTCGATCCTCTGCTAAGCAAAGAGAGGGGATCGCGTGAAGAGTTCTGTGGGTGCAGATTTCCTGATAGGGAAATAGAGGAACGTTAAAGTTCTTCGAGCCGTGAAAGAAGGAGAAGATCTTGTGAGCTGACGTGGAACTTCTGACCTATGGGTTGTGTAGGAAGGGCATTTGGAATCATGTGGTCAGATGTAAATGGGTTGAATAAAGCTCCTCTACAGAACTCAGTTTCTGCAATATTTGTAGAGATATGGAATCGAGTTAAAAAGAAATTGATCCATACCTGTGATTGATTTATGAAAAATAGGTCAGATGGTTGTTAAAATGATGTATGGTTATGAAAAGTCATATTAATGACTATGTTACTTAAAAACAAGGGTTATGTAATATTAAATGAAAGGACATGTTGTTTATGAAGAGTTATGTTGAAAAGTTTAAAGGCTTATAAATATGCTGAGATGTGAATTATAAAAGTGTGACTATGAATGTCTTATTGAAGATCAAGAACAAAAGGAGACAGAGAAATAGTTATGGAATCCAGTGTTTGAAATAGAATACCTTTATTCGACTACAACAGATACATTGAAGATTAAATGACAGAAGTAGAGAGAGGAGCATTCAAGACATGATACTGACATTTTCCAGATTCATAACTTAAGGGTGGTTGGGAGGTGCAAGGGAAGGTTGGAGCCTACACGAGAGTAGGTGCTTCCTTGTCAGTTGTAGCTGACTAAATAGGGGGTTGAAACCTCCTACCAGCTGGTGCTGGTGAACAAGGGTGTGGGTGCATCCTTATCAGTGGGTGTTGATCTAAGAGGAAGAGCATCTTCCTTCTATGTAACTTGTAAAAATGTTTTTTGTTGTTAATAGAAAAGTGTTTGTGGTTTTCCCAATTGGGTTCCACGATAAAATATTGTGTTAAAATATTGATTGTATTAAAAGAAAAATTGATAAAATTGTTGTCACTGATTCACCCCCCCTCTCCATGAAAGGATCTGGTCCTTCAGGTACCTTTCCCTAAGTGTCGTAAGTGTCATATAAATGCCTCATACACCTTGACACCATGGAATAACCTATGTCACAATCCCTGGTCAATGTGGAGGAGGGATATATTACATGAAGGCCAAAATACCAAGTGCACATGAATTATTATTAATATTCATGAAAAATAAATTAATTAAGTGTGAGAATACACCTCACATTTGGTTTCCTATTTTTTAGGGAAGGTGGAGTATCTCATGGATGGTTGAAATATTTCCTTCTTAAAATAATTGAGAGATATTTCCTCCTTAAAATACTTGAGAGATATTTCCTCCTTAAAATACTTAAGAGATATTTTCTCCCTAAATATCTTTCATATCCCTTTTTAGTGGATTTGATGAGTGATCCTCTCCATGGTGGTTAATACTCCAAATCCTATATAATGAGGGATTTCCATGGAGAAGGGGGGAATAGAGGAGTTTAGAGATACCAAACTTATGATATCACGAATGGTGGAGATTTGAGTTATCAAACCTATGGTCTTGGGAGAAATCTTTAGGATATCAAACCTACGATTTTGGGAGCTTTGTGCACTTTATACCACTTTTAAACACAAACCAAATCAGTATGAGCACTTTATACCACTTTTAAACACAATATATATTATTTAACTTTATCAACAATATTCAACAGTGTATCATTAATGTATAATCTATTATTGCATTCAATATATCATGAGGATATAATCATATGTAGCATCATATCAACAACATCACATCAAATACACAATACACTAGTTTTTACATGGAAACCCAAATGGGAGAAAACCACAAAATGCTTTCTTATACATATCAATAATTTATCCATAAGAAGCACCGAATTCCAAATTCTCTAGATGCAACTGGAAGGAGGCTCCAACCCACTATTCTTAGGCTCCAACTTGAAGGAAGCTACAACTCCTTGAACTCTCTTGCTCCAACCAGAAGGAGGGTACAACCCCCTAATTGTTAGGATCAAACATGAAGGTATCTTTAACTCCCTATGTTAGCCGACACCAACTGGAAGGAGGCTACAACCCCCTTTCCTTTCCCCATATGACCACCCTAAAATACAAATGTCGACCAATTGTCACTACCACAATCACAACCACTGTCACTTCCACTGTCACTGTCACTGCCACTATATCCAACTTGTCACGTCAACTTGTCATTGCATCCAACCTGTCACTGTATCCAATCTGTCACATCAACCTGTGCAACCTGTCACTGATTAACCTGTCCAACCTGTCACTTTCACCAATACTCAACCAGATCCTCTCACATGGATCATATACCAAGGACACCTCGCAACTAGATGTCCAATATCACCAACACATGCCTCTACCAAGCATGTTCAAATATCACCAACATACCATCACAAGATATGTGTTTCAAGCCATTAACATATACTATACAATATGTTAGAGTTGTACCATGCCATGTATCAACCATGTACATCAACACCTATATCATCAAAACATGTATTGTACCATGTACCATATCATGCATCAACTGTGTATCACAACCTTTACCATACCAAGTGCATCAACCATGTACCAAAACTTGCACCATACCATCAACCATGTATCAACATGTACTATAAACCTTGTACCATAAACCATGTACCATAAACCATGTACGAACCATGTACCAAGATCACCAACAAGTTCCTCAACCATATACCATATCACTCTCAATCATTCCATGTACAATAATACATCATCAATGAAGTGTTTCAACCAAGTTCATAATAACCAAGATCATATACCAAGTATATGCCTCAACCATGCACCTAATATGTGCATCAAGCATGTGCCAATGCCTCACAATGTACCAAAGACTTGCCTCAACCAAGAATCATCCACATGTAATCAAACTAGATACCAAATATCCAATAAAGTAGTTATAACCATGTATCATATCATCAACCAAGGTGTACCATATCACATACCATTACTACCAAGACATACCTCAAGCATGTAACATACTATACACATGAAACCATCAACACATAATAATACCTGTAACCTATAACTGACCTGCTGTACTATAATAATGACATGTAACTCTTCCACATCCTTTAGCATCTCGATACCAATATCTGTACCGAATTTTCCTTAGCCTTGTGGGACTAAGACTCCCTGTCACGTGGGGCCTTGCATCACAACCACTATGCAACCTGCGGGGTCCTCGCAAGACACCCTATTCGTGACTCACGAGGCCCAACCAAATTAGGGTTACAAAAAAACCCTAGCACTCTTCATATTTGAAACTCTTGCTCTTTATTCTCACTTTCTCTACTACCTCTGAATCAATGTCAAATTCACCAATAGACCAAAATACTAGACCAAAATATTCTCACAAGATAGATATTCAATGAATGTGTGTGTGTTTATGAAAGACTCCTTGAGGTGTATTTATAATTTTTCTTATTAACCTATATCTTTAATCTTAGGTCTTATTGAAAATTCTTGTTACAACCACTTTACCCTTTCCTTCATTGCCTTGTAATCAACTAGGGGCTTCTTGACCACTCTTAAGGGCTTCCAACTTCACAAGGCCGTAACTCCTCAACCGTGAGGAACCACGTGGAATACAACCTATCACTAGAAACAACATGATGAGTATTGTTCATATATGAGTGTCTTACCTAAATTTACACTATACTTCATGTCCATATTCCTCAACCAAATTCATGACCCATAACCACACCTATGGGGCTTCATGTAGACTTCATCAAATGCACCCATAACATATGATAACATCAACCACTCTTGTTCACATCAATGACAAATAAATAACCATCAATATTGACCACATCTCTAAAGAATCTAGGATACTCCAAGGGTTGACATCAATGAAAACCAAATATTCAAACCAACTGTCTAATAGGAAACAAGGGAAAGACCATGGAAGTACTACATAAGCATTTCTATTGACTAAAATTGGACCAAGACGTCAACAAGTATATCAAGTCTTGCACTCCCTATGTCATTTTCAAACCAACCATTAAGAAGAAAGGCCTGTACACTCCTCTGTCTACTCCAGAAAGGCTATGGGAATCCATCTCAATAGAATACATGTTCGGCCTTCCTTCAACCAAGGAAATAAATGACTTTGTTTTTGTGGTGTTTGATCAATTTTCTAAGATGGACATCCTAACAACCTGCAAGAAGAATATCACAATGGAGGCCACTGCCAAGATATTATTCAAACTAGTGTGGGTACACTTTGGGATACCATTGACCATCATATCATATTGGGACAAGAAGTTCCTAAGAACATTATGGTCAAGCCTATGGTCACTGTTGGACACCAAGCTCACCAAATCCAAGGTCATTGACATAATTATTGTGCATATCTTGTGCATGTACAACTCAAAACATATACACACATGGGATGAGAGTCTCCCCTATGTTCAACATAGCTTCAATAGATCCCTTCATAGATCAATCGACCACAATCCCTTTCAGGTGGGGTTGGGATTTCAACCATTGGGTCCCATTGATGTCGCGCTACCCCTTGCATCCACATAGGAAGAATCATCCCATGGTCAATATGAGGCCAAATAGTCCACCCAAATTATTGATAGAATGCATCATATCCAACAATAGGTCCATGCAATTTAAAAAAAATCCAATTCTAAGTACAAACAATGTCATGATCAACACTAGGTGTCGCACAAGTTTCAGGTGGGAGACAAGGTCTAGTTGCATTTGAAGAAAGAGAAACTTAAAGGAACCCATTAGAAGCTTCTTCCACTTCACTATGGACCTTACACCATCACCAAGGCTATGGGTGACAATGATTTTGAGCTAAGTATTTCCCCCTTCCTCAGAATGCACCCAGTGTTCAATGTGGACCTCCTTCGACCATATTTCCCACCATTGTTGGACACATCAAAGATCTCAGAGATGTTGACACTGACAGAGATAAACCTTGACTACACAGAACAAGAAACCATTGATCATATTAGGGACACTCATATTAAGGGTACTTGCCAACCGAGGATCCAACTTTATTATATTGTCAGAGTAAAGGAGCTCCTGCACGAAGGCAAGTGACTCACTCGAGACCAATTTCAACAAAAGTTCCCCCATATGATGGGGGATCTCAATGAAATGGAGAAAATTTATTCCTAAGGGGGGAGGACTGATATAGGTGGATATTGGTGGCCACCCACCTATTCCACTAGGTCAAAGAAAAATTTCCATTTTGGTAGTTTGTTTTACAATTTTTTGGGTCCCAAACTTTTGGGGCCATTTTGAGGCCCTAAACGACATTTTTTGGGGCTTGGTAGTGTCTAGCACATAGATAAAGGCATATTATAGGCTAAAAATAATATTCACTCCTTGGTTATACCTTTCCAATGGTGTATCGAGCGCCCCAAACAAAGATCGTATGCAAAAGTTATGCCCTTGGGAAGTTGGCGTATCAACTACCCCTATTGAGGCCCACAAACCTTTTGGAGTTTCATCTCTTGGGGTTAGGGACTTGGATGTTTAGGGTTTATTAATTTATTTTTTATGTTAAAATGGTCTTCAAAGCCTCATTATACTCATATTTTTGCAAATGAGCATAGTCGTCACATCTCTTCTCAGAGATAAGCTGCCACCATTTGAGCAAGTTTGTTTTAGTTTGCATTTTTTGAGTTTCAATAGTTTCTCTGTATTAATAGAAGTTAAGTTTTATGTATCTCTTTGTATTAATTTTCTATACATCTGTATTTCATTTAGTTCCATTTATAAATCCTGATCATGTGGATTTGGCTTTTGGAGAGAGAAGGGCTCCCAAGGCCATAAAATAGTTGCAGGAAAGTTAAGACATATTGAGAGTCCTGAAGGAGAATTTGTAGGCTGGTTAGAATCAAGATAATATGTATGTATATAGGGACAAGTTATAACACAACTTTGAGTTTGGGGACCTAGTATTCCTTAGGTTGCAACATCATAGACAATCCTCTCTAAAAAATAGTGGTGTAGAGAAGTTGAAGCCTCACTTTTATAGACCCTACAGAGTGATGAAGAGAGTTGAGGAAGTAGCATACAATATGGAGCTACCAAATGGTAGTAGGATCCACAACACCTTCCATGTATCCCACCTCAAGAAGGAATTGGGACAATAGGCCATAGCTTCAACATATCTTCCTCCAATAGATGAGGAAGGGTAGTTGGTTCTAGCTTTCGAGAGGATTGTTGATGTTGGGGAATGGATCTTGAGGATAATATTCATTCTATATTACTTGGTTGTATGGAGAGGATTGATCTCAGAAGATGCTACTTGAGAAGGAAAGAAGATCTTACAACATCCTAATTTGGAATCGCTTGAGGACAAGCAATCTTTGGAAGAGAGGACTATAATGTCCCCTTTAAATTGATCATGATGGAAGATGACTCAATAGCTTATATGGATCCCGTATGATATAGTAAACAAGGGAAAAGGAGTCAAGGAGGTTTATTTTGTGTCACTAGAATGATAAATCCTAAAGTGAGGGCTTGATTTGGTAAAAACGGGGAAAGATATAGAAGGTCTAGAGGACGGATAAATAGAGGGGTAGCCCTTCTCTTTGGAATTATGATTTGATCTCTCATTTTGGAGTTCTCTTGGATCCATTGTTTCATTAGGGTCTAGCAAACCCTTCCACTACAACAATCTAGTTTCAGTGGTGCAATATCCACTCTATCCAGAAAAGAGGGGGAGTCCATATAGGACTACCATTGGAGCTTCACTTGGGAGTTTTCATTTAGTTGGAGAGATACCAAGGTATGTAGGAGGTTTAAAAAAATTCCTAGATGAGGCTAATATTATATATTCATAGGTTTCAAGAGGGTTTTGGATAAATAAAAGTTTAGGGCATCCCTACGAGTTGAGTATGAGGCTCCCCACGAGGCCTTGCTAGACGTCTAACAATTTTATTGAGAGGACATTTTTTATCAGGGTTGCAGTAGGCCATTGTATCGGGTTCATATGGTTATAGGAGGGTCTTTAGTAGAGTGGAAACTAATGGAACAGAGCGTCGTAGGGAGCATAATAGCTTGGCATCATTCTAGGTTTTCTTGTATTGTTTATGTTAGTACATTTGTGAAGCTGCTTTGCAACCATTAGCCTTGTGTGTTGAGGATTATTTTTCAACTTTTATCACATCCATTAGATATCATTGTATTGTTGTAATTGGGGTTTCAATCCATAATAATATGCCATGGTTATCTACTCTATTTTCTTTGTAATGGATGCATGCAATGTGTTTGACAATATTCCTATATGAGAAAACTATTTGTAAGGGGTTAACAACAACATTAATACCAATGTTTTACATATTTACACAAGAAGAAATAACAATTTTTGGATAGAAAAAATAATATACCCACATAGCCTAGTTGGGGACATTACACTATCTTATTCTTTCCATTTACAAGACTAATAATACATTTTCCAACTATCCTTGCAAAATCCTTATCTCCAAAAGTAACACTACCTCCTTTTTCATCCTTCAAGGTGAGAAACTTGGTTGAGTCCTCTATAATGTGTTTTGAACATCCACTGTCAATATACCATTGGTTCCCTTCACTTTGAGCATAAAGTGAAAGTCCACATTCTTTCTTCTTCAGTTACTCTTGCTTCCTTTTCCACACCCTGGTGTATTCTTCTCTATGCTTGGTAAGATAATATTCTTCCTTGTTTTGCTTAGGAGACTTTATTGTGTTTATTCTACAATCATGTGCTATGTGCTCACAGTTATTACACTTATAACATTTAGTATCGAGTAGAGGAGCAAATGAATTGTAGTTTTTGTTAGCAAACCCATGACTTCTAGTTTTGTTTCTCACATAATCATCCTTTGAGGTTTTGTAAGAACCTATATTTATATATCTCACATGATCACTTCTTACATAAGCTCTACAATCTATTGCTTTATGAAAAAAAATATTTCAATAAAAGCAATAGCCAAGAAAGAGATTTTGGTACTGTTTTGTGAAAGGAATTCATGGTGGAACAACTTTTATGAACCCATTATTGTTGTTCTTGTGAGAATAATCAAGTTTCTACGGGTCATCATTTCCTTTCCTTCTAATTCTTTCATTGTTGGTGGATGTTTTGAGAATATTAGAATAGCTTTCAGGCTTTTCTTCATTTTCTTTTTCTAATGGCTTTGTGACTTTAATGCTTGCATCTCCCTCAGTGGTGTTTTGTTTATCGTCATGGCCAATACCTATATTGATGAATGGTGAACTTTGGAAACTAAGAATATTATCTAATATTTTAGTACTCTTTCCAAAGTTTAAGCTTCTATTCAACTGATCAATTTTTTTTCTCTAGTTTATTTCTTAAGAAAACTATTTCAACTTCTAGCTTCTCACAATTTTCTTCCTTTTCTTTTAGTTTGCTTCTCACCACTTCTTATTTCCTCTTTGACTCTTCTAGTTGAGTCTTAAGAATAATAATTGTTTTCCTTGTTTCTTTAAGATCATGATCCTTATTTTCATGTTTCTGCAATTGCTTCTTCTGCTTTATATTCTCTTCCCTGATTATGTATATATTTCTTCTAAGGCACTAACAAGTTCTTCTTCAAAATTCACATACCCATCAATATATTCTCTTTCCATTTGAGCTAGGTGTTAGTGTCATTATTTTCAAGGTAGAGTTAGAGGTTTGCCAATGAGTTGTGTCTCATGAGTTGTTTCAAGGTCTGTGGGTCATTATTGATATAAACCATCAAATGGCATGTTATAATTCTAGGTGGAATGTTTTTTTGTGGATATCATGGCACATTATGACACATTATGAAAGGAAAAGAGTCATCAAAGGTTATTATGAAATATTTGATATCTTTCAAATTCTTATGGTACTTGACTTGAAAAAAATACACACGCTGCGCAAACTCGCTGCACAAGTTCTTGGGTGATACACAAATTGTCATATCACTCCAAAACAACCAAATCACATTTCAAATAATCTTTTCTAAGATTATGCATATCTATCCCCTTCCAATTTGCATGCAACAAACTCTCCAAGCATAGTTTCTCCTCTCTACAACTTGCAAATCCTTCATCCAAGGTCGCTACGCAAGTTCGTTGTGTAAGTTGTCAAATCATTTAATGGTGCACTAAAAGATAATAAAGTTGAGTGATGATGAAATATTAGATGATAATACATCAGGAAAAGCAGGTCATCGATCATATTTAGTTGGGCTTCATTCTTTGCAATATTAAGGCACATTAGGGTTTTGAAATTTTGAGAGGAATATGACATTTTGAGGAAGGTTGAAGGGGTTCTAGGACACCTTATCATCATCATGAGGCCACCATCACCATAATCCATCTTAATCTATCATTCAAATTCAAACAAAGGTGGACAAAGTGTAAAAATAGTTGCGCTACACAAAGTCTGCAGGGCATGCTACACAATTGTTGTAGGTTGCAGTTACACAGTGTGCACACTACACAAATGATAGTTTAATGGTAAACTTCAAGATCATTTTATGACCAAATAGAGAGGATTTTGGAAACAACCAAAGAGGTGTTTGTCAAAAATGAACTGAATAACAAAATCCTCTCTCATTTTTTACACAGGTGTCATAGTTCGGGAGATTTGAATGAATCTTTACATCCCTTTTTTCCAGATTTTAACATTTAATGTTTTCTTGTTTTAGTCATCATCTTTGGGCACAAATTTTGAGAAGATAGAGAAGAATGTTTGGAAACAAAAAGAGGTTTTTGTCAAGAATGAACCTGATAGAGTTCTAAAATCTTTTTAAATTCAACTTGATGGACCTCCAAATCAGCAAGGTGGATCCAAAACTGATATGGATATAGAATATTGGATATTCTATTATTAGATCCCATGATTTTCTCTTCAATTGGCACATTTTTAGTGATTCAAAGGTCAGATCCTAGATAACATGATATTGGCATATTTTTCAAATATCTTATCCCTAAAGCAATGTAACAACTTTCTATCTTTGGAAAAATATGGATTTCGACCCCCTAAGGCTAGATTATGATATTTTTCTACATATTGAAAGAGGAGATATGTGCAAGAGGTGGGAAGAAGAACAACGGACATATCTTACCTGAGCATTGTACAAATTTCTCAATTTGAATGAAATATTAATGTAGATGTCCAAAGATTTTTCATACCAAAGATTCTTGCGGTGATGACCTAAAGTATGTGCTTCCTTTCATGTATGTTCTTCTAGTTTACTTTAAATTTCCATATACAAATTTTCATATGTTTAAATTGAATATCAAAGGGTCTAAAATTCATCTAAATGGTGCTTTAGATTCAAGCAATTTAATTTTATTTTTTTTAACTCATCAGAATTCATCTTTCATGGTGCTCTGATTATTGTTATGTGTTTTCTATTTCTTCCATCCTATCACAACAAGTTAAAAAACTGGAATTTCATCACCTACCTAGCATTTTATTCCTTGATATCTCTACCTACCAGGCACTATGTTCATTTTCTTTCAAATATTGACTCCATTTCCCAACATGGTCCTTTTCCTCTTGCCCAATGACGCCCCATTTTTGACCCTATCCTCATCAATGATCTAGCCATTGTACTGATTAGATAACCTGTCATTCTTGACTAAGGTATAAAGAGAGATCCCTCTCCATGTTTGAAAGGCTAGCTTCCAGCTTGCAAGTTGGTTTGTGGTTACCTATGTGACTTGGCTCTACAACCATGGAAATTTACAGAGTGATAACATTTTGGTGCTGTTGGCGGGGAGTGAAGGTAAAATATTCCTTGGGATGAATGACAAAGTTCAGATTTGACTTCTGATGGCGAATAGAAGACAAACACATGAAGGTCGTATCATTCACTTGGCGACTCCAATCAAGATTCAAATTTGATTCAGAGACTCCACTAGAGGATGAGATCCATTGACAGAGGTATGAAAGGACATCATGGGAAACAAAAGTACCTAAAGTTGAGTTTTCTCCAAGACATGATATTTTTTTTATTAATTACCTTTTTTCCTTTTTTGAACATGCTAAACAATTTTTTCTTTACCTGCTGCATTCAAATGATGATAATGAGAAACCTGCACTTGTATATCCTTGTCTTATAGCTGTACATATATCTCCTTATTGTATCACTGATTTTGATCAAAATCTTCCATCTGAGCCATGTGATGACCATAGCCAATTTGGTGAGCCTCATGAAATCAAGGATGATATCTCACCTTCTGTACTTGATCCAAAATCCTCCAATATTCAACAAAGATACATACCTTTAAAATTACCTCACATCCTCAATAGTTTTCCTCCAATGAACTATAAATACATACCTGTGTTTGATGGAGAACTTGATACCCTCACAACTGAGAAACATGTCCAAGATTTTGAGCATTTCATTGATCTTTTTGAGGTTGAGCATGATTATGTGTGTATAAGAACATTTTATTAATCTTTTCTAGGAGATGCCAATGAGTGGTTTAGAAACTTTTAACCTGAATCCATCAGTTCATGGGGAATAATTGAAGGATGCTCTTATGAAACCCTGGGGTGAGAGGAAATCATGGGATCAATATATTTATGAGTTTCATGCCATGGAAAGACATAAATATGAAACTATCTCCATGTTTAATAGAATATTTGCAAACTTGTATTACAAGATGCCTAAAGAAGTCTAACTTTCTGAAGTTGATGCCATGCTCCATTATGTAACAACCTTTCAATCATACTTATCTTTTCTTCTGATGGAGACGAAGTCTATGTCCTTGCGGTATATGTTCAATAATGCTCAAGAAGTTGGAGACAATATTCAAGCATGTAAGAAGCTGCAAAATCAGATTTTGGATGAGGAGTTGAAAGCTGAGGAACCAGAGACTATGCATAATATGAAGGAGGATGATCATGCCATAATTTTTATTGAAGGATGTCATGAGGATGTGTTTGCAAAGAATGATGAGCAACTTGAAGAGAAAGTTGTTGTCTCGATTTTTTTTGATACTGATTTGAATTTGGATCCTTGTCATCATGAGCAAGAAACTGATTGTTTTATGTATGCACTTGTAGACAACCATGAAAATGAATTCACAGATAAGCCTGCAGAAGAACAATCCATTCTCTCAATTTTCCTTTTTGATGACATTATAGATATTTTTTGCGAACCCAAGTATGATGAGTACAATGATGACTATGAGGTTGACATTTTAGAACAACAAGCTGCATGTTTTTTATCAGAAAATGATCCTATGGATTTTTATATGGAGAATTTCATCAGTTCATATTTGCAACCGACTATATGTTTGTTATTAGTAAATTCTCCTTGTCAGTATTCAGATGAAAACATTCATCCCTTAAATTTTTGTAATAACAATGAACATGAGGAAAATAGTAAGTTTGCAGATGAAAATTTTCTTCCTTTAAGCTTTGCTTTGTTTAAATTGTTGAGAGAAAATTTCAACATCATTAAAGAAGAAAAGGAGTATGAACTAATGCAAGGTCACATAGACTTACTTGAGAAAGAAAATAATAGTATACTTCAACAACAATTTTATCAAAATTTCAAGGATCCAGTATCTAGTAATATGGATAATTTTAGCAGTCAAAATATGCAGCCATTGGACAACCAAGAGTTTGAAGATAATCTAATGTCCAAATCCGCTATGTATTTTTTGCCAGTAGGCATTTCATTGCAACAATTTAGTGCATATTTTCATCCCTTTTATGAAAAATATTAATTAGATTTGCATGAAGGCAAAAACGAAGTTGGAGGGGTCACACATCAGAGTGACAATCTTGAGCAATGTTTGGACATAAATTTGTTTTCCTATAAGGATCCTTTTGTAGTCTTGTTGGAGTCAGCAAGCAACCCCAAATTCTCAAATTTTGTCAAATTCAAATTTGTTTGCAAGTTTTTAAATGAATTTCCAATAAGTAGGTTTCTTATTTTGTCTCTGAGGAAGGACATGTGAAAAAATCAAATTATGGACAAAACACTTGGATGGCTTCACTGGATCTATTATTTCACTTGAATGATAAATTTATGGATCAACTTAGGGTAGGTAGGAGTGTTCCTGAATAATCTCAACACTTTGAGCATCTTTTTCAGTAGTGCACTTTCAATTCAATTTTTAGTTTACAGTTGACTGTTGTCATTTTCAGTTTGGGTTGCAGTTTGGTTTCAATTTGAAAGGATTAGGTTGCAGGTCAGTTTGCAGATTACAATGTTGAGGTTGGAACATCCCAATGGATAAGGAAATTGGTCTACTATTCTTTCCTAACTCACAGGGAGGAAAACATCCCCATTGGAGCCAAATGTAAGTGTCATTATTTTCAAGGTTGAGTTAGAGGTTTGTCAAAGAGTTGTGTCTCATGAGTTGTTTCAAGGTTTGTGGGTCATTATTGCTATACTCCATCAACGACATGTCACAAGTCTCAGTGAAATGGTTTTTTGTGTATATCATGGGACATTATGACACATTATGAAAGGAAAAGAGTCATCAAATGTTATTATGGCATATTTGATATCTTTCAAATTCATATGGTACTTGACTTGCAAAAAATACACACGCTATGCAAGTTCCTGGGTGCTATACAAATTGTCATATCACTCCAAAATAGTCAAATCACATTTCAAATAATGTTTTATAAGCTTATGCATATATTTCCCCTTCCATTTTTCATGCAACAAACTCTCCAAGCATTGTTTCTCCTCTTTGCAACTTGCAAATCCTTCATCCAAGGTCACTATGCAAGTTTGTTGTGTAAGTTGTCAAATCATTCAACGGTGCACTCAAAGATCATAAAGGTGAGTGATGATGAAATAGTCAATGAGAATACACCAGAAAAACTGGGGCATCAATCATATGTAGTTGGGATTCATTCTATGCAATATTAAGGCACATTAGGGTTTTGAAGTTTTGAGAGGCAAATAACATTTTGAGGAAGGTTGAAGGGGTTATAGGATGCCTTATCATCATCATGAGGCCACCATCACGACCATCCATAATCATATATCATCCAAAGTCAAACAAAGGTGGACAAAGTGTAAAAAATATTTTTTCTACGCAAAGTCTACAGGGCACACTACACAAATGATGTAGGTTGCAGTTACACAGTGTGCACGCTACACAAATGATATTTTAGTGGTAAAATTCAAGATAATTTTATGACCAAGTGGAGAGAATTTTGGAAAAACCTAGATATTGTTTTGTCAGAAATGAACTCAATAACAAAAACCTCTCTCGGGTTTTACACAGGTATCATACTTTGGGAGCTTTGAATGAATCTTTACAACCTTTTTTTCCAAATTTCAACACTTAATGTTTTTCTGTTTTAGTCATCATACTTGGCCCATATTTGAAGAAGTTGGAGAATAATATTTGAAAACGAAAAGATTTTTTTGTCAAGAAAGGAAAAAATAACAAAACCACTCAGTTCTTGCACAGGTGTCATTATTTGGAAGATATGAGATGATCTTTGAGGTCTATTTTCCATATTTTCACCAAGCGAGACTTGCTGACAGAGTTCTAGAATATTTTGAAATTCAACTTGATGGACCTTCGAATCTGCAAGGTTGATCCAAAGCTGATATGTATATTGAAGCTTGGATATTCTCCTATCATATCCCATGATTTTATCTTCATTTGGCACATTTTTAGTGAGTAAAATATCAGATCCTAGATAATAAGATATGGACAGGTTTTGCAGATATCTTATCCATAAATCATTATAACAACTTTCTATCTTTGGAAAAACATGGATTTCAACCCCCTTAGGATAGATTATGATATTTTGCTATATATTGAAAGAGGAGAGAGGTCCAAGAGGTGGGAAGAAGCACAAAAGACAAATCTTACCTGATCATTGCACAAATTTCTGAATTTGAATGAAATACAAGTGTAAATATCCAGAGCTTTTTCATACCAAATATTCTTGTGGTGATGACTTGAAGTATGTGCTTCCTTTCATGTATGTTATTCTAGTTTACTTTACCTTTCCATCTGCAACTTTTCATATGTTTAAATTTGATATCAAAGGGTCTGAAATTCGTCTAAATGGTGCTTTAGATTCAAGCAATTTAAATTTTGTTTTTCTTTCTTAACTCATCATAATTCATCTTTCATGGTGCTCTGATTGTTGTTATGTGTTTCCTCTTTTTTCCATCCTATCACAATAAGTTATAAAACTGAAATTTCATCAACTACCTAGCCTTTTCTTCCTTGAGAGCTCTACCTACTAGACACTTTGTTCATTTTATTTCAAATATTGAATCCATTTCCCAACATGGTCCTTTTCCTCTTGCCCAACCAAACCCAATTTTTGAACCTATCCTCATCAATGATATAGACATTGTATTGATTAGATAGCTTGCCATTTTTGACTGAGCTATAAAGAGAGAGCCCTCTCTGGGTTGGAAGGGATAGCTTCCACCCTGCAAGTTGGTTTGTGGTTACCTCTCTGACTTTCCTCCATAGCCAGGGAAATTTATAGAGTGATAACACTAGGTACACTGGGTAAGAAATGACTTTAAAGATAAGGTATCCAAATTGATCATCAAAAATCCAAAAGTGGTACTTTCAAAAATATCCATCTTGCAATCTTTATATTTGACACATGTAGGCTTATACTAGTTATGTTGGACATCTATAAGATCTCCCTATATTTGACATCAATGACAACAATATTTCTGACAGATGGATGAGAATGCATCCCTCCAGGAGAATTTTCTCAAGATCAAAGACATACGAGAACAATTGATGGCCATTTATCGAAAGATGCACGAGGAAGACATGGTGTTAATCACACTAAAAATTTTACCATGTGGTTATGAGAAATTTATTGAGACATTAAACATCACTTCCATGAATGTTGACTTGAAGTTTGATGAGATTTGTAATAAGCTCTTATAACAAAACAGATGGAAGAAACGATTTGGTAGAAGCCATGAGAAAAAGGGTTCTGAGGAAGCCTTTTTTTCCAAATTAAAGGGAAAACATAAATGAGCCAAGAAGATAGGATATAGAAATGGTGATGATGTCACCAAGGATAATATGACCATCAAATGCCATTATTGTGGCAAGGAGGACCATATTAAGAAGCACTGTAGAAAGAGTTTGGATAACCAAAATACCAGCAAGGGAGGGCCTCATTAGTGGGATAATGTCATAGAGAATGTATATGAGAAGGAGTTGGCCTTATATGCATTTCTGGAAACAAGACAAGAATATCAACCCAATTCATCTATTTGGTTCATTGATTCAGGTGCACCACATCATTTCACCAATAAGAATGACTGGTTGATAGAGTGCACGCCTTGTTCTTCCAAGGATTTAGTGATCTTCGATGATGGTCATGAGTATACAGTCCTCGGAAAAATAAAAGTGTATATTTAATTTGGAGGAAAATTTCCAATATTCCTCAATGTATTGTATCATTCCCCGACTCAACTATGAAACATTACTTGCAGAAAAACACATAAAATCAAAATTTCTTCTGCCAATTAATTCCTTTAGCTTACCAGCTACGAATTGAACACATTTTGAACTAAAAATTATTACCCATTACCAAATGCATCTAGAAAAATCCAAATGAACATAATGAAACCCAAATAATCATGTACAACAACACATAAAAAACATTCTCATGCATATGGTAAAAACATAGTCCTAAAAATCAGAAGACAAACTCCAAAAAAAATTAAACACTTATCTTTTAAAAAGTTTGTCCAACCAACTGCTTGGGAAGGATGTTCCACCCAACCATAGGCCTACTGCTCCAAATCTCAAAAGAATTCACCTCCGATCTGGGGCTAGTAACCACAAGAGAAGCGTGTCCTTAGTAGTCCCCTTGTTGGCGTAGGCCAATTTTGGGAAAAAATGAAGAAGTTTTGAAGGAATTAAAGCAACACCGAAAATTAGGGGAGCATGTTGAAAATAAAGTAAAAGCGGTGTCCAGAAAAGAGGAATAAGAAGCACTGAGAAAATAGTTATAAATTGGACAAGCTGTCGTAGAGTTGTTGGAAAGTGGACAAGGGTCGACTTAGAGAAATGGTTGGATTGAGGAGCATTCGAGATTAAGTCAAGGAGAAAGTGAAAAAACCTAATCTGCTTAGGGTTAGGGTCTATGTAAGGGATTTGTCCTAGTTTTTCATAAGCATAATGTATTATGATGATGAGAGGTTTGTTTTTGTTGTTTTCCGTATGGTTGTCCTTTTGGGTTGACATATGTATTGTTGAGATTGTAATAGGTCTTTTTGGGTTGAGTAGAATATCTTTCTGAGAGACTTTAGTGATCTGTGGATATCAAATGTAATGGCGGAAGAATTGTATAGTGCACAACACTAGATTTGCAGAGAATTTGAATAAATATCCCAAGCAACAAATGTTTGTGGATGTAGTCCCAGGGGGGTGAGCCACGATATATATGTGTTTTATGTGACCGTATGCATTTTCTTTGATTGTATTTTCTTTAATGAGTTTGTATGATGAATATGTTATAGGAAAAATGAATGAACATTGCAAAATAAGGATAAGATAATGGAATCTGCAGAATAACACTAAATAAATGAATGTTATAGCTAGTTTTTAGATCATAATATTAGGTTCCAGTAGATAAATGCTTGGCATTGAACAACTAGTTTTATAATGGTTAATGAAGTCCTATTAGAATAGTTGTGACAATGGTATAGAATGATATTTAATGAGGGTTTGAAGTTTGACAATAATTAGGCTAAATGCCTCTAAGAGTTACACATCCCATCCTAGGTTTACAAACATCTGAGTCCTGCGACCACCGATAGAAGCCATCTCGGGTGAGATTGTGCGGTGTAATCTATGCACCGTGTTTCCTTCTGGTATCTAGAAGGGCCGATGGTAGAAGGGTTTTTTGGTAATATTGTATTTAGAACCTAGGTTAGCCCATAGTAAACCAACACCCCTAATAGATAAATAACCCACAACCCACTGGTATTTTCCTACAACTATCCCAAAATTCCTCTAACTCTCTTCCTTTCGACCTTCCCAACCCAAGGATTGTACCCCTTCATTGATCTAAGTAACTTAGGCATCCCATTCATTTATCAAGGTTTCTATGGCACATGTAACCAAGAATATCTCTACTAGGAACTCAAGGTAACTCACTTCCATGAATACTACCAAGAAAAATAACAATAACACTTATTTTTTTAGTGAGCCTCACCTAGGAGTTCAGTCTCCAGGACCGCCAACATGGATATTCAATTTGTAGCTCTAATATGTTCAAAACATGCTCAAACATGCTCCAAACGTTTCCTATCCTTATTGGTTTAGCTCCACCCTTCTTTTTCCTTGCTCTCCCCTTGTTGTTCATGCAAAACTCAATGTTAAAAAATTCCTATTCTCCCCCAATAAGAATTTCCTCTATTCTCCCAAGATAGTTGAATTATCACTCTACCTAATGTTGATTGTAAAACAAACCCATGCTTCAAATAACTATGGATTTCACATCTACACCCACCCTTGACACATATTTAAGGATTGGGCTTTCATACACTCAACTAGAAAATATAAGTTATCCCCAATGGTACTAAAATCGAGAAATATGGGTTGATTTAATAACCATAATTAATTTCATCCTTGTATACATCTTATACACTCTTAGGAATTCCATCATTCTTGTGGATAAATCATCCCCCATCTCTGTCCATATTCCTAGTAGATGGTATCACATTATTTTCATTGAAAATCAGAAATACAATTCACATATTACATCACTTGGCCATAGCCATATTTATATCTACATTATGCATAAATTAAAACAAGGATTATATTGGGGATGTTACATTCCTTGTCCCTTACAATTGTGTGCCTTCCTCGGTGCACACTATGCCGATATACATATACAATTTTACATCACAATACTTTAAGAAATAAAATTCTGCAATTTAACAACTCCAACAGTAGTTCCAAGCAAAATATTGTGTTCGTCTCAACCTGCTAACCCAAGGAATGCACCATTCATTTATCAGGGCTAACCCAAGGAATGTTCCATTCATTTATTAAGGCCCCCATCATATTTTGGCTAGGAATATGAAATGTGGTTTCAAAACTCTAGTTTCCCAAAACAGAGTCTTGCATTTTATCTTTCATTTTCCTCAAAATTGACAAAAATGTGCGGGTTTTCCTCTCTCATAGTTTTTTTATGATCCCATGTTGCATATTTAGGACTGTAGCAGGTCCATTGGAACTTTACCAACCCTATAATTTTTCTCTTGAGCACCTTGACTTTTCGGTCCAATATGCGCACTGGTTCCACCCGAAAATCCCCTTCGTTTTCCACTTGGATCATAGTCCAATTAATTATGTGGTTAGGGTTAGAAACATATTTCTTTAATAATGACACATGAAAAATATTATGTACTATCATGGATTCAAGTAATGATATCATGTATGCAACTATCCCTATCTTTTCTAATATTTCGAATGACCCACAATATCTTGCTGCAAATTTTGGGAAGAAACCCAATCTTATTGAAATTCTCTTCACTTTCACTTTGAGAAAAACATGTTTACCCACTTTAAAATATCTAAAAACTTTGTTCTTATCTACATAACATTTCTTCCTATCTCGATAAACCTTTAAATTCTTCCTGATCTTTACCATTTACTCTTCCATTTCCTTTAACAATTATGTCCCATTGATGGCTCTAACTATTGGGTTATCCCAACTCACTGGTGTGTTACATTTCCTGCCATACAAAGCTTCAAATGGGATCATTTTTAATGATTCTTGATACCCATTATTGTAAGAAAATTACACTAAGTGGATACAGTCTTCGCACTTTGAATGATGGTCCATCACATACAATTTGAGCATGTCTTCATTGATTTTGTTAGTCCTCTCTATTTTCCCATCTGACTTTGGGTGATAATGTTGTACTATGTTGTCATTGATATCAAAGGGTTTATGTCAAGTATTTTCATAATGATGTGTTTATATTATTGATGTTTTAATTATTGGATCATGTGGTCATTGATGTCATTGATTTAAAGGTCGATGTCATGTCAAGGTTCATGGTTGATAGGAAGAACCAAAAGGATGAACTCCAAAGTGGTCCCCTTACAATGAAATCCCTCATGGAAATATGATTTGAGAATTCCAAATGGTTAAGTGGTTTAGTCATTCTAGATGTGTGGTTAAGGAACCCAAGATTCGTTGAGGAATACTGTAATGAAGATAAATCAATTTGCATGTGAGACTATTCTATATGGATAGTTCTTGCCATGCCATTTCTGGTGATATGTGGAACGTCACATAACTCCTAAAGGTTAGAGAGTTATGGTCTTGTGAATTGGGAGAACCCTCATGAGTTTTATAGAAGCCTTAGAAGGTCAAAGAAGTCAAATTATTCTAGAAATTCCTATAAGAAGTTAACTAGTCAAGTGTGTGAAACTAGGAGTTAATCATGGGTTAAGTGGTTTCAATAAGAAAATAATTAAAAGTAAATTAGTTGAAAATAGAAGTGGAGAACTTACTATTTGTAGATAAAGTGGTTGTAAGTGGACAAGTGGTTAGAAGTGGGTTATCCATAAAATAAGGAAGTTGGGTAAATTTGGTTAGAAGATAACCCCTAGAGGAAGCTACTTGGAGAGTATAAATAAGAGAGAAAGGATCTCTTATGGAATAAATATTTTGAGCATATCAAAGGTCTATTTTTGGAGAAAGGTTCATTGCAGGTACTCATGGACACATTAGAAGTTTCAGAAGTTTGAGGTAGCAAGGAAGTTTGATAGTGAAAGTTTTGGAGGCTCAGAAAAACCTAGTTTTCTGAGGCTGTACGTGGGCTACAGTAAATGAAGACACCTGTATACACAAGATGCAGTAGAGGGAGGTCACGTACATGTGAAAATGTCATGAATATTTGAGTGGATGTTGGGGCCAGGTTCCTGAAGTCTGAAGAAAGTTCCCTGGACAACATTCTATAGGTTTAGATCTGCTACAAAAGTTCTGGTATGATTACATGTTTTTTTTATGCTTAGAGTTTCTCATGGTATGGTGAATGATTGAGGCATTCTTGGTATGGTTTTTGTTGTGATATATGGATATGGTATATGTTGGATAGTTGATTGAGTGAGTAGCACTATAATGTATGGTACAATTATGATATGGTTCCTATATTTGACACCCTTGATATACTTGTACTTGGTTGAGGGATATGTATGATGGTGTATGTATGGCACAGGTTGGTTGCAATGACAGGTTGGATGCAGTGATAGAATACTGGTGGATGTGATAGAGAAAAATAATTTTCAAAAGTGCAGAATAATGGAAGCCCTAGTTTTCTGAATGTGTATGCATGCTGACATAGGGAAGGATGTGCACATACATGTGTGAAAGTATAGGAAGGTCACGTACATATGTGGGATGCAATATAGGTAGGTTTCATACCTGTTGGAATATTATATTATGTCTACAAGCTGGGTCTTGTACTTGAGGTTTGGATTCCTCTATTGGACACACCGATCACACTGAGAGGGGGGGGGGTGAATTAGTGTAGGGATTTTTTCAACTTCCCTTCAAAAAAACTCCTTAGTTAGAAATCACCATTTACTCATCACTTATTACTGTCATTTATAACCAGTTGTATGTGAACATATATCAACAACAAATAACATCAGCATATATCATCAATAAGACATCACCACAAAGAACACAAGATGTATGTACAATTTTCTTTTTATTATAGACTACAATCCTTGGGTTTATCACCAACAACTAAATAGAGTATCAACTCCACAAGATCACCATCTCTACAATGCAAGACTCATATTACATAACTCAACACCAAATAAAAAGAGGATTCAATCCTCAACAAATACCAATCTGTCAATAGGTACACGACATGTTAGTAGTGTAGCAAGAGTATGTACACGCCCTACCAATAGTTAAACCCGCATATGTACATTGTCTCGATCACAACATCATGCGTTTGCCTTCTTAATAACTATGGTTTTCTCTCTCCAAGAAAACTCAGATCTTCTACATCCTCTGTCACATCCGGTTCTGCCTGTCACTGTCCAATCTGTACCATAACCATAAACAACACATCTGTTCTCTCCAACAACTTACTCATGCTCCTCAACCAAACATTATGAATGTTACTTAATCATGTATAAGTAGCCATTATACTATGGCAACCATACCAGTACTGAAACATAAGAGTATTTCTTAATCATTCAATGAACCAATAAAACCATATCACAACATCCATACCAATAATTCGTTAAGCATTCACCAAACCATAATCAAGAGTATCCATCAAAACAATCATGTAACCATACCAACAATTCTATGGCATATATGGGCCCATAGAATGCAGATATGGAACTTTCTTCATCCTTCAGGAACCTGACACCAACTCACTCTCAAGTCTCCATGAATTTCTTCAATTGTACGTGCTCTAATCTCCTTCATCCCACATGTCTATGCACCCCACCTCACTATAGACCACGTATGTACGTGCTCTGGCTTACCATAGCCCACATGCTTTTCCAGAAACTTGGGTTTCTGAACTTCCGAAACTTTTTCCGTCAAGATATCAAACTTATGGAAACTTTGATGAGCCCATGAAAACTTGCAATCACTCTGTTACTCAGAATAAATATTCAATATATTCTCAAGAGAGATATCTTTACAAGAGACCCTTGCCTCTTATTTATACTCTCCAAGTAGCTTCCTTTGAAGCATCCACTAAGCCACATTATCCACATATAAAATTTATCCACATAATCATTTGTCCACATAGCCACCTTTATCCAACTTTGTCCACTTAGCCATTTTGTTCACATGGCCACTTGTCCATCTAACCCACTTTCCTTATTTTAGGGTTAATCCATTTATAACCACTTTCCATACTTATAAATTTCTCCATTAACTTTATTATTTAAATAATTATGTTTGACTTTATCACGTCACTTTATTATTTAAATAATTTCTTCTTTGTAAACAGTTTGACCTCTTTAACCTTTTGGGGCTTCTAGACAATACATGAGGGTCCTCTAACTTCGTAAAGCCATAACTCTCAAACCGTGAGGATTTATGTGATGTTCCACATACCACCAGAAATGACATGACAAGCATTATCCATCTAGGATAGTTTCACTGACAAATTCACTAATCTTTATCTCATTATTCCATAATTAATCATGGGTTCTCTAACCATACTTATAGGATAACTCAACCAAAAAGAATCTTCCCGTGATGGATTTCACCATAAGGGGACCACTTTAGATTTCATCCATTTGTACTTCCTATAAACCATGATAAGACAATAATGAATCATCTTTACATCAATCCAACTGGAATAACCCATGAAAATACATCACTATGACATTGTCCCATTGTCATTGATTTTATGCATGACCACATGATCCAACGATAAATAAATTAATGCATCAATCCATCTATGCATCATATATCAATGAAAACACATAGATCCATCTTCATATATGAATGACAACATCTATGCATTATATATCAATGACTTCACTTGACATCAATTCATTTACATCAATATACTACATCAATCACTACATCAATATACTATGACAAGACATTTTTCCTTTGACATCAATCCTTTGACATCAATAAAAACATGATCCAACAATCTCCTCCTTTGGCATTGATGGAAATACCAACATTGATGTCAACACCAATCTTTGATGGAAACATGTAGACATGGAATTTCTCTTCATCAATAGTCATCTCAATCACATAAATGTGACTATCTCTCCCCCTTTGACATCAATGGAAAATGGTATTTCTCTCCTTGGGGATGCTCCCCGTGCCTGAACTCTCCTTGGGGCCACTCCCCTTTCCTGGATGCTTTGATATTATTCTGAATAATCTCTCCCCTTTTGAACAAGGGATATCACTCTGATGTAATGTTGAAGATATATTGCTCATGCTCCCCCTGTGACCATCGATCCCCCTGAAACCATGCCTTTTTGCTCTTTCTCCAAGTATTTATGTTTGCATATGATAAATATATCCTCTTGGAATCATGGGAAGAAGAATGAATCCCCATATGGGTATGTCTCCCCCTATATTCTCTGCAACATGGACAATATGCTACCACTACAATATGATTCTGTTGCAAATGTTACTCCTCACCCAGAACATAGATCAACTGCTCCAAGAATGATCCGCACTTTGTATGACGATCCTTGGACCTGTCCATGCATCAAACTCGTTCCATACCATACATCATGAAGAAAAATATATGTCAAAAATGAATAGAGAATCATGAACAAAACATCAACCCAATACATCATGCGTTATATTGTGTGCCAACCATGCACAACACCCATGTACATCCTGTGCCATATTGTGTGCCAACCATGCACAAAACCTATGTACATCAATACCATACAATATTCCATAAGATATCATCAATGAAGTGTATCAACCATATGCCAAGAACATGTGCCAACTGTACCAACCATATGCCTCTACCAACATGCCAACCATGTGCCTCAAACAAGTGTCATATCACTCGTGATATGCCTCTACCATGAACCAAGTGCCACAACCATGCATATCAATCCTCAAGCATCATAACAAGTGTCTCAACTATATCATCCCATACATAATGTACCAAAGTATATGATAAACAATAAATACCAATGATGTACTTTAGCCAAGTATTATCACCCACAAACATATACCTTCTATGAGTGCATCAACATTTCACTGAACATGTATCACCATATTTACCAAGAAATTTCATCAACCATTCACAAAACCTCAACAAGATGAACTACAATCAAGATGTGTTCCCATGCATGTATGCCATATCAACCATAAGCCATGGGCCAATCATACTGCTAGCAGGTGCCTCTAACAATGTACCAAAAGTGTACCAAACATGCATCGACTATAGATCAAGCTATGACTCATCAATGATGTACAATATAACCACCTCATCAACTCATCAACTACATGTACCAATATGTAGCTCAACCACATGCCAAATTCATGCACCAAGATATCCAACAAATATGCTTCTAACAATACATTACAAGATATATCAATGGAAGTCAAATATGTATCATCCATGTACCCCAACAAATCTCCCTTAACCACCATTCACTACAACAAATACTAGGCATCCAAAAATACATGTACTAGAAGTGTGACTCAATAGATCAATGACATGTCTAGCCATCATCATGATGATATATCTCATAACTGAAGTGCCATAACTTCATTGTCACAACCAACATTGATCCTCATCAGAGAGAGGCCTCAATGCACACTCTAGGGTTAACACTATCCATCCAAGATAATATTTCAACACTCAACCATATGTCATCACCATACATACATAAATTATGCATGCCAACATGTAATCATGAAAACCTACAACAAACCATGTCATACCCTTCAACACAAAGTTATACCATGTTGCAACTCATATGCACAACCTAATTTCCAAGGATTTTACCACCTGTACGCGGCCTGCTATACAGATGGCTCGCGTATGTACATGACCTATTTATAGGTCATCTCGTGTATGTAAACAATTGTTACCAATGTAACCAGCGTGCTCTTTAGAGGAATTCAATATTGAGCTTGCCTTAGGGCTTCCATTATGTTTTGATTCTTCAGTCTTCTTCACCCACTTCTGAAGGTGTCCCAGCTTCTCAGGACTTAAGCTCCGAGCTTCCATATTTCCAACATTGTCATCTCTTCTAGTCTCATGTGTTCTTCTTGTCATGATATATGAAGTCCTCATCATGGACTGTGTTCTTGTGACCCAACAATCCTAGGATTTGTGGCCAAATCCACTACAACTATAGCATCTCATGGTGTGACAATGAGCAACAATGTGTCCTACTTGATTACATCTCCAACACCTTAGGGTGTTATGAAATCTTTAATTATCTCTCCTTGTATAACATCTTCATTCCAAATCTTTGTGACCATATTCATTACATGAGTAACTATGACCATGAAAAACATTTTCATACCTTTTCTTTGGTGTCCATCTTGAAGGTGTATCTCTTTTGAATTTTCTTTAAGGTGTAAAGATGGCTTCTTGATGTCTTCCTTTATTTGTTCTTTTGAAAGTTCCCTTCCCTTGTGTAGATGGTTGAATTGCAACATTATTTCCATCTTTTGAGAATGAGGGACTTACCTCAAGCCTCTTTGAGGTGCTTCCTTCAACATGTGTAGCTTCTTTGTTGTATCCAAGACTTGATTTATCATTTGGTGATCTTTGACTATCCAAGATTTCATTCAATATTGTTGATATATTCAAGAATTTTTTTGACTTCTCTACTTTATTTGTAAGATCAACAAATTCAACTTCCAACTTATGACATGACTCTTCCTTTTCATTTACTTGATTCTTTAGTAGTTCCTCTACCATTTTGGCTTCTTCAATTTGGGTCTTGAGATGGATATTAACTTCAATAATTTTTCTACTCTCATTTTCTACCTTCTTGTTTTCTTCTATTTCATTATTTAGTCTTTTTATCTCTTCTTCTTTTTCTTCTAATTGAGACCTCTTACTTTCTTCATGTTCCTTGAGCATTTTCTTTAGTTTCAAAATATGATTTTGATTCTTTTAAAGAAACCTTTTAATTTTCTCTGAAAGATAGCTATAGTATATATAACTATGGTAATAGTTGTATTCATATAGACCCCAATCAACTTTCTTTTTAAGATTTTAAAGTTCTTCTTCTACTTCTTCCATGGGATAATTATCATTTTATTCTACACAAACTATTTCTAGACATTCTTCTTCAAATGTAGAGAAACATTCAACTTCATCACATTTAGAATCATTGCAATAAGAGGATTTTTGAGATTCTTTACCTTCATTGTTCTTGATGGATTTGTATTTAGTGTCTTCCTTTTTGCCCTGGTATGTATTCTCTATCTTTAGCCATAGATCCTAGGCGGAAGTGAATTGTCCCATGCTTTATTTGATAGAACTTGATAGTCCATTGAAAATGGTCTTGAGAGCCAATGCATCATTCTTCTTTTCTTCCTTTTGATCTGAAAAATTTGACTTATTATTCAAGGGAACTAATCCACCAATAGCTCCTTTCCAAACACCTGCTCCTTTTTCCTTCAAATGCACTTTCATTTCTATTCTCCATGTTGAATAATTTTCCTCATCAAGGATTGGAATTTCATCATACATTTGTGTGTCCATGGATCTCCTCCAAGCTTGTTAAGGCTTATATTGAAGGCCCACTCTGATACCAATTGTTGGACACACTGACCACATTGAGAGGGGG
>JASDQU010100606.1:24785-39174 GCA_032191745.1 Picea mariana | reverse complement strand
AAAAAAACTCCTCAATTAGCAATCACCATTTACTAATCACTTATTATTGACATTTATAACCATTTGTATGTGAACATATATTAACAAAAAATAACAAAAACATATATCATCAATAATCCATCACCACAAAGAACACAATATGTATGAAATTTTTTCTTTTTGTTATGACAATCCTTGGGTTTATCAGCAACAACTGAATAGAGTATCAACTCTGCAAGTGAACCAACTTTGAAATGAAAGAATCAACTTACATAACTCAACACCAACTGAGAAGAGGATTCAATCCTCAACAGATACCAATATGTCAACAGGTACGTGACCTGTCAGTAGTAAAGCACGCATATGTACATGCCCTACCAATAGTGTAGACCATGTTTGTACGTGGTCGGGCTCACAATAGCCTGTGTGTGCCTCCTTAAGAACTAGGGTTTTATCTCTCCAATAAGACTCAGATCTTCTACATCCTCTATCACATCCACTTCTAGTTTTCACTGTCCAATCTGTACCATAACCAATCACAACACATCTATGTTATCCAACAACTTACTCATGTTCTTCAACCATACACTATGAATGCTACTAAATCATGTATAAGTAACGAGTATACTATGGAAACCATATCAGTACTAAAACATAAGAGTGCTTCTTACTCAGTGAATGAACCACTAAAACCATATCACAACAGCCTTACCAAGAATGCCTTAAGGATTCACCATACCATAGCAAGAGTATCCATCAAAATGATCATGTAACCATACCAGAACTTCTATGGTAGATCTAGGCCCATAGAATGCATATTTGGAACTTTCTTCATCCTTCAGGAACCTGGAACCAGCTCACACTCAAGTCTCCATGACTTTCTTCAATTGTAAGCGCTCTGATCTTCTTCAACCCGCGTGTGTACATGCCCTACTTCACTATAGCCCATGTATGTACGTGCTCTGGTTTACTGTAGCCCGTGTGCTCCTTTAGAAACTAGGGTTTCTGAACTTCCAAAAATCTTGTTGTCAAGATCTCATAATTATGAAAAATTTGATGCGTCCATGATAACTTTAAATCACTCTCTTACTCAGAATAGATCTTCAATATATGCTTAAGAGAGATATCTTTACAAGAGACCCTTTCCTCTTATTTATACTCTCCAAGTAGCTTCCTTAGAAGCATTCACTAAGCCACTTTATCCACATATCCACTTTATCCTCAGAACCATTTGTCCACATATCCACCTTTATCCAACTTTGTCCACATATCCATTTTGTTCACATGGCCACTTGTCCATTTAACCCACTTTCCTTATTTTAGGGTTAATCCATTTATAACCACTTTCCATACTTAGAAAGTTCTCCATTAGATTTATTATTTAAATAATTCTCTTTGACTTTATCACATCACTTTATTATTTAAATAATTTCTTCTTTGTAAACACTTTGAATTCTTTGACCTTTTAGGGCTTCTAGCCAACACGTGAGGGTCCTCTAACTTCTTAAGGCCATAACTCTCAAAGCATGAGGAATTATGTGACGTTCCACATACCGCCAGAAATGGCATGACAAGCATTATCCATCTAGGATAGTTACACTAAAAAATTCACTGATATTAATCTCATTATTCCACAATTAAGCATGGGTTCCCTAACCATACTTATAGGATAACTCAACCACAAAGCATTTTCCCATGAGGGATTTCACCATAAGGGGACCACTTTAGAGTTAATCCATTTGTACTTCGTATAAACCATGACAAGACAATAATGAGTCATATTTACATCAATCCAACTGGAATAACCCATGACAATACATCACTATGACATTGTCCCTTTGTCATTGGTTCTATGAATGAACACATGATCCAATGATCAATACATTAATGCATCAATCCATCTATGCATCATATATCAATGACAACACATTGATCCATCATCATCTATGCATGAAATCATCTATGCATCATATATTAATAAATTCCCTTGGCATCAATTCATTTACAACATTGAAAATACATACTACATCAATCATTACATCAATATACTATGACAAGACATTTTTCTTTTGACATCAATGACAACATGATCCAATGACATCAATCCCTAGTTTTCTGAAGGTGTACACATGCTGACAGAGGTAAGAATGTGTACATTCACGTGCGACAGTATAGGAAGTTAATGTACATACGTGGGATGCAATATAGATAGGTTGCATACCCGTTGGAAGATTATATTTTTTCTACAAGCTAGGTCTTGTACTTGAGGGTTGGATTCCTCTTCTTAGTTGGTGCTGAGATCTACAAGATGGGTCTTGTAGTGAGAGTTGGTGCTCTTTTGGAGTTGTTTCTCTTTTCATTTGATCTTGATAAAATATGGATATTGTAGTATCCTATAACACATAATAAAAAAAATCTTAAACATACATCTGGTGTTCTTTGTGATTATTATGGTTATGGTTATAGTAGTCTTATTCATGAATGTTTTTGATACATGAAAGTAGCTAATGGATAATATGTTTTGAAGTGATTTCTAACTAAAGTTTTGGAAGAGTTGTAAAAAGAGACTCACATTGATTCAACCCCCCCTCTCAACGTGGTCGGTGTGTCCAACAATTGGTATCAGAGCAAGCCTTCATCATAAGCCTTACAAGATTGGAGGAGATCCGTGGCCACACAAATGGATGAACATGTAGATGGAGTTCCATTCTTTGATGAGACAGATTACTCGGCATAGAGAATAAATATGAAAGGGTATTTGAATTCAAAAGTAGTAGTTGTTTGGTGATACACTTGTTGTTGGACCAACTCCTTTGAAAAATTAGTCAAAATTTGCAGCAAAGAAGAATAATGCCGTAGAATTCAAGACCATCTTAAATGGACTCTTAGGTTCTGTCAAAGAAAGCATAGGAAAGTGTACCTTTTCCAAGGACCTATGGTTGAAGCTAGAAAAGTAATATCAATACTCAGTCATCAATGAAGGTAAATATTCTCTTGGTTGCAATAATTCTAAATGCAATGATATTGAATGTTCTCTTACAAATGAATAAGAATATCTAGAAGTAGTTTGTGTAGAATCAACTAACAATTATCTTGTAAATGAATAATATTTTTTAAGCTTAAAGATAAAGTTATAGATGTTCTAGAGGAAGTTAGCAATGAAATAAAAGATGGTTCATATACTTTTGAGGATCTTGAAATAATTACTAAGGAAGCCAAAGATAAGTACCAAAGGCATTTCATGGCACTAAAACAGATACTCAAGAAACAAGAAGGAAGTGAAACAAGCAAGCAAAGGACTCAATTAGAAGAAAAAAAAGAAGATATCAAGAATCTAAAGAATGAACTTATTAGTCAAGAAGAATAAAATAAGAAGGTAGATGATGACTTTCTAAAAATCCTTGAATATATTAAAGAAAAAAGAGAAATCAATGTCAATCTAAGGACCCAAATTGAAAAATCCAAAAGAATAGAAGAACTATTGAAGAATCAAGTAAATGAAAAGGAAGAATAATGCAATAAGATTGAATCATAATTTGTTGATATTATAAGGAAAGAAGAGAAGTCAAATACTCATATCAAGTTCATGAACAACTCAACAATATTGAATGAAATATTGGATAGTCAAATATCACCAAATGATAAATTAGGTCTTGGATACAAAAAGGAAGCTACACACTTTGAAGCTATCACTTCTAAGAAGCATGAGGTAAGTCCTTCATTATCGAAAGGTGGAAGCAATGATAAAAAAAGAAAGGAAACCTTTAGAAGAACATAGAGAATAATATATCAAGAATCCATCCCTAAACCTCAAATCAATTTTAGAAGAGAGACACCTTCAAAGTGGACAACAAAGCAAAGGTACGAAAATGTTTTTCATGGTCACTGCTTCTCATGTAATGAATATGGTAAAACTGATTTGGATTGCAAAAATTATGTGCGTAAAGATATTGGAAGGTTCCATAACACCCTAATATGATGGAGATGTAATCAAGTGGGACACATTACTGCTCATTTTCACACCATGAGATGTTATAGCTGCAGTGGGTTGGCCACAAAGATCGGGATTGCTAGAATTCAAGGAGACAGTCAATGACAAGTGATTCATATAACATGGAAAGAAGAGCACATGTAACTTGGAAGAAATAAAATTTTGAAAGGATGGAAGCTCAAAGTAAAACTACAAAGAAACCTAGACACCTTCATAAGTGGATGAAGAAGACTGAAGAACCAGAACAGAATGGCAGCCATGAGGCATGCTCAAACCTTACATTTTCTGAGGTATATGCAGGATCCTGTGGGAACAATCACATATATACATTGTATTCCTGAAGAAAAGTCACGTACACATGAGATATGTATGCAATGAAGTCGCATACATGTGGTGAAATACTCAAAAAGAGGGGTGTGCAGATGAGTTGCAACACAGTTTGATGTTTTTGCAGGGTCTGAGATGGTATACTGTAGGTTTTCATGTTTGTTTGTGTGTTTGATGAATGTATGGTGATAATATGTTGATGGGTTTTGGAGCATATTTTTTATTCCTATCTTGGATGAATGGTACTAACCCTAGAGTGTGGATTGAGGCATTTTCTATTAAGGTACATTGTTGGTTGTGTTATTTATTTTATCTATGAGGTTATGACACTTTGATTATGGGATGATGTGGTGATAGATAGAGATATGTCATTTGAGGGACACTCATGGTACATGTTTAGAAGTACTATTGGTTGCTTAGTACTTGCTGCAATGAATGGTTTTGAGGCAGATTTGTTATAGTTCCTGGTTGGTACATATGTGATCTCCATTGACATATCTTGTGATGTATTGTTAGAAGCATATTTTTTGGATGTCTTGGTGTAGGTATTTGGCATATGGTTGAGCCACATATTGGTTACATGGATGAGATACTTAGTTGATGAGTGGGAATGATTGGTACATTTTTTATGAGTGTTCTTGACACATGATTTGTATACATGTCTTGGCACATTGGTACATGTTGGTGATGGTTGTAGCACATCTTTGTGATATTGGAATCTACTTGAGGGCCATCTTTGTGATATAGTTCATGGCATAATTGAGAGTGTTGTGATATATGATTGAGGCCTACTTGTTGAATATCTTGACATATTGTTTGATGCACACGTTCAATGCATTGGTGAGACTTATATTGGATACTTTCGCACATAGTTCATGATATATGGTTGAAGCATATGCCACTTGTTTATGGTTGATAAGGATATTGGTATTGGTGCATTGATAGAGGACTCTTGTTGGTTACATTGGCATATATCTTTAGTATATGGCTGAAGTACAAGGTTGATACACACATGGCACATATTATTGGCATATGGGTGAGATACATTTCATGATATATGAGGTATGGCACTTGGATGATGTGCATGGTTGGCACATGTTATGACATATTTATGAGTCATAGCTTGATCTATGGATGATGCATGATTGGTACACACTTTGTACATTGTTAGAGGAATTTTCTAGTTGGAACATGGATGATGTGGCATATATGTATGGATATACTTATTGCAAATGAGTAGTCTTGGTTGATGCACATCTTAGTGATATCATGCATATGGTTGAGATTTGTCTTGGTGATTGATATTGGTGAATAAGATCTAATGTGGTTAATGAGATTGTTGTAACATGTTGTGTTATGCATAGTTAATGCACTGGTTGGTGATACGGGCTAGGTGCATGGTTGATGCACTGGTTGAAGGTACAGATTGATGGATCATTGTATGATGCATCGAAAAGTCCAAGGATCATTTTTCTCTTGATGAAGTTGAGAAATTGATCAGTTTTCTGGTAGAGAAAAAACATTTCCAGCAGAAGTAGATTGCAGTGATAGAATAAAGTTATTTTTGTAGAGAAGATAGGGGGAGACATACCCATAGGGGGAGTTATTCTTCTTCCCATGATCAGTTGCAGAGGCATTATTCCAGGAGGAGAGATGATTGAAAACCATGTCATCAATATTACATCAGAGTGATTTCCCTTGTCAAAGGGAGAGAGATTTATCAGATGCATGGAGAGAAATCCACATTACAATGCATCTAGAGGGAGCAACCCCAAAGAGATAGACCCTTTTCCATTAATTTCAAAGGGGGAGAGATAGTCAAATTTATGTGGAGAGATGAACAATAATTAGGAGTGATGACCAAAGAGGGAGCATGAGCATCGCCATGTCCAAGTGTTTCCATCAATGATTGGTGTTGACATCAATGTTGGTGTTTCCATCAATACCAAAGGGGGGGATTGTTGTACTATGTTGGAATTCATGTCAAAGGATTGATGTCAAAGGGTTGATTTCAAGTATTTTCATAATGATTTGTTTGTATCATTGATGTGTTAATTATTGGATCATTTGGTCAGTGATGTCATTGATGTAAAGGTTGATGACATGTCATGGAAGTTGTATCATTCATGTCATGTCATGGTTAAAGGTTGATAGGAAGAATCAAAAGGATGCAATACAAAGTGGTCCCCTTATGGTGAAATCCCTCATGGGAAGACACTTTGTGAATTCTAAATGGTTAAGTGGTTGAGTCATCCTAGATGTGTGGTTAAGGCACCCAAGTTTAGTTGAGGAATAATTTAATGAAGATAAGTAAATTTGCACGTGAATCTATTCTAGATGAATAATCATCTTCATGCCATTTCCAATGATATGTGGAACATCACATAACTCCTCACAGTTAGAGAGTTGAGGCATTGTGAAGTTGGAGAACCCCCATGAGTTTTCTAGAAGCCCTAGAAGGTCAAAGAAGTCAAATTATTCTAGAAACTCCTAGAAGAAGTTGATTGGTCAAGTGGGTGAAACTAGGAGTTAATCATGGGTTAAGTGGTTGAATTAAGAAAATAATTAAAAATAAACTAGTTGCAACTAGAAGTGGAGAAATTACTATTTGTGGATAAAGTGGTTGTAAGTGGACAAGTGGTTAGAAGTGGGTTAGCCCTAAAACAAGGAAGTTCAGTAAAGTTGGTTAGCAGATAACCCATAGAGGAAGCTACTTGGAGAGTATAAATAAGAGATCAAGGTTCTCTTATGGAATAAATATTTTGAGTATATTGAAGATCTATTTTTGGTGAAAGGTTCATTGCAGGTACTCATGGATGCATTAAAAGTTCCGCAAGTCTGAGGTAGCAAGGAAGTTTGACAATGAACATTTTAGAGGTTCAAAAAACCCTAGTTTTTTGAAGATGTACGCGGGCTGCAGTGGAAAAGGTTGTGTACATACGTGGGATGCATTGAAGGAAGGAACATGTATATGCAGGATGTAGTAGAGGGAGGTCCCGTACAGGTGAAAATTTCATGAATATTTGAGTGGATGATGGTGCTAGGTTCCTAAAGTCTGAAGCAAGTTCCCTGGAAAACATTTTATAGGTTTAGATCTATTGTAGAAGTTCTGGTATGATTAAATTTTGTTTTGATGCTTAGATTTTCTCATGGTATGGTGAATTCTTGAGGCATTCTTGGTATGGTTGTTGTTGTGAGATCTGGATATGGTATATGTTGGCTAGTTGATTGAGTGAGAAACACTCTAATGTATGGTATAGTTCTGATATAGTTCCTATAGCTCACACCCTTAAGCTACTTGTACTTGGTTGAGGGATATGTATGATGATGTATGTATGGAATAGGTTGGTTGCAGTGAAAGGTTGGATGCAGTGACTGGATATTGGTGGATGTGACAGAGGAAGAGAAGTTTCAAAAGTGAAGAATAATGGGTGCCCTAGTTTTCTGAAGGTGTACGAAGGATGACAGAGGGAAGGATGCATACATACATGTGCGATAGTATAGGAAGGTCATGTACAAATGTGGGACACAGTATAGACAGGTCACATACCTGTTGAAAGATTGTATTATGTCTACACGCTAGGTATTGTACTTGAGGGTTGGATTCCGCTTCTCAGTTGGTGTTGAGATCTGCAAGTTGGGTCTTGTAGTGAGAGTTGGTGCTCTTTTGGAGTTTTTTCTCTTTTCATTTGATGCTGATAAAACCCAAATATTGTATTCTCCTGTAACACATAATACAAAAATCATAAACATATATATGGTGTTCTTTGTGATTATTATGGTGATGGTTATAGTAGTCTTATTCATGAATGTTGTTGATACATACACGTAGCTAATGTATAATATGTTTTGAAGTGATTTCTATATAAAGTTTTGGAAGAGTTGTAAAAAGAGCCTCACACTAATTCACTGTCCCCTCTTAGTGTGGTCGATGTGTCCAATAGATAAGACACTACTACATATTGGAAAAATTGCGACAATCTACTTGCGACGTTATGAATACAATTGACCATACTGTCGAAAAATAGAGGAAATTTTTATTTTTTTTCTTCATCCTACCCGATATCATCGCAAGTGCGATGTAATTTGAACTTCGTCGTAAGAGAGACATCTTCTAAAGGTCATCGAAAGAGAGATGACATCAAATGTTCTTCACAAGAGCGACACTATTAGCACTATGTTTTTCCCTCTTCTAACGGTCTCCCACTATTTGACAAAGTCAACATTGAATTGGTCAACTATTGTCGGAATTGCGATGTTACAAAATATATAAATATGTTGTATTTTATGGATGTTGCGACAATTTTGTTATAACGAAGACGGTTCAAAAAGGGTATAAGGTCTTCTTAGAGAACAAAAAACATAATTTTTTTCATATGTTATAATAGAAAAATAGAATAGATATTCTATTATACACCACTCAATTTTATAAGATAATCATCAATATATTTATGAGGGGAATAATGTCAGAAAACATTAGAGGTGGGAAGAAAATTAAAGAGGGTGAAAAGGGTGATAGTAAATGTTATTTCCCTTGCAAAAATTGTCGTACTAGATGTCCCGAAAGAGTTTTAATAGCAACAACTAAACCACATTGTAGAAAATATGGGCACATGGATGGGGGATCAAATGAATATCATCCCATGGTAATTAACTATATACATTTATTCATTATCTATTTTAATATTGATTGTATTTGTAAAATTTTATATTTTTTTATACATGCATTATTTTTTCATGATTGTTTGTAATTATAAAGTTAGATTTGCCCCCTAACTTTCTACTGAAAGCACCAAGTAGTAGTAGAAATGATGTTGTACAAGATGAGGAACATGAAGAGGATAATGAAGATAAAGTTAATGATCCCATGGAAGTAGATGACAATAATAACATAGTTCAATATGATCGGACAAATCAAATGATCCAAGACTTATTCGGTCATGCAGATGAGGATGATGGGGACAATAGTGATGGTATTAATGATGAACCTCTGATGGAAAAAGGAAAATAAACGACTTTATAAAGGGTCAAGATAAAATATTCTCTCCTCTTCATTGTTGCTGGTGAAGTTAAAGGTTATGAATCATTTTTCAAACACTTGTATGACACAGATCCTAAGGTATGTAATATGTTTCATCACATATACATAAAGGTTGAATTTTTCCTCATTTTTTAGTGTTAATTAATGTGTAAAATAAAAATGCAATATTTACAATTATTATTCTTTACATTAACTATTTATTTTTTATGTTTTAGATTGTTAGGTAAGTTTTTGTTACCCTTGTCAAATATTTTACCTTGCACATATCGAGATTTACATGCCATCATGAAAGACATTGGAATGGAGTATCAAAGTATAGATGCATGTCTTGATGATCATATTATATATTATGGACAACATGCGTTGAAAAAAAAATCACGGTATGTGGTATCAATAGATATTGAACCAATCAAGTAACAAAAATGGTCCCCCGAAAAGTTCTTGGGCATATTCCCATAATTCCACGTTTGCAACGGTTGTTCAGGTGCCAAAGCATAACACAGTTTATGGAT
This sequence comes from Picea mariana, assembly GCA_032191745.1. Taxonomy (NCBI): domain Eukaryota; kingdom Viridiplantae; phylum Streptophyta; class Pinopsida; order Pinales; family Pinaceae; genus Picea; species Picea mariana. Next base: position 29,324 of record JASDQU010100606.1, on the reverse strand, counting down.
TACCATGCATGAAAGAGAATTGAAGATGGAATTATTCAAATTCCTATAGATGGTTATGCATTTAGGGAAATTGAGGAAAAATGGGCATAATTTATAGATGAACCTCATAATTTTAGGATTTCATTGGAAGCTGGCAGTGTTAATCCATTTGGAGAGCTTTAGTCTATTTACTCAGTGTGTCCTATTTTTGTTATCAACAATAACATTCCTCCTTGGATGTCAATAAAGAGGGAGCACATAATGTTGGCAGTGATTGTTCCAGGTATTTGTTTACATTAATTTTTCGAATGTAAAATTTTCATTTGTCTCATTTTTTGTACAATATCTTTTATTTATTTATTTACGTATATATACATATCATGGTAGTGAATTTGTGTAATTTCAAACAATTAGGTAAGTACCAAGTTAAAGGTATGAATGCTTATATTGAGCCTCTTATCGACGAGGTACTAAAGTTATGGGAGGGCATCACTATGTATGGCGTCTGTAAACCAATTGGGAAGAAGAAATTTCAATGTCGTGGAATACTTTTATGGACCATTCATGATGCCCCGGGACTAACCCTTTTTTGTGGTATGTAATTTTCCATATTTCACGCTTGAATAGTTGTTGGCACATGCCTATTTTGGGAAGAAGGATCTATTTTGGGCACATACCTAATTTTGAAGAAAAGGTCTATTTTTGGAGTGCATTCCTTAGGAGGTAGAAAAGAAAGATGCAGAAAAAGAAGAAAAAAAAACATGGAGGAGGAAAAGAAACATGGCACGCATGCAGACATGCCTCATTATGTTAGGGTTAAGGTTTTTGAAAAATATTGTAACGACTATAATCCAGTAGAGTAGTTTAGATAAAGACCTAGGAGGTCTAGGTTAAGGGTTCATTCAAAAGCTATTGATTGTGGGGAGTTTTGTATTGTTATTTTGGTAGAGTGGAATAAGATAGAGTTTGAGGGTTATGTCATAGGATGAGGATCTTGGTGTGATCTACTCAGCCTCCCATAGGTTACTTATGCTCATTTTGATTGCAATCTTGAATATGTAGTGAGCGCAGTGCAAATTTTGCAGCATAATAAACAAAAGAGCAGAGAAGACAGATCTTTGTGGTCGTAGCCCCAAGAGGGGGTGAACCACAGAAAAATATTGTGTTCTATGTGATTGTTAATGGATGCTTTTACTATTGTATTAATCATTAGTTCAAGAATTAATGGTTAAAACTAGTTATAACAACATGCATGCATAGATTTAAAGGTGAATGAATCATAGAAGTAGATGAATGATTAATGATGATGATGGATAAGGAAAAGGATATAAAAACCATCACCACTCATTCCTAGACTACAAACACCTGAGTATTGCAGTCCCCCATAAAGTTATCTCAGGTGATATTGCGTTGTGCACTCTATGCATAGTGTTTCCTTTTGGTTTACCAGAAGGGCCAATAGTTTTGAGGGTTTTGTTGGAAACCTATTGGAGATCAGAACTTGGGTCAACCCAAGTAACAAAAAAATTGTTCCATTGCTGGATGGAATTGCACAGGATTGAGTGGACGAGATCTGAGGAACACAATCATGGAGGATGGAAGCATAGAAGGGATTGTTCAAGCGATGGAATCCACTGAAGGAGGAGACTGAAAGATGGTTGAGGAAAAATGAACTTGAGTTTTTTTGGGCCCGAGATATGATCACTTTTATGACGGTTATTATACACTTGTGTCGCATGTACATATGTGTTTTTCATATTTTAAAGGAGATTTTTGAAGAATTTCATGATAAAACAGTATGATCGACACTAGGTATGTGTAATTCATGTTTAATGATTATATTGAGTATAATTCGTCATGTTTTGTAATTACCAAGATCTAATTCATGTTTTTCTGGTGTTACAGGGAAAAAATGCACCATGTTTCTGCTTCCGGCACTTGATCTGACACTCCTTCCAGTACTCTTTCTTGCACTTGATCCGACACTCTGTCCAGCTTTGCGTATTGCACAAAAACGGAGGGCGACTTAGCGGTTATGGTATTGGTGGCCAGTGATGGGAGAATCAAGAATGTGGGTTTTGTTTATGATTTCCCCCTCCAGCTACTGAGCACCCGACAACTCAGTTTTAGTTTTTCAAGAGGGCGATTATTGGCTTGATCTGTTTTAACAGTTAGGGTATCATTTATTGTAATTTGCCAAATTTAGAAGTGGTTCAACCCTCCTGTGGTCGACCACTTGGGATGTAAACATTATAAATACCACTGAGGTGGTCAAACATAAGCAAAGCATTATAATTGTGAGTGTGATAGACAAAAAAATGATTTTACTCTGTTTTGAGTTTTTACATTGCCAGATTATGCTAGAACTACATTTTTGAGTTTTTATGGTGAATTCGGCCTGTTGACTTCGTGGTGTGATTTTAAAGAGTGACCACGACTTGCTTGGGGCCCCACCAATAGTCTGGTAACTGTCTTCATGTTTGTTTTTTCATTTCATAATTTAATTGTTCTCTTTATTTTCTGTACATGCATTTTGTTGGAAGGTTTACAGTTGGGAGTAAGCTTGTCATTGATGGCAAGAACAACGATGGCAAAGATTAGCGATGGCAAGAAAAACGATGACAAAGATAAGTGATGGCAAAGATCAGCGATGGAAAAGAACAACGATGGCAAGAACAATGAAATCGTGAAGTGACAAAATCGCAAGGTGGATGAAATCGCGAAGCGGCGAAATCGCAAAGGTGGACGAAATCGCGAAGAAGGAAAATCGCGAGAAGATCTGGGCCATAGGATTTGGGGTATCTACGAAGGCCCAATAGTTGTTAGTTATGGTGAAGCTGCAAGGCGGATAAGCCCAAGAGTCATCCAACTCGAGGACAGTCGTGGACCGTTGATCCATAGGACACATGGCGAAAGATCGTCATATCGCTGACCGAAAAGTCAAAGGAACGGGGTTCCCTAACCTCTCAATTTCGTGATATGCGAAATCGCGAAACAATCTTAGTCGTTAGATTGAGGTTTGTTCTGGACCGTTGATCTAAACTCCATCTCAGAGCTTCGCCTATCGTGACTTGGAGAGGTAACAAACAAAACCATCGAAATCGCGATTTAATCCCAGTCGTCAGATTAAGGTTTGTTCTGGACCGTTGATCTAAGATCCATCTCTGAGCTTCGCGTATTGCGACTTAGAGTGATGAGAACCTCCATCATAGGAATCACGAGATGCAAATTCACAATGAGATCTAGACCGTAGATCTCAGCTCCATCTCGGGGTTTTGAGGATTGCAACTTGGAGAGTCGAGATGCCTCATCTTCAGACTCATGAAATGAGAAATCGCGAAAGCGCTTTATGCAGAAGTGCATGGTCTCAGTGGGTGGTCACACCATCAAAGAGATGAAGAGAAGAGTAGGTGCAGACAAGCTTCTTTTCGATGTTTCGGGGATCGCAACTTGGAGAGTCGAGATGCCTCATCTCCAGATTCACGAAATGCGAAATCGCGAAAGAACTTTATGCATAAGCACTTGGTCATAGCCGTGGTCATATAAAAGAAGGAGCTAGCATAGAAAAACTCCATTTTAGAGTTTCAAAACTCATGACATGGAGACTCAAGATGTCTCATTGCAAAATCTCCGAATTGCGAAAGTATGAGACAGGTAAATAACACAAGAACCCATCAAAGTAGATCCAACGATGTAGGTGAATCTGAGCATAATCGAAGGGATGATGTTGCACGTCACAGTGTAACTGCCAAAAACCACTGATGGCTTCTGCCAGAGGACTCAAAGACACTTCAGGGTGATTGACAGAGGAGATGAAGAGTCTCTGAGAATCTTCAAGAGGGATGAAGATGATCGTGGAGGTGATTGACAACCGGATGAGCATTGAAGCTTGTAACTGGAACAGAGAAGGTGAGATCGATTGCCATAGAGAAGACAAAGAGTCTCAACTACCAGAGAGGCTGAGGAATCTCAGCATAACATACAGTGATGTTGAACGAGTGGAAAAACGGCCAGAGAAGTTGAAGATTCATGATGATGATCAGATAGAGCACTCGAGTTGTGGAGGATATCAACACGGTGTGAGTATGCAGAGGTATTGTGCTCATTGCATGCACAAGGTGCATAAAAGCTATAAATACACAGTACAGAGAAGAGACGCGGTTGCTATTGTTGCTGGGATTGTTGTGGATATTGTTGAAGGTGATTCATGGATGAAGAAGGATCAGAGTGCAACAACTGAAAAGAATAGAAGAAAAACTAGGCAGCGAATGGACATGGTGCACAAAGCATAAAAGAAGAAGAACAAAATGGGCAGCGGATGCATGCTGGAAGACAGCAAGGAAGTCTGAGTAGAAAAATCTTGCAGAATAGTGATGAGACTGGTAAGTTGTTATTGAACACTATATCACTGTAATAGGTTTCAATATTTCATATTCTTAATCCAGGGAGGTTGGGAGGTGCTAGGGAGGATTGGTGTCCTCAGAGGTTCAAGTGGGGGCTTGAACATAGGGAGTTGGTGCTTCCTTCTAGTTGGTGCTAGAAAAACCAGGGAGTTGGTGC
>JASDQU010100606.1:0-24685 GCA_032191745.1 Picea mariana | reverse complement strand
TATGGTAACTGGATGTAAATTAAGCAAGGATGATGTTTCACTTGATGTTGATCAAAGCTCATATCAATCAATGATAGGAAGCTTGTTGTACATCACAACATCTTGCCCAGAGATAATGCATGTTGTAGGAATGGTAGGAAGATATCAGGCTACACCTAAACAGAGTCATTTCCAAGCTGTCAAAAGGATATTCAGGTATTTAAAAGAAACAATGACTTATGGTCTGTGGTATCCCATAAATCAAAATCTTCAACTGACTGCTTATTCAGATGCAGATTGGGCAAATTGTGTTGATGAGAGAAAAAGCACCAGTGGAGGAGCATTCTTCTTGGGTGGCTCCTTAGTAGCCTGGCTTAGTAAAAATCAAGGTTCCATTTCTTTATCAACCATAGAGGCAGAGTACATTGCCGCTGCTACCTGTTGCACTCAGGTATTATGGATGATTCAGACACTTGCAGATTTGGAGGTAAAATACAATGCACCGATCCCAATTCATTGTGATAACACTAGTGCCATTAGTGTGTCTAAAAATCCTGTATTCCACTCCAAGACCAAGCATATTCCCATAAAATATCATTTTCTAAGAGAGAAGGTCACCAATCAGATTGTTTAGGTCAATTACATTCCCACTACAGAACAAATTGCAGATATCTTTACTAAACCTCTAGCAAAGACACCATTTGAATATCTCAGATAGAAGCTGGGTGTCATCCCGTCTCACATATAAGAGAGTCCATCCTATTAGGTGGAGTCTTGTATTGGTTGCATATCTAATACCTCCTAAAATTAATGCAAAAACTCAAGGGGAGCATGTTTTCTTTGACATTGATGTCAAAGGGGGAGAAAAGAACAGGGGTTCCTTTGTTGCCATCAATGCCAAAGGGGGAGATTGTTGTAAGGTTTACAGTTGGGAGTAAGCTTGTCATTGATGGAAAGAATAATTATGGCAAAGATCATTGATGGAAAGAACAACGATGACAAAGATCAGTGATGGAAAAGATCAACGATGGCAAAGAACAACGATGGTAGGAACAGGGAAATCGTGAAGTAACGAAATCGCAAGGTGGACGAAATCACGAAGCGGCAAAATTGCGAAGGTGGACGAAATCGCAAAGCAGTGAAATCGTAAAGTGGAGAAATAGCAAGAATATATGGGTCGTAGGATCCGCGGTATCTACGAATGCTCAATAGCCGTTAGATATGGTGAAGCTGCAAGGCAGATAAGCCCAAGAGTCATCCAACTTGGGGATAGTCGTGGACCGTTGATCCATAGGACACGTGGTGAAAGATCATCATATCACTGACTGGAAATTCAAAGGAATGGGGTTCCCTAACCTCTCGATTTCACGATATGAGAAATCACAAAACAATCTCAGCCGTCAGATCAAGGTTTGTTCTGGACCGTTGATCTAAGCTCCATCTCAGATCTTCACCTATCGCGACTTGGAGAGTTAAGAAACAAAACCATCGAAATCGCGATATGCGAAATCGCGATTTAATCCCAGCCGTTAGATTAAGGTTTGTTCTGGACCGTTGATCTAAGCTCCATCTCGGAGCTTCACATATCGTGACTTGGAGTGACGAGAACCTCCATCATAGGAATCGTGAGATGCGAATTCATGATGAGATCTGGACCGTAGATTCATTGAGATCGTGGACCGTTGATCTCAGCTCCATCTCGGGGTTTTAGGGATCGCGACTTGGAGAGTCGAGATGCCTCATATCCAGACTCACGAAATGAAAAATCATGAAAGCACTTTATTCATAAGCGCTTGGTCTCAGCCGCTGGTCACACCATCAAAGAGATGAAGAGAAGAGTAGGTGCAGACAAGCTTCTTTTTGGCGTTGCGGGGATCATGACTTGGAGAGTCGAGATGCCTCATCTCTAGATTCATGAAATATGAAATTGCAAAAGTTCTTTATGCATAAGCACTTGGTCATAGCCATGGTCATATAAAGGAAGGAGACAGTGCAGAAAAACTCTGTTTCGGAGTTTCAAAACTCATGACATTGAGACTCAAGATGTCTCATCGCAGAATCTCTGAATTCTGAAAGTACGAAACGGGTAAATAACACAAGAACCCATCAGAGTAAATTCAACGATGCAGGTGAATTTGAGCATAATCAAAGGGCTGTTGTTGCACGTCACAGTGTAATTGCCAGAAACCACTGATGGCTTCTACCAGAGGACTCAAAGACACTTCGGGGTGATTGACAGAAGAGATAAAGAGTCTCTAGGAATCTTCAAGAGGGATGAAGATGCTTGTGGAGGTGATTGACAGCTGGATGAGCATTGAAGCTTGTAACTGGAACAAAGAAGGTGAGCTCGACTGTCATAAAGAAGACGAAGAGTCTCAACTGTCAGAGAGGCTGAGGAATCTTAGCATAACATACAGTGATGCTGAATGAGTGGGAAAACAACTAGAGAAGCTGAAGAGTCACGATGATGACCAGACAGAGCACTCGAGTTGTGGAGGATATCGGCACGGTGTGAGTATGTAGAGGTATTGCGCAGATTGCATGCACAAGGTGCACAAAAGCTATAAATACACAATACAGAGAAAAGATGAGGTTGTTGTTGTTGTTGGGATTGCTATGGATGTTGTTGAAGGTGATTCATGCATGAAGAAGGATAAGAGTGCAGCAACTGAAAAGAATAGAAGAAAAACTGGGCAGCGAATGGACATGGCACACAGAGCATAAAAGTAGAAGAATAGAATGGGCAGCGGATGCATGCTGGAAGATAGCAAGGAAGTTTGAGTAGCAAAATATTGCAGAACAATGATGAGACTGGTAAGATGTTACTGAACACTATATCACTGTAATAGGTTTCAGTATTTCATATTCTTAATCCAGGGAGTTTGGGAGGTGCTAGGGAGGACTAGTGTCCTCAAAGGTTCAAGTGGGGGCTTGAACATAGGGAGTTCGTGCTTTCTTCTAGTTGGTGCTAGAAAAACCAGGGAGTTGGTGCATCCTTCTAGTTGGTGCTAGAGAAACCAGGGAGTTGGTGCTTCCTTCTAGTGGGTGCTNGGAAATATCTGTCTCTGTGTTTCTCATATATGTGACTGATGCTAAATGTGCCATTGTTCATTTCCATGCATTATTGTGATCATCATTGAGTGCCTTGCAAATATTGTAAAAGAATCATAATTGTTTAAGCACGGTAACCACTGATTCACCCCCCCCTCTCAGTTGTTCAACACATTTTTATTGTGTTAATTAGTTTGATGTAGTTTAATTATTGTGATTCTCTTTTGCATGTTAGAATGATGAGATGTGTTAACATGCATTGATCTTGTAGATTAGGAACAGACTTGCAAGTCCCTAAACTAACCCCATGCGTAATTAGATGTTAGATTATGCTTTGATTTATGATTTTATATTCAAGTTCAAAACAAAGTTTTAATTAGTCTAGAACTGGGTTTTTATTTGGGTCCTCTTTGACAAGGATTTGATGGATGGATAGAATTAATTCCAATTTTTAATTATAGCTTGCTTATCTCATTTTTATATAGATCTTGTTTAATTAGTCATTGGTTAATGTAGTTGTTAGTTTACTTTTCAATATCATAGTTTAATTTCTGTTCTTAAGCATTTTCTTATTGTAGTTTGAATTGTTAGAATTGATATAGCATAGTTTCATTTATGTAATTTGTTTCCTAGAGTTAAATTGCAATTATAATTCTTAGTTAATGGTTGAATTTAATTATGAAGTTTGCTTACATAGTATAGATGTACAATGATGATCTCGTTATGTTGTTGATGGTTAATATATGAATATGCAGGGTATCTAACATTGTTTTGTCATGGCTAAATCATCATTGGATTGTTTAATCCATACCTTTCACTTTGTCCTTGAAATTAGTGTTGAGATTATACCACTTGAATTTTCCTTTATTGTCAAGTGCCATCGAGATATCATCCAACACCAAAGACATCCACAGAACCACCAACATTATATTTGAATTGTCATAGGTTAAAAGATAGTTTTCCTGTTTTCATAGATTAAAGATAGTTTTCTTGATTTCATAGGTTAAAAGGATAGTTTTCTTTCTTTCATAGATCAGAAGAGATAACTTTCTTTCTTTCATAGCTTAGAATATAGTTTAATTGTTGTTGTAGGATAGATAGTCTTTGCTTTGATAGACTAGATAATAGTTTGCTTATCATAGGTTCAAGATTAGTTGCCAGTTCTTCTTGCTTTCAATTAAATAGATTTCCTTTCATGAATTAGAAATAGTTTTGAATTAAGAATTTAGTCCACTTGCCCCTTAGGCTAGATAGTTGTTCAATGAGAAGTTTTAATTTGATTGCTTGCAGTAGTTAGTTGTCTATTTGCTTTAGTAGGTTAGTTAGTTGTCTTTGCTTAATTGTCTATTTTCTTTAGTAGGTTAGTTAGTTGTCTTTGCTTATTTGTCTATTGCTTTAGTAGGTTAGATAGTTGTCTTTGCCTACTTGTTTACTTGCTTTAGTAGGTTTGTTAGGTGTCTTTGCTTGCTTGTTTATTTACTTTCTTTCATATTGTAGTTGCTCTTTGAATGTAGGTTGGCAAGTTAAAATAGTTTGCTTTTGTTAGTTTCTCATTATTATGCTTAAATAGTTTGCTTTTGCTTATTGTTATGAACTAGTTTTCTTTACATAGGGTTTTTACTTGCTTTCTTAGAACTATCCATCGATCCTTGGCCCAAAAAGTACTTAGGTTACCTAGTTTCAATTTTCTTAGTAGGGTTTGCTCATTAGATAGTTTTTCTTGAGTAGATTAGCCTTAGATAGCTACCTTCACTAGTTAGACTATACTCCTACCATTCCTTCTACCTTTGGCATATATTTTTCTACAACTCTAAGTTTACTTACCCTGGGTTGACAATTTAATTGAGGGTTTTTACTTTGTTTTTAGTGCATATATAACATCCATCAAGTTTTCACAGAAGGACAACATAAAACCTAAGTTGACACCGTGCAAATATCTTGACAAATACATATTTAACGACTTGCATGAGGTATTTTTCGGTGATTTCTTGCATTTTTTGCAGGAGTGGTTATTGAGGTTGAAGGAAAACCACCCTACAAATCAAATCAAACAACTAGAATGGAATCCTTTGGATATTGCAAAGTTACATAAAGATAATAACAAATGCATGCAAACAATATATTTCCGGTTAGAAAGTATTGTTGCAGGGTTGATCACTGACTTTATAGTAGATACAGTGAAGTCATACACTATTGGAGAGTACGATTTTTTGAAGGGACCCAGAGGTAGGTACATCAGAATACTGTATACTTCAATCAATATTTTATTGTATGAAAAAGGTGTGATGACCATGGAATCAGATAACTAAACTTACCTGTGCGCATGGGGGAAGAGGGTAAGCACTGACAGGAGGTTGAGAGATGGACAAGGAGATGGATAAAGGGAAGCAGAAGGAGGCCATGGAACCAATCATGATGGAAGATGACCAAATAAAGAAGATAATGGAAAAATATGGAAAGACGTGTAGTGGAAGACCCTACCAATATAAGATGAATAACTAGAAGAGGGCCATAGTAGACAGAGAGGGCTTGGTGAGAAATGAAGAAGAGGTAGAGGATCTTTGGGTTGTGGAGAAGATTGAGGAAATCCTGCATGCAACATACGAAAGGAAAAAAAGAGGTCCAGGGTCAGGAGCAGAAGCGTAACTCCAGTCAAGATCACCATTAGTGTGGAACCTACAACCCCATGTGCAACTAATACAACTCAAATAACACCATTATTTAGAAAACCGAATTTTAATGGAAGAGGAGAAACAAGAAATGGGTCCAATCAAGGAAAATCAACTGAGGGGCAAGTTCAGGAAGTAACATCTAATTATCTACACCGCATGTAGGAATTAGTTCAACATAGTTAAAAATGGAAGGATAAGATCCCACGATCAGATTACAAGAGTTTCGAGGAGAGGCATCAGAGGACCCTAAAAATAATTTATTCATCTATGAAAAGATCTGGGAAACAAAGAAGATCACAAATGAGGATACAAGACTCACGTAATTATCTATCACACTAAGAGACCGCATGCTAGGATGATACATGAGCCCTGATGTAAATAGTCCACAATGAATACCAAAGACTATCACAGAGGTGAAAAATCTACTGGTAAACGATTTTCAGAAGCCAATATCATAAGACCAGTACATGAATTAAATGATTGAAATCAAGAAGAAACCAGGTGAGTTCGTTTGGGAGATTGGTCATAGGTTCAAATGTCTGAAAGGTAAGTTGAAATATTCAATTACTAACATGCAACATAGGCACTTATTTGTGAAATCATTGTTACCACACTTGAAGTATCCTTTGAGACAAAAAAAGTTCCAAAATCAGGTAGATGATCTGCATGTAGACTTGCAATTGGAAGAAAACCAGTATCAGTAGAAATATCCAACAATAGAGGATCTGAGGGAGGATTTGAAAAATCTAACCTTTCAAATGAACCAGAATAAGGGAAAATAGAAAAGAGAAGTTGTTTGGTGTACGTTACACAGGACAAAAGGACATCATAAGAATGAATGTCCAAATTTTGTGCAGTTCTTGGAAGCAGAGGTGCCAGACCCCTTTCCAACAAGAGGACCATGGTCTGAGATCTGTAAGATGTATGGGCATGATTCATATCATTGTAAAATGATGTAAAAGTATAAGACAGTACCAAAAAGTTTGTATTGAAATTTTTGCAAATCAGTGTGTCATGATGATAAGGATTGTAGAACAATGGAACTGATGAGAGAAAGGACTTTAGACACTTGCAAGGTGAAATAAGAGATGATTATAGGGAAAGTTGCACCTCATTTAAACTAGGTGAAACCACCATTCAATCCCAACCAAAATACAACAATGTGAAACCATAATATAACCTTGTGTAGTATAACCAGGTACCCCAATACAATGCACCCTGAGGAGATCGAGGTGGATATATAGTTGGAGGATGGGGAAGAGAAGGATCTAGACGAGGCAGAGAGCCAATAATATTCCATAACTTCCAACAACCAGGAAATTATACAAGGGTTTTTCCACTCCACCTGTGACATGTATGTATTTTCGCACAACAGACCATGACACAAAATATTTCCCAATACTCTTGGGAAAGTTTTAGGAAAAAATGAACTAGAACAACCAGAATGTCCAGTGGATTTCTACATAAGCCATGGATGATGGGAAAAACATCAATATAGTTACTCGAGGAGGATTAAAATAGGAGTTGATGCAAAAAAACAAGATCCATATCAACACCAATGGGTAAAGAAGAATATTGAGCCACAAAATCAGTTTGATGCATAGAAAGAAAATGAAACATTTAAGGAGGCTAGAAAAGAGCTTCTCAAGGAAAACATTGTATCTAAATTAGTTGCATAACAAACTAAGGACCCACCATTGTAAAAAATTCCATCCTCAATAGATCACACCAGTAAGGGACAACCTTTATAACAAGTAAGTACCATCAAGACTTTTCTGCAACTGTTAAGGTCTTACAGAATCTTCTAGAAAGATGTAACACAAAGGTAGAAGAGAAGTTAGAGAAGAAAATAGTCAATAAGCTACATACAAGAAGAAGGACAAGTAGAGAATCCAGGATAAATTCCAACATTGGGGACTTCAACATGGGAGATATCATACTGGATTTCGGATCTGAAGTAAACATATTTCCTAAGAAGACATGGAAGTGTATGGGGGAACCCACATTAGGATATTCACCTGTCTAGTTGAAACTAGCAAATCAACACAGGGTGTTACCAATTGGAAGGCTTAAATGGGTGACAATAGATTTGGATGGAGTGCACATTGTGGCAGATTTTGAAGTAATGGGGATAGTAGATGGCACAACACCTTACCCAACATTACTCGTATTGGATAGGGAATTTGATAACTAGGTTGTGATCAAGTTGAATACAAGGAAAATGAATTTTGAATCAGGTAAATATAGAGTTATTTCACCATTGGATCCTTTAGAAGGAGAAAGGTTTGTAGAGGTAACCTGTTTGGATTTGGAAGAAATAAACCAGCTATAGAGAATCACTGCGTGAGAATAATATTATTTCAATCCATCTGTAGATGGGGTACTCAGCTGGAGAAGCATTACATTGTGTGCTTCAGAATCAAACACAGGTTTGGAGAATTGGCAGCAGAGACTACATGAAGTCTCCACAAGGAGGTGTGCAAGAATATACTACACAGTAACATGGGTTGGTGCAAATATAAGGGAACGTCCCAATTTTCATGGGTTAAATAATTGAAAAAATATGAGGAGAAAGTTTTGGAAAATCATAGGCTCTTAGCCCTAGATATTTCACTTAAGGAAACACTTTCCAAATGGTGGGGTGTTGGCCCTTGACCGAGTTTTGGGAGATTTTTGGTCATATTGATCTATTTTGGGACTTCGACAGCCTTTCGAAGGAGGAGTGCAAGACGAAGCAGAGATCATGTGATCTTGACCCAATTTTGGATCCTTTTTGGGTTTTGGGGAATATGTAATAGGAATGGGATGTTGACCCATGGGTTTTACCCATGTTTAGGCCTATTTTGTAATATATAAATAGATGCCTAGGCTAGATAGAAAGAGGAGAGAAATCGAACAGTGCATCTATGTGATGTGAATGTATGCTAAGTGCAAGTAGAGTCTATAAGTGCTTTGTGCATGACTGTAAGAGACTTGTAGAGCTAAGTGCAGTTCCTTGTAGCAGATGGTGGAAGGCTTTGTGCCATAACACAAGGAATAAGGATCTAGCAAGATGTGCATATATTTTGTCCTATGCAGAGTAGGGTTTTGATGTCTTTGTTCTTGTAACTGATTGACTGAAGATAATAAAGAAGAAGAGTTGGTGAATGTAGCCCTAGGGTGGGGGTGAACCACATAAACATTGTGTTGTCTTCCTTTGTGCTTATCTGGGTGTGTTTATATCTTCTTTTTCTTAGTGATTAGAGATGATTAGATAGATACGCTTATGCTTAGTGCTAATGATGTCTAAGAATGTTAGATCTGATCTATATGAATGTGCTGAGTGCTTGATTTGCTAGATCTAACCTATCTATTGATGCTAAGTGCTTAAATGCGTTATATCAGTGTGAATGTTGCGAAGCCCTATTTCATTAGTGAAGTGATTATTGATTGTATATTGAGGAATTAATAGTCCTAAGTACTTTATTAAGTATTATAATCACATATCTATGTCCCAACTAAGGTTGCAGACACCTGAGTATTGCAACCACCCCTGCCTCTACCTCGGGTGAGACTTCATCTGCTTCATAGGTGTTGCCGAAAGGGCTGGTAGTTAGGGCTTTGTTGGTGCATTGTTGTAGCATTGAACCCTGGGTTTTCCCCTATGCCAACAAATGGTTCCATTGTCGGGACCTGAAACTATGATTGTTGGGAATTGAGAAAGAAGAATCTTTGTGCAAAGAATCATCCTAAAATTGTGAAATCTATGTGCATAGATCTGTGCCCTAGTGCGCAGTATTATACTTTAATTATAAATCTCTGTTCTAAAAGAAAGAAGCTCGATCTAAAGAAAATAGGTCGGATCTAAAGAAAAGAAGCAAGATCTGAAAGCTTTGTGCCCTAAGAAAGGAAAAAGTGACAATTTCTGATTAAAAGAGGTAAGATATACAAGCTTTGTGCTCTGATAAAGGTAAGAATAGTTACAAGTTTTAGATCTGGAAGCTTTGTGCTCTGTAGAAGTAAGATAAATGGAAATTTTTGTTTCTAGAGTATAGATCTAGGTATGTTTAATAGAGTTTTTCCTAGTTTGAAAACTAGGGTATTAATAGATGAAAGAAGATTTGATATGAATAGATCTGATAAGAATAGTGAAAGATATGTTATACCTATGCATAGAAAGAATGTTTGGACTAACAAATGGATGCAGGATCCTAGAAATTATTTATTGTAGGTTAGCTCCTATGATCCTAGCGTGTAGTATAGAAGAAGCTAGGGATAATTTAAAAAAAAGAGAGGATTAACCCTTTGTTACAACTACAGAATACCAGGACACCTTGCTAAGGCATGCCTTGGGAGAAGACCTGGTTGTCTTTGTTGCAAAGCTATGAACCATGAATTGTTGGATTTCCCTAGAATGATTGCTAAACTTGAAAGTATGAACATAAGACAAGAAAACCCTAAGGAAGATCTAGAAACTAAGTCTATAGTAGAACCCCATAAAGAATCAGAGAAGGTATTGCTACAGATGAAGGAAACCTTGAATGATCACCAATATTTTAGATTATCATAGGTCTTCAAAGAAAAAGAATGCATCGAAGAAAAAATAGGAGACTTCAACATTGACTGTGTTTTAGATGAGGAAACATAGGTGAATGTCATGACCAAGAGAACTTGGGAAGCTATAGGGAGGCCTACTATGACTCCCTCATTAGGAGGAATAGGGTTATTCAGAGGAAAACTGGTAAACCTATGTGGAAGGCTCACCCAGATACCTATGACTGTCAATGGAACTTCGACGAAGGAAGATTTTGAGATTATTAAATTTGTTGAAGAAAACACCCCATTTACCATGTTAATAGGAAAACCTTGGATTGACAGAGATCAAGCCAGACGAAAGGACGAAGAAGAAGTTTTGGAGTAGAAGAAGCAAGAATTAAAAGATTTCATGACTAGAAGGATCGCATATGTCGAAGTTGCAAGAACATTAGAAGACTCACATAAGATTGAAGTACCTATTCCAGACAAAAAAGAAGTATTACCCTGGAACCCTAGGGAAGAATATCAACAACGCAAAGTGACTAAAACGACAGAAGATAAGAATCAAAAATGAAAAATAACTACTGAGATGAAGCTCACTAGAAAGAAGGCTAGAAAGAAATGTAATAATAATGCTAATTTGCAGAAGGTTCCAAAGGGAACTTTGCAGACTTGCAGAATTGGAGCTTCGCTGGGATATTAGAACAATGACAAATGGCACTTCGCCATGGTGAGGCAATATAGTCGTTGGGACCAATATATCTGTTCGACTACCACTCTGAATGGGTTGGAAAGCATTAATAGCTAGACACAAGACCATTGGACCGTGCCATAACGGACATAACAAGAGTTAATGAGGCTTCATACCAGTTACAAGTGAACCGTTGTCAAGTTTCCTATTTATCCCATCGCGCCATGCATAGAGAAAAATTTTTCTAACCAAGAATTTGAGCTCGCAGACCAAGTGAACTGTATAAAGTGATCATTTCGCTCTTGTTGTTTATCCTAGTGCAGTATCTAAGTTAATTGTGAACCCAATATCATTAATCCCAAGCGTGTATGTCTGACGAGCTCACCATATTTGAAGAATCAGTAACAAAAGTACTCCTCGACTTGATGACTAAAAGAGTCATGTCGAAGAGAGGATTGTCTACAAGTCTACAAGCATCATCGACAAGAGGACTCTTGGCCTCTCCGTCCACTTCTCGAGCCGGACCGTCATGGCCCGCAGACGAAAAGCGAACCAAACATAGAGATGATCTCACAAATGCTAAGTTGATTTCGAGTATATTTCCCACCTACCTACCACCTCTGAGCGGCGTAATAAATTGAGACAGTGTGCATAGAGACTTTGACTATGAATTGGTCACTGCATACCTCCCAAAGGGGATACACGCAATTCGTGTAGATCAAGAAAAGACAACAGTGTTGAAGTTTAGCGACTTCAACCTCGGCGACAGGAAGGTCTACAACATGCTTGACCCACATAAGTACCTAACCAAGAAAAAAGGAAAGAATTCAAAGATCATCCCTCATTCATGGACCCACAACCTCATGCAGTCAACACTGCTCAACGTCATGAAGATTCCTCACTTCGAAAGACACCAAGAAGTGAATGCATGCATCAAGATGTTGTTGTCCCGTTACCATGGTGGATACTTGTGGTTATATCACCGTATCACAGTGGATCCCATTGATCAATCAGATCATAGGGATGAGTATGCAAGGCCCTGACCCAAAGGATTTTTATCCCGAAAAAACCATGGATCGTGCTTTAGCTCAAAGGATAAAAGACACCTACTATGGTGTCGAGAAAGGCACGCGAGGCTACAAGGTAGCTTCTATCCAAAGTGGTGTAGTGCACCTATCCTGTCAATTGATCACAGGAAAGTTAGTCCACAAGAACCGACCCACCCAAGTCACTAGTTTTGTATTCGACCTCATAGGGAAGTGCATAGAGGGCATACAAATGAATTGGGTGAAGTACCTCATAAACTAGTTGGAACAGGACTGCAAGGAAGAGCATTATCAAGGATATGAGTTCCACTTCAGTTGGCTTCTAATCCTGATTACTTTCATCGCATGGGAGATGCTGGAAGGTGTGACCTGCCCAGACATCGATCCCTTTGAACCTCTGTCCGCAAAGTTCATTAAACTGTGGTATTTTGGTGACATGAACAAGCAATGGTAATCAAATGTCGTATTCCACACATATTACAATCATCTGAAGTTATCTATCCAGTTTGAGCCTCACATCACACCAAATACTCTCCACAGGTTTCGGGCTTTAATGAAATTCACCGTGGACCACCATTTCATTTATATTACAGTGCACGTTAACGAGCACAAGCATAAACCTCAATCTTACTATAAGCTGATGAAGGAAGACTTAGAATAAATCAACAAGGACTGGTCGGTGGACCTCCTCATTTCAACAGACCCTGTGGAGATATCTGATTTAGATAGTCCAGAAACTGCACTGGATACACCTGGACCTAGCAAGATAAAGAAGACCGAAGAGGTCCATGATTTAGACAATGCATCCGTGAAGACCGCTTCCATATCAGTAGAGAAAGGAGGATATGGTGGAGAGCTAGATGGCCCAGAAGTTGAACAGAAGAATGACGAGGTTACACCGTCTAGAGACAAGGAGGACCCCTCAAAGAAAAGGAAGGTTTCCCCTCTGAAACATTCTTCTAGGAAGAAATCAAAAGAATCTATGACCAAAATGCAGACCATCCTCACCTCTGACGACTTCAATTTCATCATAGCATCCCTGAATGATGCTTTGCTGGAGATAGCAGAGAAGTAAGAAGGTAAGTAGGAGGAGGTGTTCCATCGGATTAAGGACAAGCTCCAAGGAGGGTAGCAGGTACTACAATCTAGCCATGTGGTCTCCATTGTGCCTCTTTCAGCAGGAACATCAGAATTGGGAGATGAGGCAGCTCAAATCCACTGCATCGTTGATACAGTTGAAGCTCTCCTTCGATGATCTCAGGAAGAAACAATGCAAGCTACCTAGGCTTTGGCACAAGTACAGGGAGACCTTGTAGAACAATTCAGTACTGCAGAACGGGGAAATTTTTCTCTGCAAGTGAAGTGGGATGAAGAAAAATAACAACTGCAACAAAGAAAAGAATAGTTGCTCACAAAGCAACTCGAAGTAAAGGAAATGGTTCACAGAGCACTTCACTCTGTGACAGTCATAGAAGTAAAGACTAAAGAGAGAGTTCCACAGCAGGTGGCACAACTTGAAGAAGTAATCCAGTAGTGCATAGCAGAATTGGAACTCTGCACTGTGCCCGAGACCCCTCAAGATGTAAGAGACCAAAGGGAAGCAACTGCCCGTAGCATAGTTGACAGACTAAAATCTCTTGCCTTGGAGTGCAAGCAGCTGAGTAACCACAACGCCCAAACATATGAGAATGTCACCGAGAGTCCAGAGTTATATGAATTAGAGTTATAACTCAAGGAAGAAAAGTAGCACGCAGACACACTACAATCAAAACTGAAGGCCTTGTCGGTCGTGGAAAGAATGAAGCGGTCTCAAGAGAAATGCACCACTCAACAACAGATATATACGATTCAAAGTAGAGTGATGGAAGTTACTCAACAACTTCAACTAGTGCAAGATAAGGCGTGCCAATTATTCACAGAGGTTGAAAGATGAGGAGCAGAGCTAGAATAGGTTTTCATCACAACAGAACAACGCCTATAAGGGCCTGTGAATGACATAGTGGTCCAAGAGTTCACCGAGAAAGTGGTCATCATATAGCAGCAGGTCGAAGCATCTCAAGCCAAGATTGAGGCCTTCGAAGTAGAACTGGTTAGATCAGAGTGACTCGGGATGAGTCACAGGTGAGTGTTGGGGGCTTGTTGGCCCTTGACCAAGTTTTGGGATATTTTTGGTCATATTGACCTATTTTGGGACTTCGACAACCTGTCAAAGGAGGAGCGCAAGATGAATTGGATATCATGGGATATCGACCCACTTTTGGATCCTTTTTGGGTTTTGGGGAATATGTAATGGGAATGGGAGGTTGGCCCATGGGTTTTACCCATGTTTAGGCCTATTTTGTAATATATAAATAGATTCCTAGGCTAGATAGAAAGAGGAGAGAAGTCGAATAGTGCATCTAGGTGATGTGAATGTATGCTAAGTGCAAGTAGAGTCTATAAATGCTTTATGCATGATTGTAAGATACTTGTAGAGCTAAGTGCAGGTCCTTGTAGCAAATGGTGGAAGGCTTTGTGCTATAACGCAAGGAAGAAGGATCTAGCGAGCTGCGCAGATCTTTTGTCCTATGTGGAGTAGGGTTTTGATGGCTTTGTGCTTGTAACTGATTGATTGAAGATAATAAAGAAGAATATTTGGTTGACATAGCCCCAGGGTGGGGGTGAACCACGTAAACAATGTGTTGTCTTGCTTTGTGCTTATCTGGATGTGTTTATATATTCTTTTGCTAAGTGCTTAGATATGATTAAATAGATACACTTATTCTTAGTGCTAATGATGTATAAGCATGTTAGATGTGATCTATATGACTGTGTTGAGTACTTGATCTACTAGATATGACCTTTTTATTGATGTTAAGTGCTTAAATGTGTTATATCAGTGTGAATGCTATGAAGCCCTGTTTTATCAACGAAGTGATTATTGATTGTATATTGAGGAACTGACGGTGCTAAGTAATTTATTAAGTATTATAATCACAAATATGTGTGCCAGCTAAGGTTGCAGACACCTGAGTCTAGCAACCACCCCAACCTCTACCTCAGGTGAGACTTCATCTGCTTCACAGGTGTTGACGAAAGGGCTGGTAGTTAGGGATTTTTTGGTGTGTTGTTGTAGCGGTGAACCCTGGGTCTGCCCCTGTGCCAACATGGGGTGTGAATAAAGAAACAATTCAGGATAGGTATCAGTGTAAATGACTACTGTGCACTAGATTTGGTGTAGAGAAGAGAAGCAATGCAGTGCAAAAGAATGATGGGAAAGGAACACCAATTGAACACCTACAAAAATGCAGAGCACAATGGAGGATGACACCAACAGAGGAATGGTCTCATCACTTCATTCATACATTGGAAGGGATCCTAGGGAACTAGTACATAGACCAGGAGATGTGCAGGGACACTACAAAATGAACAATATTACAAATAAAATTCATAGTAACCTTCTCATTTGAGCATGAGAACCCCAACATTGATTCAACTATGAAGATGATAAGCGGAGTGATATTTTTTGATGAACCGGAGGTCAAAATTATAACATAATATCAACAATAGAAAAGACATACAATCAAAGAGTTACTCTCACATTATCATGTTAAATAGGAAACATGATATGAAGATGATCCACACAACATTCATATCACAGATATTGGAGTGAGAGAGGTGGAAGGTCCATCTCTAGATTCAGAGGCATTTTCTGCATTAATAAAGGTCAAGAAAGTCAACATTGGGACATAAAAAAATCCTAAAATGGAAAGCATTGGAGACTACTGGGATGAGCAAGCATTAGAAATGATAGAAGAGTTACTGTGTGAATACAATGACCTATTTCCAAAAACCTTTACATAGATGAAAGACATAGCAGGTCAGCTATGTGAGATGAAGATACCCCTAAAAATAGATGCTAGAACTATCAGAAAGAGACCTTATAGGTTGAATCCAATGTATAAGCAAAAAGTGAAAGAAAAAATTGAACAAATGTTGGAAGTTGGCATCATAGAACCAGTAGAGGAATCTGAATGAATCGGTCCCTTGGTAGTCCAGGAAAAGAAGGAAGGAGGGATACAGATTTGTGTAGATTTGAGAAAACTCAATGATTCTTGCTTACATGATCCTTTCCCTACACCTTTTACAGATGATTTCTTGGAGAATGTGGGAGGCCAAGAAGAATATTCATTCAAAGATGGATTCTTGGGTTACCATCAGATCAAAATATCTCAAGAGGACAGGTATAAGACTAACTTTGCTACAGAATGTGGATTCTACCAATATACAATCATTCCCTTTGTATTGAAGAATGCACCAACTATCTTTTCAATGGTGGTCATATATGTGTTTAAGGAGTTCATACATCAATTTCTAGAAGTATATCTGGATGACTGGACTGTGTTTATTATTTTGAAAGATCATGTATATGTTTTAAGACTAATTTTGGAAAGATGAAGGCAATGTCAGATATCATTAAACATCAAGAAATGCATTTTTGGCACACCTTTTGGGATACTATTGGGACATATAATGTGCAAAAATTACTGCACCAATAGAAAAATTGTTGAAAAAGGACACCCAATTTCAGTGGAATAAGGATTGTGAGAAAGGGTTGGATACTCTAAAGGAAAATATGGTGACAACAACTATATTAGTGTTTCCATATTTGGAAAATACATTTATGTGGATGTAGATGCATCAACAATAGCACT
Organism: Picea mariana; assembly: GCA_032191745.1. Classification (NCBI taxonomy): domain Eukaryota; kingdom Viridiplantae; phylum Streptophyta; class Pinopsida; order Pinales; family Pinaceae; genus Picea; species Picea mariana. Next base: position 8,037 of record JASDQU010100606.1, on the reverse strand, counting down.
TGGAGCAATTTCGGTGCAACCAGGAGCAGGGGACTTAGACCATCCTATAGCCTTTGCAAGAAGGAAGTTGTCAGAATATCAACATAATTACAACACCATAGAAAGAGAAGGCCTAGCCATGGTATATTCACTTCATAAATTCAAACATTATTTATTGGGAAATAATTTTAAAATGTTCAGATATCATTCTTCCCTCAAATATCTAGTCAACAAGCCAGTGTTGGGGGGGAGGATTTGTAGATGGATGTTATTATTCCAATAATTTGATTTTGAATTAATACTAAAACTAGGGAAGCTAAATGCAGGACCTGATCAGTTTTCAAGGGTAACCAATGGAGAAGAACCTACTAACTTGGAACACAACATCCTTCATGCACAATCATTTTTAGTACATGTAGATGATAAATATTTCATTGATATCATTGGATTATTAAGTACAAGAGTCACGCCACGGGATTTTAGTACTGTGCAAAAGAAATATATGTCAATCAAAGTTGCAGACTATCAACTCATTGCAGGTCATTTATACAAGATGGGTGAAAACAACATTCTGATAAGGTGTGTATTAGAACATGAACGGCCTAGGGTTTTAACAGAAGATCATGAAGTCATATATGAAGAAAACTATGTAGGAAAAGGTACCATGCATAAGGTATTGGGTGTAGGTTTATGGTGTCCAACAATTCATAAATATGACAAGGAATATTTCCATATCTGTGATGTATTTCAGAGGGTTGGAAAACCCAACAAGAGGGATGATATTCCCCTAATACTCTATAGGTATTTAACAAATGGGAAATAGATTTTTTCGGACCTATTAATCCACCAACAAGAATGTAAGGATCTATATATATCTTTACTATGACCAAATACTTAACCGGATGGGCATAAGAAACACCAGTCAAAGATTGTAGCATAGAGACAACAACACACTTATTATTTGAGCAGGTGATCACAATATTTGGATGTCCCAAGATTATAATGAGTGACCAAGGAACCCATTTTATTAATAATACTATCAAGGTTATGACTGAGGAGTTTGAATTCTATCACTGGAGGAGTAAACCATATCATCCTTGGGAAAATGGGATAGTAGAAAAGTTCAATAAGATTTTTGAAAATGCTTTGACAAAGATATGTAATGTTAATAGGGATGATTGGGAATTGAAAATACCAATAGTATTATGGGCATATAGGACCACATGCAAGAATTTTATAGGAAAAATATCCTTCAGATTGGTGTATGGATAGGAAGCAGTGGTGCCATTAGAATTTATGGTATCCAGTCTACGCGTAGAATCAATTACCAATATGACAGAAAGAGGTGTAGTATAGGAGAGGTTAAGTCAACTGATGGAAATGGAAGAAGACAAGATTTTGGTAGGATTTCACCAACAGGTACATAAAGAAAGGGACAAATCTTGGCAGGACAGACACATTAAAAAGAAGACCTTTAAGGAGGGAGACTTATTTCTGCTCTATGATAGAAAATTTTTGCAACACCCTGGTAAATTTAGAATGCATTGGCTAGGTCCATATGAAGTAAACATTGTCAAAGATGGAGGATATTTTCAACTAAAGGACTTGGGAGGAATAGAACTGAAAGGAATGGTTAATGGTAGTCGACTGAAACTATACAAGGATAGTTGACCTACTAACTCTTAGTAATTACAATGCAATAATAAAGTCATGTATATATTGTACTATAGTAGATATTAGGAAAGAATACTAATAAAAATAAGTAAAAAGGAGAAAAAGAAGAAAAAGGAATACAAAAATAGAAAAATAAGAAAAATACAAAAAGAGGCAGAAGTTGGTTGAACAATAGGAAAGTGGAAAAACTTTGTGCGCAATAACTACTGTGACAACATAGAAAGACAACAGACAAGAAAAATTGGACTCGACACAAATACATGGAAAATGTGAATACCAATTATGACCGGGTCTATAAAGTGCAGAAAGCATGGGTTAGATCGACACTTAGTGATTTTTTGAGCACAAAGTGAGCTAGAAGTATGTTCCCTAGGTGTAATTGTGCGAAGAAGAGAGAAATTTTCCAAACCGAATACACCATGACACCACCGAATTTTGGTGCTCCATGACAATACATACGAGTTACTCGACAGGGCCAAAGGAGGAAGGAAAGGATGGTGGAGCTTGAGAATGCCATAAAGCTCGAAGATGTTATGACTTCAGAGACAGATTCACTCAGCTTGATGAGGGTTTAGGAGGAAACATTGACAATGCACAAGGGGAAGTAGGGTAGAGCTCCAAGACTCAAAATGGTATTAAAAACCTTAATCCTGAAACACTGGATAAAACTGACGAAGTGAAGGGTCGGCAATAGGGTTGCGATGAAGAGGATGTGTTGGTAGAGGACATCACCAACCAACTAGAATCTGAGGGAGAAGAAGATGACATAGAAACAATGGAAAAAGGCTAATATAGCATCAAGACGAAAAGAAAGTCACAAGAGGTCACATAAATTACACTTTCCTACCTCTCAGATGCAGTGGTGACCATGGACTACATGCTTGGGAAAGTGCGTAAACTAATGTACTTGGACCACAATGTGCGCGACACAAACAAATTCCCATATTTGGATGAGGAAGATTACTTGGTGAACAAAGGGTAAATTGGACCCCTAGGAAATCCAATCACGAAACCTGCACATTGGACAACAAATCTCTACAACTCTGGGATCATGAACCTCTTGAACATACCGCTCTTCGAGCACAGTAAAAATGTTGGGATTTTCATCAAACAGTTCCTAGCCTGGGTACATGGAAACATTATATGGATGGATAGGCTAGTACAACTAGATGTGGTGTTGATCACCAAAATTAAAGGATTACCCATAGTGGGCACACAACCAGAGGAATACTTGGAGAACAAAGCACGAGAGACGAAGATCGTCGAGATAGTCAAGGCACAGTTTGGTACCAATAGAGGGAACATGAGAATTTTTCTTAGAGACATCAATGATGATGCGACAAGGTTTTCCAACAAGCTCGTGGCTTGCAAGCTGCTCAGGAAGTGCAAAAAAGAAGAGGCTCCAATAGGATTCATCACAGTTGTCACGTAGTTCACAAAGGGGTTAATGTTCAGTTGGGTGCCTTACCTTCTGAACCAATTCTTGTTTGACTGCATAGATGTGTAGGATAATCGAACTGAGTTCCATTATTCTTGGCTAATTATCTTCATATCCTTGGAAGGATGGTGGGAAATTTTTTTTTATTCTTTTCTGGATAGAAATTGGAAGTTCTACGTAGCCAGGTGTGAAACCCTCTCGTAGACCAAGGACACCAAAAATCAGTAGGTGAATAACATGGTGTTCGCTATGATTTTGGAAGAGATACAACAATGCACATCTAATGTGTGTCACATTATTGTGGAAGTGGTCGAGGAAACTGAAGGGATATCCAGGTTTAAGGCATTCATGCACCATATGTGTATCCAGGACTCAAGGGATCCAAAGAAGGAATGTTTGGAGATATAGTATTGCACCACGAGGGAAGAGATCGAGGGAAGATATCGATTGGTTAATTAAATACTGGTATGCGTAGTGCATGGTTCCAAAAGACAAACTAGCAACACAACAAATAGAAAAGAAATCAATGAAAGCTAAGGGGTGAGCTAAAGTAGGTCCCTCAACCAAGAAAAATATCTCAACTTATAACACCAGGGAGGCAGTGGTGCACACTCAGGTGTCTAGAAGTAGCACAGAGCCAAAGAGGCCAAGTAGGACAACAATGGTGCCCAGGGAATACATTCAGAAGGATGCCAAGAAGGTAGACACATATTAGGCCGTTAAGGAGGGGGAACAAGGAATGACGAGTGGGGTGCAACTCTCATAGACAAAAAGAACCAAAACACTGGTGGAGGAGACATGTAAAAATATGAAGTACACCAAGGAGGGCCCATTCAACACCTTGACAGAGAATGATGCTGAGTTCGTGGCAGAAAAGGTCCAGGACATGGGGAAATATGTGGTTTGTGCTACAGAATCACAGAGAGAAGAGATCATGGCCAAAATCATAGAAGTCCATGAAATTATACAACAGTTAAAAATACATACAATACCACAGGCCACAATGCAACAACCTGAAAAGACACAATAACCCCCTGCACGGAAAGAAAAAGATGATACAATTCAAATAGTAGTGTAGGGCAGGGATACATTCATAGTTACACAGTAGATGGTCAGAATTGATTAAGAGACCGTGCACAAACCCATGGGTTGCATTGACCACTTTGAGTTAGTCATGGTGCAGATACCCATGAAAGCACTATATGGACTCTAGGCTAGTATAATGTAGGAAGTAAAATCCAGAGCCCGCACGAAAGTTGCCAACTTGGAAGTTGGTAGGGGGGTCGTCGAGATGTTACAATCACCTGCGACCAGTTGAGTTTGAAGAAGGAGGAGGAAAAGTAATTCCTTGACAATCTAGAGAAGGGGATAACAGTGGTATACGACCACATTCTAGATAGCACGCAAACACTGGATAAGAGCTCAGATGAAAATATAAAGATCATTGCGCAAATAATAAAGGAATATAGGTAGGAGATCAAGGAGATGAAAGAAAAACTTTAGCCTATGACTGCTCCTGAGATATGAGAGCAAAGAGAATAGAAAAAAAATTCTAGATAGACAAAATGGCAAGGGAAGCCAAGGAAGTCACAGAATGGTTTGAAAGAATTGCACAAATTTGGACCACTTTGGAAGAAGATGAAAATATCCAACAGTTGGAGCAACAAGAGGAGAAAATCAATGGTACCATGAAGGAATTGAAGCAGTGACATAAAACCATTATAATTACCGAATGCTTGAAGGGTACATAGGAGATGAAGACCCAACAGACAGAATTAAAGACTATGCAGATCAATAAGCAAGAAAGATAGGCCTTGTTGGATCCCCTCTAGGAACAAGAAACACAGATAATTGCATAGTTGGAGGAAGAGAAGACAAGGATGGTGTAGACACATCTAGAGAGAGAAAAATTTCTAAAAGAACAAATAACAACACAAATGGTCGAGGCATTAATAGATAAAGCTGCATAGGTGAAAGAAAAAGGGAAGGAACTAGCAGAAAAGCTCCTCATCTTGGAGAAGGATGTATAGGGACGAGCCACATGTCAGTGTTAGGGGCTTGTTGGAATAGGGCTATTTTGGGAAGATGGATATACTTTTCACTCACACCTAATTTGAAGAAAAGTTCTATTTTTGGAGCTCGCACCTTAGGAGATAGAAAAGCAACATGTAAAAAAAGAAGGAAAAACAAAATACATGAGGAAAAGAAATGTGGCATGCATGCATATAGGCCTAACTATGCCAGTGTCAAGGTTTTGGACAAATAATTTAACGACTATAAGCCAATAAACTAGTATAAATAAAGACCTAAGAGGTCTAGGTTAAGAGTTTGTTCAAAATCTATTGATTGTGGGGAGTTTTGTACGGTTATTGTGGTACAGTGGAATAAGCTAGAGTTTGAGGGTTAGGTCATAGGTCGAGGAGACTGGTGTGATGTAGTCAGCCTCCCAGAGAGTACTTACCCTCATTTTTATTGTAATATTGAAGATGTAATGCATGCAACACATATTTTGCAGCAGGATAAATAAAAGAGGAGAGATGTTAAGCCCTAATATTGGCTCATTACCCCTTAATTGGGGCATATTATATTAGTAATGTTATTTTATTTATGTCAGCTTTAGGCTATTAGTTGTAATTATACCTCCTAGTCTCCTATATATACCAAGGAGACATTTTCATTTTGAATCATCTTGTACTTGAACATTTAAGTGGGGTAAGAGGAAGTTTCCCCCTCAAAGAGGCTTATTATCTGAAATTATCTATTTTTCAAGGTGTTGAGTACTTTTTCTGAGGTTTTTCTATGCTATATTGATATTTGGTTCTTAACATATGGTATCAGAGCTCAAGGTCTTGGGGTTTCGCTGCTACATCTGAGACACCTTGGAATTTTCGCTATAATTTTTTTTATACAATGTTTCATAAGGAACGACTTGGAGGATATTTAGTATATGGATCAAGGTATGTTGGGATCAAATTTTAGTTCCTGAGGCCTTATAATTTCGGAGATACAGCCTATGCAAGATAGGGTTCTGGAATCATTCTGAACTAAGTCATTGTGGAAATTTCACTATAAATTTTTTGATGTAACGTTTCAGAACCTAAACTTTGGAATATATTCACAGAAATTAGTAAGGTATCTGTGGTAAAATTCTCAGCTTCTGGGTCATCTTAAATTTGTAGATACACCCTGTGTAAGATAGGGTATCTGACTAGTCCTATTGACCAGTCTCAAGAAGGTGTTCCAGGTAAAACAATCATAACTTATTCCTAGAGTATCCAAATTGAGTGGGACAAGTTTCATTGGATCGTGGACAGTCTGTAGTATTTTGGGTATGAGTTTCATAATTTTATATAAATTATTTTATGCGGGGCATGCTATACAAGTGATATCTCTAGGAAAGGCCAAAAATCGACAAGTTGTGGGGAAGTTACCATAAATTCCACTTGGCACATCCAATTTTGATCAGACCTGTGGAATTGCAGAGAAGAAATAATAGATAACTACATTAAAGAAAGTTTCATACCTAGAAGGACCAAAACTAGGGAGATACAACATAAGAAAGATTGTCTAGCAGAACCACCTCAAAATCAAGGTTCAAAACAGGGATGATTTTAAGGATGGAAATTTATTTTTAAATGTAGAAACCTTGGCAAATCATACTAATCCTTCATATTCCGACCATAAAATGTTTGGCGATATTTTTGTAAAATTATTCAAATTTCTACGGATTTTATATAGTTTGTATAAAATTTTGGCTATTTTTAATGTAAAATATTTTTAACCTTTAGAATTTGGGTGAATCATTTTTTGAATAACGAATCTTTTTTCGGGAAAAACCATGAAAATTAGCCCATTTATGAAATTTATCCCCTAAAATCATCCATGGTTCAAAATTGATACTTGGCCAACATGCCACCCAAAAAGGGAACTTCTACACCAAATAAGCCTCCAGACAATCCTACTTGGACTCTTGATGAAGGTGAAGAAATGCGCAGGGACATAAATGATTTACAAAAGAATATAGTAACAAAATATGAACTACAAGAGATGTAAGCTAAGTTGGAGGCAAAGATGGATGGTTTAAAAGAGGAGATCATGGAAGTATTGAAAAATTTCGTAACAAAGAAGATACCTAAAAGTGAAAATGCATACCATAAAATTCATGATGAGGACACAAGGAAGGTGAATCAAGAATGGATAAACTCCAACTTTGGGTTGAAGACCAACCACGTTCCTAAGATTGATATGAGGAAGTTTGATGGCAATCACCCAATCACATGGATACTTCAGATGGAGAAATTCTTTGATCTACATAATGTGCCACATACACAAAAGGTATGAATTGCTTCTTTATATTTAGAACCTAATCAATTTGTATGGTATCGATGGCTTTGTTCTCATAAATCACTCATCACTTGGACAATTTTCACAGAATAAATGATAGCACACTATGAGAATACAAGGAGCAGTACCTCCTTTAGCCAATTGATAAATCTCAAGAAAAAGGGTTCAGTTACCAAGCACATTGGGAACTGCTAAAGATTGAATATAAATGTAACTGATATTCCAGATGAGCACTTGATTGATGTATTCATATGAAATTTAAAGGATAACATTCAACATGAGGTTCATCTTTGGGAACCCAAATCATTGGAGAGTGCATTTAAGGTGGCAAGAAATGTTGAAAGTAAAAATATGGCTATGGCTACTAGAAGGACCAATCCTAACATCTATAGAGAGAACAATGCTCTTTCTTCTAAAACAACTCAATCTACAAGGTTGACACCTCAACAATTGGAGGAAAGAAAAGAAAAAGGTTTATTCTTTAATTGTGATAGCAAGTATAGTAAGGGACATAAGTGTGGTGAGAAGAAATTATTCTACATAGATTGTGAAGAGGAAGAAGAACAAGAACAAGAACCATCTCAAGATGAAAACGTAGAAGC
>JASDQU010100605.1:554607-565543 GCA_032191745.1 Picea mariana | reverse complement strand
TGTGGTGATGACTTGTTGATGATATATTGCTGATATATGTTGCTGATATGTGCTCACATCTAACTGGTTATAAATGACAACAATGGGTAATGAATACATGTTGAATGCTAATTGATGAGTTTTTGTGCAAGAGGGAAGTTTTGGAAAAAGAGCCCCACACTCATTCACCCCCCCCCCTCTAAGTGTGGTAGGTGTGTCCAACAGGAGAACCGTTGGATCTCCCAGAGGTGCAAGGTAGTTACCACGTAGGCGTGGAAAGGATTAAAGCTCAGGAGGGGTAGCACCATTGATCCAAGTCGGTCAGAGCGTGGGATTGTTCACGAGATCACCCATCGGGACCTCGTGAGGAAAGTGTCCAAATTTTGGCAAGGGGAGTCGCGAGATTGCGAGAAGCGAGATCTAGAATACTCCGAGGATAGCATGGGTCCATAGGAGTTGGAAAGTGACAGGTGGCACCTCGCATCTCGGGAGCTCGAAAAGTGAAGGCCCAAGCATTGGGTGTTCAAATTCGCAAGGCGCGAATACGTGAGGAACGAATTGGCGAGGAGGCTAGGAGTCGTTCATCTGGGAAAGATAGGTGGCAGAGATCTAAGGATCTTGCAAACTCGGGAGCTCGCAGGGTGAGAGCCCAAGTATCGGGTATCCAAAGTCACGAGGAGGCGAGGTCACGAGTGGCGCGATCGCGATAGTGCGGAAGTCCCAGTTGAAGTGACAGGTGTGGATGGGTCAAGTCACATGTGCTCATTAGAATTTCGATGCCTCGGACATCAGAGGTTGGAGAACCAAAAGTTTGGGATCACGAGTAGCGAGGACGCGAGGGGGCGAGATCCCGAAAGAAGAAAAGGGAAAGTCAACGAGTTGACTGACCATCGGGTCGCGGGGATCCGAGGGCACAGTGTTCGATATTTGGACTCGCGGAGCCATGAGTTCCGATCCTCCGAGAAGTTAAGGAAGGGGATCGTGCGACGAAGAGAATATGTGGGTAGGAAGATTCCCGCTAGGGAATTAGGAGAACCTTTGAGTTCTTCGGGCTGAGGAAAGAGAAGGTCCTGGTGATAGAAGATGTGTCGAGATGGGTGGCACGTCTGCGTTAGTGTGATATCAGAGCGAGGTTGTTCTCTGTTTTATGTAGTAAGGAAGAAAGGAAATTTTCACCATGCCACCGAGGAGGGAAAGACAAGTACCGAATCCAAAAATGGAAAGGCAGATACGTGATCTCCGAGCGAGATTAGAAGATATGGAAGTAGCACAGAGACGCATAGCCAGTGCTGGAGATCTGAGTGACTCCGAAGGCAAAGTTGAAGCTGAACCACAAGGAGAAGTTGCAGCTGAAGATGTAGCCAATGAGCAATTAATCAAAGCTATCGCCCGGATGAGTTCCAAGACAAAAATGGACATTCCAGCTTATGAAGGAAATCTGGATGTAGAAGAGCTTTTAGATTGGATCAGGACTCTTGATACCTACTTCAATTATGAGGATATTGAAGAAGATAAAAAGGTCAGGCATGTTGTCACAAAGTTGAAGGGACACACAGCATTATGGTGGGACGAGCTTCAAGCGGATAGACGTTCCAAAGGAAAGCAAAAGATAAAAATTTGGGATCAAATGGTTGCGAAGATGAAGGCAAAATTCATCCCAAGGGATTATCAAATCACACTATTCAGGAGGATGCAGAACTTGAGACAGAACTTGATGACAGTGAAGGAGTATACCGAAGAATTCTACAAGCTCAATATCAGAGCAGGTCATCGGGAGAGCGATGATGAAAAGTTGCCAGATATATGAATGGCTTAAGATATGATATCCAGGATGAGATGAGTATGACAACCATCAGAACGGTGGAGGATGCATATCAGATGGTGTTGAAAGCAGAAGAAAAGCTAAGCCGCAATCCAGCACAGCGAGGCTGAGGTAGGAGCTAGCCAAAAGATAAGTCAGTTGCTCAAGACAGGTTCCAGAAATCTAAGGATGACTGGAAGAGACCTCAGACGAGAACAGAAAGAGGTGGAAGTTTACAGCGAGGCCAGCACACTGAACAGTGAAGGCAGCAAACAGAACAGAGCAGAGGATACGCTGATAATAACACTTTTCCTCGTACCAGAGGTAGAGGAAGAGGCAGAGGTGGAGTCATCACATGCTTCACGTGTGGAAAGGATGGACATAAAGCAGTTGACTGTCCAGATAGGAAAAAGGATAGAGGAGAAGCTCACATCGCCAAAGCACAGAGGCAAAATGCTAAAGTAGAAGACACAGAAGACGGAAGGTCGTTGATGATGCGTAAGGTTCTCTTAACACCCAAGAAGGAGGTGGAGGACACAGCTCAAAGAAAAAATCTATTTAGAACTGCATGCAAAACCAAAGATAGAGTGTGCAAGGTTATTGTGGATAGCAGAAGCACAGACAATCTCGTTTCAACCGAGATGGTGGAGAAACTTGAGTTGGAGACGACTGATCATCCAAGCCCATACAAAGTCTCATGGCTACAGAAGGTAAATGTCACTAAACAATGCTTAGTTGACATCAATATAGGAGGATATAATGATAAAATTCTCTGTGATGTTATTCCTATGGATGTATGTCATTTATTGCTAGGCAGACCATGGCAATATGACAGGAACGTAGTTCATGATGGGAAAATGAATACGTACACTCTAGAGAAAAATGGGAGGATGCATATGTTACTTCCAATTAAAGACAAAGAAGTAAAGACAGAGCCGAGAAATACTGTACTTCTCATGAGTGGGAAGGAACTTCTGGCGGAAGTAAAGAAGAAGGAAGATCCACAGTTCTTTGTGGTCAGGAAACCAAGAGTTGTTTTGACCAGCACAAGAGTGGATGACTTGCCGGAAGAAATTCAGGAATGGCTGGGAGAGTTCGTTGATATTGTGGTAGACGAATTACCTCATTCGTTGCCACCGATGAGGAGTGTGAGTCATCACATAGACCTCATACCAGGAAACAGTTTGTCGAATAAAGATGTGTACAGGTTGATGCCGCAGGAGAACGAAGAGGTCAGAAGGCAGGTGCAGGAACTATTGGATAAAGGACTGATCAGGGAAAGTTTAAGTCCATGTGTCGTTCCAATGGTACTAAGTCCAAAGAAAGATGGAGGCTAGAGAATGTGTACAGATTCCAGATCCATAAACAAAATAACCATCAGGTATAGGTTTCCATTGCCACAGATGGATGACTTGATGGACTGCTTAAGTGGAGCCAATTTTTTTTCAAAAGTTGATTTGAAAAGCAGATACCATCAGATTTGCATGAGAGAAGGCGATGAATGGAAGACAGCCTTCAAAACCAACGAAGGGTTGTACGAATGGCTAGTCATGTTGTTTGGCTTGACGAACGCACCGAGTACGTTCATGAGGCTGATGAATGAGGTGCTTAAGGAATTCATTGTAATGAGGAAGCTACAGCAAGAGAAGTTGTTGATCAACATGAGGAAATATTCATTTATGAGGACAGAACTCATTTACTTGGGGTTTGTCATATTGGCAAATGAATTGAAGATGGATCCAAGTAAAGTGGAGGTAATTAAAAATTGGCCATCACCAAGAAATATTTTCGAGGTGAGGAGTTTTCATGGATTGGCTAGTTTCTACTAGAAATTCATCAGGAATTTTAGTGGAATTAGCGCAGCAATGATGGACACTGTCAAGAAAAGACATAAATCTTTTCATTGGACTGAAGAGGCAGAGAAAAGCTTCAATCTTTTGAAGCAAAAAATCACCGAACAGCTAGTTTTGGTGTTGTCGGATTTCACGAAAGTGTTCCAGGTCAAATGCGATGCAAGTGGATTTGCCATAGGAGCAGTTTTGAGCCAGGAGGATAGACCAATCACATATTTCAGGGAGAATATGGATGAGGTGAAGGTGAAGTACTCCACATATGATAAAGATTTTTATGCCATCATACAAGCACTGAAGAAGTGGAGGCATTATTTAATTCCAAAAGAATTTGTCCTGTATAGTGATAATCATGCGCTACAGTTTGTGACTCAACGGGAGAAGTTGAATCAGAAACATGCTAAATGGGTAGAGTATATGCAGAATTTTACATTTGTAATTAAACACATTTCAGGTACTGCTAACAAAGTGGCTAATGCTTTGAGAAGGAAGTGTTTGTTGTTGCAAGAGTTCTGAGTCAAAACATTGGGTTTTGAAAATCTTAAGGACATGTATGCAGGTGATGCAGATTTTGCAGAAGCATATGAGGCAGCTGAGAATCTAGTTCTAAGAGATAGAAGCCCATGGATAGATTACATGATCCAAAATGGATTGTTGTTCAGAGGCAACCAGCTGTGTATTCCAAATTGCTCCATGAGGGAGAATCTGATAAAAGAGAAGCACATCGGAGGATTGGCAGGACATTTTGGCCACAATAAGACATTTGCAAAGCTGAGTGAAGCATAATTTTGGCCAGGGATGCGGTCGGAGGTCAAAAATTTTGTTGACAGATGCAGAATTTGCCAGCATTCAAAGGGTCGGAAGTAGAATGCGGGATTCTATCAGTCATTACCCATACCCAAGAGGCTGTGGGATGAAATCAGCATGGATTTTGTATTAGGATTACCAAGGATGCAAAGAGGATATGATTCGATCTTTGTGGTGGTTGACAATTTTTCAAAAATGGCACATTTTATTCCATGCCAGAAGACCAGCGATGCGACTCACAACGCAAATTTTTTTTTCAAGGAGATCATTAGACTTCATGGTTTACCCAGAAGCATAGTATCGGACAGGGATACAAAGTTCATTGGACATTTCTGGAGGACACTCTGGAAGAAGATGGGAACTAACTTGATGTTCAGTTCAGCCTATCATCCTCAGACAGATGGGCAAACAGAGGTAGTAAATAGGAGCCTAGGAGATTTACTCAGAAGCCTAGTGACAGAGAACCACAGCAGTTGGGACAATGTGTTGCCACAGGCAGAGTTTGCGTACAATGATTCTGTGAACAGAAGCACAGGCAAAAGTCCATTTGAGATTGTATATGGCAGGTAGCCAAGAGGAGTATCTGAACTAAGGGATTTAGAGCAGATAATGACTAAGAGCACAAGCGCTGAAGAATTCGCAGAGGCGATGGAAGAACTTCACAGCAAGGTGAAGCAGAGATTGTTGGAGTCAAACTAGGAGTATAAGCGCAGAGCAGATCAGCATCGGAGACAACTTCAATTCAAAGTTGGTGATATAGTTTTGTCACATCTGAGGAAGGAAAGGTTCTCGAGAGGAACATATAACAAGTTGAAAATGAAGAAAATTGGGAAATGCAGAGTCCTAAAGAAATTGGGAGAAAATGTTTATGAGATTGAATTGTTGGATGACATTGAAATATCTTCGACATTCAATGTCTCAAACTTATATCCCTATAAGGCTAAGGAAGAAGGATCTAGGAGACCAGACGAACAGCCAGAAATCCAATGGCAGAAGCAGATCCCGATTGCAGAAAATCCATAGATGGAGCGTATACTTGACAAGAGGATGAGAAAAAAGACCAGGCGAAAGGAATACTTCGAGTATCTGGTCAAATGGAAGAACCATCCAGTGGAAGATGCCAGCTGGGAAAGCGAAGCAGAGATTCAAAAGCATGGACAGACCATGCAGAAGCTCATGGACAGGAGCCCATGAAAGTTTTCAAGCCGAGGAGTATGATGCAGGAGCATCGCAATTACCAAAAGCGAGCGTGGAGCCAGCGCATGTGTTTTTTAACACATGACATATTACTTTGAAATTGAAGTGCCAAACCTTTAATGAATCATTTATTAAGGAGAACCTTTTGTATATCGTATCAGACCTCAAGCCATATGCTCTTGTCTGAAGTAGTAGGAGGCATTTAATAGATTTAATGCTGGTAGATAGATGTTTAAGTCTAGATTTGATAGTTAGAGTTTGAGAGGGAAAACGGATATAGACACCCTCATTGTATCTTTGTAACATATCGAGAGCATTCAGGAGAAGAGTAGAGAAAGCAGAGAATATTGTATGAAGAACCCCCATGTACAAGCCTTTGAATTAATAGAAAGGAAGCTTTGATTCAAACTCATGGGTTGAGTTGTTTTCTCTGTGTGTTGATGTTATGCTCAGGAATGTTTGTTTTCTGTTATGCATTTACTTTGTATATGCTATGCATGTGATTTCATGTTTCAAATTGAAGCCTGAAGAAAAGATGGAATGAGTTTCAATTGTTTCTCTATCTGAGCCAAGAGATTCCTGCAAGGTGTGCAGTTGAATTCATCCGCAGAGAGTGCGTTGATGAAGGCTTAGTAGTTGAACTCTTGTTCTCATTCACCCAGAAGTTGATTTGGGTTGTGGAAGCTGTGCAAGGAGTGTGCAGGCTGAAACAGAAGTCTCAATTGGGAACCTGAGCAAAGGGAACCAAGGACTGTTGTTGTAGGAAGTGCACAGAGTCGAAGGGATTCAACACTTGGGAGTTGTTGAATGATTGCCGCAAGGAGTGCGCGCGAGTCCCTCTGAAAGAGTCAGAGTGGAAAAGTTCAGGAGGTATAGAAACCCCGTGATATCGTTGAAGAAGAGCACTGGAATTTTGCGCCGTGAAAGGTTTCAGGACAGAGTTGCAAGTGCGCGCACAGAGATCTCTTTTTCCTAAGAGACTGTGTAATTTGTGGAAAAACTTAGGAGGAATAGACCTTTGAACTCCCTGAAGACTAAGTGCGGGGAAGTTGTTGTTGGAAATTGAAGGAAAGCATTGTAGGTTGGTGAGCAAGCAAACAGGTCTCATAGAGAGACACTTCTTTATTTCACAGAATCCCCAAGGGGAGAACGGACGGACGAAATCTTTAGAAAAGGTTTTGCGAGGTTCGAAGAACCGTTGGATCTCCCAGAGGTGCAAGGTAGTTACCACGCAGGCATGGAAAGGATTAAAGCTCAGGAGGGGTAGCATCGTTGATCCAAGTCGGTTAGAACGTGGGATTGTTCATGAGATCACCCATCAGGACCTCATGAGGAAAGTGTCCAAAGTTTGGCAAAGGGAGTCACGAGATTGCAAGAAGCGAGATCTCGACTACTCCAAGGATAGCGTGGGTCCACAAGAGTTGGCAAGTGACAGGTGGCACCTCGCATCTCAGGAGCTCGCAAAGTGAAGGCCCAAGCATTGGGTGTTCAAAGTCGCGAGGCGCGAGTAAGCGAGGCACAAATCGGCAAGGAGGCTAGGAGTCGTTCATCTGGGAAAGACAGGTGGCGGAGATCTAAGGATCTCGCAAACTTAATAACTTGAAGGGTGAGAGCCCAAGTATCGGGTATCCAAAGTCATGAGGAAGCGAGGTCGCGAGTGGCGCGATCGCGATAGCGCGGAAGTCCCGGTTGAAGTGACAGGTGTGGACGGGTCAAGTCACACGTACTCATCGAAATTTCGGTGCCTCGGACATCGGAGGTTGGAGAACCAAAAGTTTGGGATCGCAAGTAGCAAGGACGCGAGGGGGAGAGATCCCGGAAGAAGAAAAGGGAAAGTCAGCGAGTTGACTGACCATCAGGTCATGGGGATCTGAGGGCACAGTGTTCAATCTTTGGACTCGCGGAGCCGCGAGTTCTGATCCTCCGAGAAGTTAAGGAAGGGGATCGTGCGACGAAGAGAATCTGTGGGTAGGAAGATTCCCACTAGGGAATTAGGAGAACCTTTGAGTTCTTCGGGCCAAGGAAAGAGAAGGTCTTGGTGATAGCGGACGTGCCGAGCTAGGTGGCACGTTTGCATCATAGGTCATTCTCTAATCATGCTTTGAGCACAAAGAATTTTTAAGGGCAAGGAAATGTGTATATATATATATATATATATATATATATTAGTTTTAATTGTCTAAGGGATGCATCCTTTCATGGATGGTTACCATATGTGCCTTTAGGTTCTCTATATATTTGGCACTCTCATTGTACATATATTCATTATCTATTATCTATTATCTTATCTATTCATGCATATACATTCTTATTCAATAAATTCTTGTCCAGTATGGATTACAATTATTTATTTCATTTATCATGGATGTTCTTGGTACGAATCAGATTGGTTCTTTACAGAGAGCCCTCGGTTGGTGAAAATAAATATATCACCATATGTCCTAAAAATACATCATATTTATTAATCTTATCAATTCCCTGAGGTCCAACAGAGCCCCGAATATACATGTCACAAGAGTAAGGGAAGAATCCCACATAAGAAGGCTCTAGAGATACCAGTGAAAAAGAGCGCACCACCTTCATGCATGGGCGAGTCAAGATGTAATCATGTGATAATGTATCTGTTGATAATAAATTAGTTTGATATCCTCATCAATGATGAATGATCCCAGATGCATATCCATAATTCCATCTATGTCAGACCCCTAAGCAAGACAATGATGTACTCTATGAAAACCCTAGCCCTAGTTCAAAGAGATTCTCCGACTTATCATACTTTAGTTTAAGTGTCCTATATATAGCATAGACATATGTGTGTGTATGTGTGTATTATAATATTATACATATTAACACACACACACACACACACACACACACACACACACACACACACACATATATATATATGTTTCATCCTTGGAGCTCACATGTTCAAATCTAGAGGGCGGTAGGGTATGTACACCTTTGTAGACTTTAGCAGACAAATATATGAGCAAAGGGGGTTCCTTGTCCCGCAAACAAGGGGGTCTCATACACCAATTGGTTTTTGGCTTGGTCGTGACCTTAAAATTATATTAGTAGTAGTAGTAGTAGTAGTAGTAGTAGTATATTTATCATAGATATGCATAATATATTTATAATAGATTTTAATTATTACACATATATAATAGATTTACTTTTAAAAATAAAGAATAATTCCAAAGTATTTATAAATCCAAAATATAAATATAACTATTCTAGATCCATCTTAACCCCGAATCTAGAGAGGGATCAAATCTCTTGAGGTGAAAAAATCTCCTCAAGTTTTGGAATGTAAAAGAGGTTTGCAGCGAGAGATTTGATCCCTCTTGGCACTTGATAAATATAGGGTTAAGATGAATCTAGACTGGTTTAAATAATTACAATAACAGTGATTAAGAAAATTGATAATATTATAAATTTTTTATTATGTGAATATTTATAAACATTTTTTAAATATTGAAATCTAATGTTAGTATAGATAAAACATTTTAGAAAAAGATTTGTATATTCTACCCTTTTAATACTCTATCATATTCTATCCATGCTAAACAAAGGCATGATCTTATTTCTCAAAAACAAATCACAAGAAGAGTCAAATAAAAAATATAGCAACAACTTTCATGTAATAAAACAAATCCAAACTATACATAGGCTTGATGTTATTAAGTTTCTCAAGACAAATTACATTGAGAGTTCCTGATACAACAGCTATGCATATATAATAACAACAAACAAAGCATCAATATAAAGAAAATCAAGAGAAAAAGAGAGATTTCATCTCACAACGATCTTCATGGGTAGGCAAATTAGACGATGAGTTGAACTTTACACAAAATTGTAATCAACACACATTGATTTAGTTCATAAAGTTTAGATCATTTCCACTGAGAAGCCCAAGAAGACATCATCCTCATTCAAAGAATCCTCACTGCCACAATATATATTCAAGGTCTCCAGAATCCTGTGAAAAATATATACCTCACAGGTTAGAGTGAGAGGGCTCATGAAGTAGAAACCATATTCCTTCTTTGCCTCCTCTGACAACATCTGAAACATATGGTGATTAACTGATTTTGTCGTGATCACGAACAAGATGTGGCCTGGATCAACGTAGATTGAGAAATATCCTTTGCTCTTCTTATCACACTATTCCCTCAATTTGATGGATCTATAAGAAACATGCTTAGTTCACCTTCAATGTTTGGATTAGGGAATTCTGTCAATTTCTCCACTCCCAATTTTGAGTTATGAAATGTATAATTGTATTATTGATATTTATATATTTGTGAATTGTGTAATGGAGTCAACTTAGGTAATTGTTCAAAGTGTAATTGACCCAACTTGTTATTTTTTTAATGTAACATTACGTACATGAAAACATCTCCCCCATACTGGGATGTAGAGCACCTCTTGACAAAAAAAATATAGACACAGATATTAAGGATTTGTGAATTAAAATATAAATATAATTAATTATGAAATATATATGGAATGGATGAGCATGGTTTACCAACGATGACCCCATAGAAGGAGGTTGGTCACGTAGAGCATGGTTGACTATGGTAGACCATGGTTGACTAAGGTAGACTATGGTTGATCATGGTTGACCAAGACTGTGGTCGACCATAGGTGATTGTGGTTGTCCTTCGATGACCATGACCATGGTTGACCATCATTATCACCATGGTTAACAATGACCATGGTTTTCCATGGTTGACTATGGTTGAATATGGTTGACGATGGGTGAACATGAGAATGTTTTACTATGGTTGAAAATGACGATGAGTGTGGTTTACATGAATGAATATGGTTGGACATGGTTAAATATGGATAACCATGGGTGAACATGACCATGGTTGACTATAATTGATGTTGACCATGGTTGAATATGGTATATTGTGTGGTTGAATATGGTTGACAATGTATATGGTTAACCATGACCATGGTTGTCTATGGTAGACTATGGTTAACTATGCTTGACTATGCTTTTCCATAGTTGATTATGGTTGACCATGATTAACTAAGGTTGATTATGGTTGACCATGACCTTGGTTGACTAGGGTGGACCATGACCATAACCATTATTTGTTATGTTTGACATGGATGATTGTGGTTGACCATTACCTTGATTGTGTTGGGTATGTGTTATATTCTTTGCATGTGTTTGTGTGGGTTCATCAGATATGACAACTACATCTGATGATCCCTCGTAGTAATGCTATGTTTGTGTTGTGTGCATCGAGCACTTTCCTAGGGGGGGTAGGTATGCCCCCCCCCCCCC